>CP135568.1:2600431-2801740 GCA_032401905.1 Swietenia macrophylla | reverse complement strand
TTATAGTATAGTAAAAAATATTAATTTTTTTTATTATATACAATATTAACTTGGATAATAATATAATATTTTTAAAATAATTTATTTTATATTAATTTTTTTGGTGATTTATTTTTTCCTTTTATTCACTGTTTTTTTATTTATGCATTTTAAAATTTTTATAATTTAATATTATTAATTTTAATTTTTTATAAAATTAAAAATTAAATTAATTTATTAAAGAGAGTAGGTTTTGACTCAGCGAAATCCATTTCGCTCACTCCTAAATTTTTTTTTTAGGTATTTATTAAATTAAATACAATTAAATGAATTTAAGGATGAGAGGAGAGATTTGACTTTATGGCCGAGCAGACGAGTGAATGAAAACCGATTTGAACTTATAATAACCGAAATTTACTATTTAATATTTATGGCCGGCCATTACAGCCAAAATCTGGCGTAAGAACAAACTCGAACTTTTCAAAACAAACACATGATGCCTGAACCCGAGCCGCAAACCAAACAGGTCTTTTAACTTGCACGCTTATTGGCTCCTTCGGCGCTCTGCACACCAACTGCCACCACAAAAGCATCCCTGGGCAGACTTGTTTCTGTAGATCTCTCTGTGACTGAATCTGCGTTTATGGCGGAGAAGAATACGAACCGTTCGATTGATCCAAACAGCGGTTTCTGTTCACAAACCAAAACTTACTATAGCCTGAGACCGGACGTTCCCCTCCCGCCGCTGTCTCAGCCTCTCTCCATCACCGAATATGCTTTCTCTATCCTCCGCTCCATCACCACGACAGCTTCCGACACAACGTTACTCGTCAACGCAATCACCGGTCAGAGCCTCAAATATGGGGAGTTCCTGGACCAGGTTCACTCCCTCTCCGTATCTCTGAAAACACGATATTCTCTCTCCAGAAACGACGTCGCTTATATCCTCTCCCCTTCCTCTTTTCATGTCCCTGTCCTTTACTTCTCTCTTCTCTCACTTGGCGTTGTCGTCTCTCCCGCCAACCCGCTTAGCTCCACTGGAGAGATATCTCATCAAATCCAGCTCAGCAAACCTTCCATCGCTTTCGCCACGTCAGATACCTCACAGAAACTACCATCAAATCTGCGGACAATCATTATTGACTCGCCCGAGTTCCTCGCATTGTTAACTCAAACCAACAACGTCGCTGACTTCACGAATTCTAGTCCTACAGTTAGCCAGAACGACTCTGCAGCCATTCTTTACTCTTCCGGAACGACCGGAAAAGTCAAAGGCGTCTTGTTGAGTCACCGGAACTTAATCGCGGTAATTGCGGGGTACCACCATCTCAAGGCAAAAACTGATCCAAACGAACCGCCTCCGCCGCATCCGGTTTCGCTCTTCACGTTGCCTCTGTTTCATGTGTTCGGTTTCTTCATGTTATTGAGTTCGGTTGCGCAGGGTGCAACTTTAGTGTTGATGGAGAGATTCGATTTCGAGACTATGTTGAAGTCCGTGGAGAAGTATAGAGTTATGTTCATGCCGGTTTCCCCGCCGCTAATTGTGGCGTTCATAAAATCGGAGTTGACTAAGGAGTATGATCTTAGTTCGCTTGAGTTTCTTGGCTGCGGCGGCGCCCCACTGGGGAAGGAGGTCGCCGAGAAGTTTAAGGAGAAGTTTCCTGGCACGGAGATTGGACAGGTAGGAGAGAATCAACCCTTTTTCCATTATGATGTGGATGAATTCTTCTTATTTATGTTACTATTAATTGGACGAAGGGTGTTTATTGTTAACTCCTGTTGGATTCTGTAGGGACGGATGTGTACATTCACTCACGTTAGATTGGATGAATTCTTTTTAATTATGATTTTTAAAAAATAAAATCTGATAAATTTTAATTTGACCTCAATTTAAATGATAAAAATCAAGTCCATTTAATTATTTTATAATTTATATTTATATTTTTATGATAATTAATAAATATTGACTCATTCAAATTTAATTAATATAAAAAATTTTTAAAAATTATTTTTAAATTTAGAATTAATTTTAGTTAAAATTAATATATTAAATTATTTATTATTAATTTAAAATAAATAATTTTAAAATTATTTAAAATTTGATCCAATCCGAACCGAACTGAGTATGCTCGGTCCTTTAACTTTAATTACATGAGTTGCTTTTGCCCATTGTTTTGTGCATAAGTTCTAAAGAAAAACGTTATGAAATGATACCAAGGAAGAAGTACTCTGAAGCCTGTGCATTAGTTTGTCCTGTGATATGTTATTGAAACTAAAAAACTCCGTAAACTGATGAAAAGTCTACGGAAATAATGTTTGAATCCATGGCTAGAACTTGGCCCTGTAATGGCTTTTCCTGTAATTAAACAGTTCAATGGCAGTGTGAGTCCTTGCTGGCTGTCGAGTGGTGATCTTTTTTTATTTTTTTGTCTTAGGGATATGGTTTAACTGAGAGTACAGCGATGGCGGCAAGGAGCTTAGGGCCTGATGAAACAAAGCGGCACGGCTCGGTTGGTCGTCTAAGTGAACTAATGGAAGCAAAGATTGTCGATCCAGTAACTGGAGAAGCTTTACCACCAGGGCAGAGAGGGGAATTATGGTTGCGGGGGCCGAGTATCATGAAAGGTAATAGAATGAGAAGATAAAGACTGTTCTTATAAGATCAATTAACGAAATAGAGCAACCACACTATTTTTCTATGTGAAAATTAGTGGGAACGCTTTCTTCCCTTTGGATGTTGACGAATAAATGGCTGTACTGGCTGGCTTTAGAAGCTTCGCTTCTGTACTTCTTGTACGAAATGGGTTTGCCCGATTTGTGTCGATATCAGACCTAGAATCACAGGTCTAAGAGATGCATGCCTGGTTGCACAAAAGTTACTTGACAGAGTAATTCTATCATGTGGAGAGGGCTTGTCCAGTGGACAGAAGGTGTTGATAGCAATATGAAGGATGATTTATCATTTTTTGGCCTTGCTTTACTACATGTTAACTCACTTCTTATTCCTTCGTCTCTATGCATCTGTAACCATTTGTCTTATCATGCCGTAATTGGCTGTCACATCTAAATGTCCTTTGCTGATTGAGGTCCCGAGCCTTTTCTATGGAACAAGTGGTCGACAGAAAATTTATTGATATTATTGCTTAGGCTACCCTCCTTTTCCATGAATATTAGTGGGAATAATCATTTTTCCCAACGTCCATAAAACAAATTTGAAGCATGTCAGTGTCCTTTTGTTAGGTATAGATCATTGAGAGAGATGGATTGATTACGTTGGTTCGTTGGTTTCGAGTGAAATAATCATGAATCCGTTATATGGAAATATGCTAATTAACTTACACTTCCTGTTGTCTCACAGATACTTTGATACTTCATTTCCAACGTTTTATTTCCATGTAGTCAGAAAGCAAGTCATTTACAAATTTTGCTCTGTATATACTGCCATCGCTTACAATGATCTTGTTCACTTCAGTTTTCTGGATCAAACAATTACAAGGCTTTTTCTTTGATTGGCATAATGATGGGGTTAACGCAGGTTATGTAGGAGATGACAAGGCAACTTCAGAAACTTTGGATTCAGAGGGCTGGTTAAAGACTGGGGATCTTTGTTTTTTTGACTCTGATGGTTACCTCTTCATCGTTGATAGGTTGAAGGAATTAATAAAATACAAGGCATATCAGGTGGTCGAACAACTCTGAATCTTTTCCATCTTGTTTGTCATTGATATATGGTCACAGATGAATAATGTCATCTCATTTTATCTGGAATATTCTTGCAGGTTCCCCCAGCCGAATTGGAACATTTACTTTTATCTGAGCCCAGAATTGCTGATGCTGCTGTGATTCCGTATGTATTAAGTTTCATTACCTTTCATGTTGAATAATTGACTTTGTTTACCTTTCATGGCGCATGACATTGTAACAATAGCCAGAAACTACTGACTTCCATGCTCTCCAAATCACATCTATCAACGAACCATTATCTTCTTCATTACATTTAATTTGAACATCATTTCCAGGGGAAAAGATTACGGTATCCTGGGTGAAACAACAGTCCTCGTAGGTTTTGTGGGATAAACAAGCCCACCTTGGGGGCTTCAAGTGGTGTAATGTTTTATCTGTCATGATTGTTTAGAGTTGCCCAGGTCTCAACACTTAGGTTTATTCTCAAGCAGGTATCCTGACGAAGAAGCAGGGCAGATTCCCATGGCCTATGTAGTGAGGAAACCTGGACCCAATATCACAGAGGCTCAAGTAATGGATTTCATTGCAAAACAGGCATGCTCCTGAATACCAATTTTACAGTATTTATTAAACATTTATTGACAAGAAGACAAGACGGATTGCTTTCAAATGCACATTCAGGCATGTGTTACGAGTCTTCTGACACTTGAGTTGGTTGTTTTCCTTGTTTAGGTTGCACCATACAAGAAGATAAGACGGGTTGCTTTCATTAATTCTGTTCCAAAATCCCCTGCTGGAAAGATTTTGAGGAGGGAGCTAGTCAGTCATGCTCTCTCTGGTAATTTATCTAAACTATGATCCTACTCAAGCAACAGGGACAGGTCCTTCTGGGACGGTGAAAAATGCTTGCTATGTGACTTACTTCTTAGGCTTAAGAAGTTCTCGAGACTTAATGCTTGGCTTATGGCCTCCCGGCAAGGAGTTGGTTCGAACCTTCGGTCCGAGAAATGTAGTTCCGGTAGGCATACGGGGCGCCGCAGATCGGTTTCTATGAAGTGGGTCAAACTTGTTTGACAATCATAATGTGCATGATAAAAACATGTTCATATTTTCAGTTATTTAGGTTTGTTCATCAGCCTTAAGATTGCGTATGAATGAATCTGCTATGTTCTTGGTCATCGTCATTGTCATCGTCAAGTCAATTAATCTATGTGACAGTGAGACTATAACTACCTATTAACGCCCTCACCGGCCAACGGCTTACCTACGCCGACTTCTTGCGCTAAACCAACTCCCTCGCTTTATCGCTGCAAAAGCACTTCTCCCTCCAAAAACGGCCTGGGTTTCATCCTCTCTGCTTTCTCTTTTCAGATTCCAATACTTCGCTCTACTCGACTCAAATTTTATTTCAGCTAAAATTTTAAAAAAGACGAGCAAAGGATTCTAGTCTGTCTTCGGATACTCAACGGAGTTTCTCCCCTTGTTATCATCAACTCACTATCAGAACGATGTCGCTAGTTTAACCAATTCTGCTCCCGCGTAAAATACTGCAGCCATTCTACGCTCCTTGGAACTACCGGCAAAGTCAGTCGTATTGTCGACGAAATTTAATCGCGTTAGTAGTGGCATTCTACCATCTCAAGTCTGGAACTAATCCCGCAGAAGTGCAACCGTCGCATCCGGTTTCCTCATTACGGCTGCCTCCGTTTCATGTTCTCGGCATTCTAGTGTTATTCAAGGCGATTGCTGTTAACAAGACTGTGGTTTTGATGAAAGATAGATTTTGCCACGATGTTGAAAGTTGTTGAGAGTAAAGGAATAGCTGTTCGGATGAGGGACCTTTTTTTTCACGGTTCTTAAACTGGACTAGCCTGCACTTAGAGCTTCAAATTGAACTAAGTTTATTTGCTATGATGTTTCAGCCGTGCTGGTCTCTCATCCGTTTGTTTATTCATAATCAGATAACCTGACGATGAAGAAGAGCAGATTCCCATGGCTTGGTGGTGAGAACACCTTGAAGCAATATCACTGAGGCTCAAGTTATGTTATTTCATTGCAAAACGGGCATGCTTCTGAAT
The DNA here is from genome assembly GCA_032401905.1 of Swietenia macrophylla. Classification (NCBI taxonomy): domain Eukaryota; kingdom Viridiplantae; phylum Streptophyta; class Magnoliopsida; order Sapindales; family Meliaceae; genus Swietenia; species Swietenia macrophylla. Next base: position 2,795,999 of record CP135568.1, on the reverse strand, counting down.
ACAAATATCACAATGAAGCAACATACAAGAAGATAAGACACGTTGCTTTCATCAAGTCTAAATTCCAAAATCGCCTGCTGGGAAATGACAATACGTACAGATTATGTCTTTCATTCGCTCCCTCAAACAACAGGGATTTCAAAGCTGGCTGGCAAGGTGTTGGTGATCACAGTTCAACTTACAGCACCTACTGCAAATATTCTTAGGTTTTCTATCTACCATCCAGTTCCCTTCGCTCCTTGTCCTGGTGGGCACTATTTTGTACCAGTAATATGTTTATTATATGTTATAACATATTCAATACCCTGTGTTTTATGTTTTCATGAAAAAAATCGAAATAAATAAAATATATATATATATATATATATATATAAAATAAAATTAGTAAAATGATATTTGTGGCTAGGGGGAGGTTGCAATGCAATGGTAGTTCAATCACTGGAACTTATCGCCTTTTTGGTGCGAAATCTGGAAGCAGCAGCGTCACCGAGGCTCTCCGGTTATGAATTTAACAGCAAAATAGGTATGACAGCCACATGATATTCTCTTATTCTGCATTAAACGTTATATTTTTTATTGATAATTTTTATTACATATGATTGAGTAATGTTTTACATCTCAATAATTATAAATTTCAAGCAAACGTGTGAGGTCCCATTACGGATACGGGGATTCTGTCGGTGCCCGAAATTATACTATTGAATATTATCATAATAGAACTGTAATTGTCGAAAATCCAAGCAGCTTGAATTGATTCCATCCCAAGCACACATGGTATTTGACTAGTCTGTCCTCGCTTCGTCTTTTTCTTCTTTCTCTGCTGCCTCTCGTTCGTTTGATTTGAATCTCCGTCCATGGCGGGAACAGACACCGATGGTTTGATCGATCCTAACAGTGGCTTCTGTTCCCTCACTAAAACATTCCATAGCCTGAGACCAAGCTTTCCACTTCCGCCGTCATCTCACCCTCTCTCCGTCACGCAATTCGCTCTATCTCTCTCTCCCCTCAACTCCTCAAGTTCAACCGCCACTTCCGCCACCGCGTTTCTAATTGACGCCGTCACTGGTCAACGACTCACCTACGCTGACTTTCTTCGCCAGACCAACTCTCTTACTATTTCCCTCTCAGAAACACTGTTCTATCTCCAAGAACGACGTCGCTTTCATCCTCTGCCCTTCCTCTTTCAAAATTCCTGTTCTCTACTTCTCTCTCCTCTCCATCGGCGTAATCATCTCTCCCGCCAACCCGCTCGGTTCCAGTTCAGAGATCTCTCACCAAACCCAAGTCTGTAAACCTACCATCGTCTTCGCCACGTCACACACCTCAACCAAACTTCCGTCCAATCTCCGAACAATCCTAATCGACTCACCCGAGTTCCTCTCCTTATTATTAAATCAAAACCAAAACGAAGTCGACGTCGTTAATCTTACGAATTCTGCTCCGTTTATAAACCAATCCGACTCTGCAGCCATTTTTTACTCTTCTGGAACAACCGGAAAAGTAAAGGGCGTGTTGGTGACACACCGAAACATGATCACTTCAATTGCCACAATTTACCATGGCCTCTCCGAAGTTGGTCGAATCGAACAGTCACTGCAGAAGCCGATTGAACTATTGTCACTACCTCTGTTTCATGATTTCGGATCATTTACGTTAATGAAGGGAGTTTGCCTAGGTCAGACTTCGGTTTTGATGGAGAGGTTTGATGTTGAAATAATGTTGGAGGCTGTGGAGAAGTATAGAGTTACTTACTTGCCTGTTTCTCCGCCGATAGTTGTGGAGCTGACAAAATCCGAGTTAACTAAAAACTACGATCTTAGCTCTCTCCATGTGCTCCGCTGTGGCGGCGCGCCGCTCAATACGGAGGTTGCCCAGCAGTTCCAGGAGAAATTTCCTAAAATGAAAATTTGGCAGGTAGCAGATTATTATTTCTATTTTTTTTAATTATGATAGCTAAAAATAACTTCTTCTTTTTTTAGATTTAAAGTCAATTATTGAACCAAACATTTAATTCGAAGGAGAAAATTGAAATGCATGCTCACGCTTCAAAACGCAAACGCCTGAAGAATCACTTGCAATTCATGCCCTTTCGATTTGTATTGTTAATGGCTTGCTCTTACACTATTTGAACATTTCAACAGCATCATGAATCACTGTTGGTGGTTGAGTACTGAGTTTTTCTTCTTTCCCTTAGGGGTATGCTTTGACCGAGAGTGGATTGGCGGCAGGGATCCGGGGGACTAATGAGGCAGTAAAGCATGGTTCTGTTGGTCGTCTAGCTGAACTAATGGAAGCCAAGATTGTTGATCCCGTTGCTGGAGAAGCTTTACCTCCAGGACAGAAAGGGGAGCTGTTGTTGCGGGGGCCAACAATCATGAAAGGTAACAAAACCATTCCTGTAATATCTATGGCTGACACAATATTCTCCGAAATTTGTCTTGCCACCAAAATTAGGGCAAGTTTTATAAAATAATTTACATTAAAAAGTATGTTATTTTAAATATTTTTAAAAAAAAATTATAAAATAAGCACTAAAAAAGTTAAACTTATAAATTTTAAATTTTTAAAATATTTACGGTATCATTTATCAAATTTTAAACTATCACAAAAATAAATTTATTATATCAAAATTTAATATATTATTTAAATTAAATATATATAATTTTTAGTATAATTATAATTCTTTTGATAAGTAACATATATACACTTCAAAATATTCCTTTAAAATATATTTAATTAAAAAATAATATTTTTTAATATTCATCAAGATTTTAGTTATCTTAAAAAAAAAAAATCTACAAAATAAATAAGAAACCTAAATTCAGTTGATATTCAAGTATAAAAGATATTCAAAAAAAATAATTATTATTATGTTTTCAATTATTCTTATCATGAATAAGTATAAACTATAATTATAATAACAAAGCAACAATATAATTTAGTTATTATTACATGCATAATTTTAGAATAATATTCTCATAAACTGTTATCCAAAAAATATATATTCAGCCTATTTTAAGAGTTTTATACTTAAAACTAGTGCTCATAATTTTAATTTTACGGGTTTTCACTGTAAAATTGAAATTAAATTTATAATTATTATTGTTAAATAAAATATCTCGTACTATTCCATCGTCTAGACACGTAAAGTAAGAATAAAATAATTTATTCTTATTATTTTATAATATTTCGTAATATTAAAAGTATTTTTTAATCGTAATATCATTAAAATAAAATTTAATTATTTTATTTAAATTTATTAATTTTTATACTAAATATAATTTTTTAAAAAATAAAATAAAAAAATATTACGTTAAAATTTTCTTCACTTGTTCCTACATTTATTCTCTCTCCTTCTCCTTTTTCCCCTTTCCTTGCTTCCTTTTCTCCTCTTTCTTTCTTTTTCTTTTTTTTTTTCTCTCTTTCTTCTCAGAGCTTCTCCTAATTTCTTACTTTGAAATCAAGTCTATCTACGTATTTATATACCTAAAGATATGGGTCAAAACATAAACAAAAAAAATGAGCTTAAAATTTTTCTTTGTATTGGATTTTAAAAAGGAAAAATTGGGCTCGAAATAATAGGCTTAGGTATTACAGAAATGCTATGGTAATTACTTGGCTGCTGTTGATATTCCTCTCACAAGAGGTTCATGACAAAAATTGGAAAACATATAGATGTTTCGTTGTCACATAGAGACCTTAGAGAATATAAGTTCAGTTTTTGTAACGGGATGACTTCTTACGGTCTTATAGATGTTTGATCTTTTTTCCTTTAGGTTTTTATATTTCTGCAATCTGAAAGGAAACTGTCTGGTAATTTTTAGTTTTGAATATCGCTATCATCTCTCTCTAGTACTCGGCAAAAGGCCAAAAAATTATAAAGCTTCTTGTTTGATGATCATTGATCAATGATGGTTTACTGCAGGTTATGTAAGAAATGACAAGGCAACTACTGAAACCTTGGATTCAGAGGGCTGGTTAAAGACTGGGGATCTTTGTTATTTTGACTCTGATGGTTTCCTCTTTGTTATTGATAGGTTAAAGGAGTTGATAAAATACAAGGCTTATCAGGTAATTTAATTGAGTTTGAAATATTTACGGACAGTAATGTTCATCAATCATCATAAACATATGGCTTTATTAGAGTATGTCATCTTGTTTTATATGGGCTAATTTTGCAGGTTCCACCGGCTGAGTTGGAACATTTACTTCAATCCAATCCTGAAATTGTTGATACTGCCGTGATTCCGTATGCATTTGATGCCATTTCCTATTCCACATTGAATATATCTGTGTTTACTTTTCTTTTTTTGCCGTTCCCATTGTCTGGCATGATTACTGGAAACTACCAACTTCGTTTCTTGCTAATTCACCCATACCTACAGAGTCAATTGTTAAATACTTCTGTGCATTATTTCTATTAGAAAATCTCAAGGTGTCTTTCTTTATGCAGAACAACATTGAACATAGAGAGTGGATGTTATATTTATCCTAAAGTTACAAAGGGGGGTGAAGGGTTAATAGTTCAACGTTAATCTTCTCTTCTTTCTTTAAAAGAAAATATATGTAGAACTACATTAGCACGCCAGTTTTGTCTGTTGATAATGGTTTAGAAGCTTCATTTCTCATTTATCTGTGTTCTTTTGAAGCAGGTATCCTGATGAAGAAGCAGGGCAAATTCCCAAGGCCTTTGTGGTGAGAAAACCCGGAAGCATTATCAACGAGGCTCAAGTAATTGATTTTATTGCAAAACAGACATGATTCTGGGTTCTGATTACCAAATTGCAAGAAAGCAATGTTTAAGAGGCATACACTAATGTTTGCATATCACTAATCATGGTTACACTATTCTCAAATATGGTGGCCTCGTGTTGCACAAAGACAGAATTTGATGGTTGATCAGTGTTATGGAGTAGCATCATGTCATATCATGTTTGCATTTGTTGTTGCAGGTTTCACCACACAAGAGGATAAGACGAGTTGCTTTTACCAATTCCATTCCAAAATCCCCTGCCGACAAACTCTTGAGGAGGGAACTTGTCAGTCATGCTCTCTCCGACAATTTATCAAAATTATGATCCATCCACTCAAACAAGAAGATGGGTTCTTTGCTGTATCCTTATCATTGATCTAGGCAGAACTTATTCTTAAATTCCCAGTTGTACATGACCAGACAAAGTTATATCTCGTCCTTTAAGATTTTGTTTACTAAGAGATCCAGAAGATGTGTATATGTTTTGTTATTCCAGAACAGATGCTACCAATATTACTCCTGTTATGCTATGGAAATGGAACTAGATCATGTTGTATTGTTCTAGCGCCATACACATATCCATTGTGGAGTTGAATTCAGGTCAAAAGAGAGTGAAATTTATTAGGAACATGTGAGAATTGCTTTATCATTTACAGCATAATCCTCGCAGACTATCCTGCTTTAAATCTTGCAGTAAATCTATACGACTCTGCATGTATCTTTACTCGTCCGGAATGAGAGGGACACTCGAAAAATCATATCTAACCTTTTGTCTTTTTGCACTGTCAAGCTCACAAGTAGCATAATCTATAGCCATTTAAGTCACTGGTTGGACAGTGAGCCACCCGGCATATTTGTGTCTACTTGCTTACGTGAAAAGTAAGAAAATCAAAATCCCATTATTTTAAGTCTCAAATTTTGCCTCTTTTCATTTAACTCTCCGCAAGATCTTACCAAATATGATTACACAGCCATTAAGTAATTCGTGTAGTTGATATATGATAATCAATCTTACGGTTGATGTGTGAATATCCATTCTACACCTGTTTATAGAATATCCATCCTCCCACGAAAATTTATTCAGATAAATTGTGTACACTCAACAACCGGTGGTGATTCAATTGAGCTGCCGAAGAAATTAGATCGGCCTCATTCCATGCGTCTGCTGCCATCCAATGAAATAAAATGAACGTGCGTCTGCACCTGCCCTTCTAAACTAGTCAAATGTGCGATGTGTCGGTGGCAGTCTGGACTTGTCCCTTGCTAATTATTGGGAATGACTTGTAATGAATGTAATAAGATCTGAATTGTATTTTAATCATTTTAATTTCAACTAATAAATGTAACATTTAAAGGCAGCATTTTTATTTTATCTGATTTTATTTTCAATTATTGCACCAGCTTGGGTTGACATGACAGATAATATATATTTTAAAATGAAAAAAAAAATTAACTGGTGGACCTTTAATTCAACAAAAAATAATTATGAAGGAGTAATTTATTTACTAAACACTAACTGTTTTCCTTTAAAAAAAAATTTATTAATAAAAGCAGTAAAGAGTAAAATTACACAATGTTAAAAATATTACCGAGCTGATATAAGGAAAAGTACCAAATGAGGTAATATTCGTGGAGTTGACCGCACATAGCACGATTAGTAGCTCTCGGATACATGCCATGTGCAAGAAAACTAAAGCGGGGTCCATGCTCCATATTGATGATGTAAGTGCCACCTGTCAAGTACTCTACTTGTATGGGCCGTGTTGATTTTGGATACAGTTAATAGGATCTGTTGAATTTAATTTAAAATTAAATTTTAATTTTAATTTCAAAATATGTGGTAAAATATAACCAGTATTTCAAAATTTTTAACGTATAATAATCTACGTTGTAAAAACGTAGTTACGCCCCTGTTTTCAATGAGTTTGCGTGCTAATTTTGGATTTAAATTACTCGAGTATCTTCTTTTTTTTTTTTGATCCATTTCAGAAGCAGCCTTGTTTTATACTTCTTGTTCGTTCCCTTGATTAAACCCACGAGCATCGATTAGTGTGGGCTCCATTTGTTTATCCTTTATGGAAACAGGACAACATCTGGGGTATGCCTCGCCTCTTCCACACACTCCTTCGTACTCGTCTTCTTCTTCTTCTTCTTCTTCTCTGCTATTTCCTCCGTCTCTCCTACGTTTGATTTGAATCTTCATTGATGGCGGGAACAAACAGCAATGGTTTGATCGATCCTAAGAGTGGCTTTTGTTCTCTTACTAAAACATTCCACAGCCTCAGACCGAGCTTTCCACTACTCCCCCCACCGTCTCAACCTCTCTCCGTTACAGAATTTACTCTCTCTCTCCTTCACTCCTCCGTTAGTACTACTACTTCTGCCACTGCATTTCTCATCGACGCCATCACTGGTCAACGGCTCACCTACGCGGACTTACTTCGACAAACCCGTTCTCTTACTCATTCCCTGCAAAAACGATATTCTCTATCCAAAAACGACGTCGCTTTCATCCTCTGCCCGTCCTCCTTCGAAACTCCCGTTCTCTACTTATCTCTTCTCTCCGTCGGCGTAATCATCTCTCCCGCCAACCCGCTCGGCTCCAGTTCAGAAATCTCTCACCAAATCCAAATCTGCAAACCTACCGTCGCCTTCGCCACTTCCCGCAGCTCAACCAAACTTCCATCCAATCTCCGCACAATCCTAATCGACTCGCCCGAGTTCCTCTCCCTATTATCAAATCGAAACCGAAACGACGCCTTCAATCTTACGAATTCTACTCCGGTAGTCAATCAATCCGACTCTGCTGCCATTTTTTACTCTTCTGGAACAACCGGAAAAGTAAAGGGCGTATTGTTGACCCACCAAAACGTGATCGCTTTGATTGCAATCCACTACCACGGCATCTGTGAACTCCGTCGGATTGAACCGTCACTGCAAAAGCCGGTTGAGTTAATGATGTTGCCTCTGTTTCATGTTTTCGGTTTTTTCTCGTTAATGAAGGGGGTTTGCATTGGTCAGACTTTGGTTATGCTGGAGAGGTTTGATTTTGAAACAATGCTGAAGGCTGTGGAGAAGTATAAAGTTACTTACTTGCCGGTTTCTCCGCCAGTAATAGTGGCGTTGACGAAATCCGAGTCAACTAAAAACTACGATCTTAGCTCGCTCCGTTTGCTGCGTTGCGGCGGTGCGCCGCTCGGTGTTGGGGTTGCTAAGAAATTCAAGGAGAAATTTCCCGATATTAAAGTTTGTCAGGTAGATGAAAATAATTTCTAATTATCTTTATTGTTATTATTATTATCATTATTCAAATAATAATTTCTCGTTTGACTTAGGGATACGGTTTGACTGAAGGTGGATTAGCAACAGAGACAAGGGAGAGTAAAGAAGCAGAAAAGCTCGCCTCTGTAGGTCGTCTAATTGAACTAATGGAGGCCAAGATTGTTGATCCAGTCACTGGACAAGCTTTACCTCCTGGCCAGAAAGGGGAACTTCTCTTGCGAGGCCCAACAGTCATGAAAGGTGATATTACCATTTCATAGCATGGCTGAAAAGTAAATATTTATTGGTGATGGTTTAGTACTGCAGGTTATGTAGGAAATGACAAGGCAACTTCTGAAACCTTGGATTCAGATGGCTGGTTGAAGACTGGGGATATTGGTTACTTTGACTCTGACGGTTTCCTCTTCATTATTGATAGGCTTAAGGAGTTGATCAAATACAAGGCTTATCAGGTGATGATTTGATCAATATTTCAATCTTTGCTGACAGTAGTATGCATATTTGTTCATCAATCGTCGATCGTAAACATGGGATAATTTTTACAGGTTCCACCAGCTGAATTGGAACATTTACTTCAAGCCAATCCTGAAATTATTGATGCTGCTGTGATTCCGTATGTATTTGATGCCATTTCCTTTTCCACATTGCAACATATAAGTGCAATGCTAGTTTTATCAGTTAATAATGTTTCTTTTCAAGCAGATACCCTGATGAAGAAGCAGGACAAATTCCCATGGCCTTTGTGGTGAGAAAACCTGGAAGTAATATCAGCGCGGCTCAAGCCATGGATTTTATTGCAAAACAGGCACGAATTGATTCTTGCTTTCTGATCAACAAAATTGGAAGAAAGCTGTTATTCTTAAAAGGCATATACTAATGTTTGCATTTGTTGTTGCAGGTTTCACCGCACAAGAAGATAAGACGAGTTGCTTTCATCGATTCTATTCCGAAATCCCCAGCTGGAAAACTCTTGAGGAGGGAACTCGTCAGACGGGCTCTCTCCAACAATCTGTCGAAATTATGATCCATCCACCGAATCAATAAGATGGGTTCTCTTCGTTGTATCTTTCCCTATCGTTGCTTTCAGGAAGAACTTACTCTTACCCCCCAGTTCCACGTGATCAGTCCAGCAAGTTCAATCTGTCAAGGTAAATGAAATCTAAAAGGAAAGAGATCTTTTTTTTAAAAAACTTTAGCATGTCTTTCATTAATAAGAGATCAGATGAACTTGAATTGGAACAGACACCTATTGTTGTAACACCATGCATACACTCTGGGGCTGTATCAAATTTAAACTAAAACTAATGAATAACAAAAACAAATATAAAGTCTGGTTTTTAACGACCGCAGCATTCCTTTTCTGTTCTATTGCTTTTGAGTTTGTAGTACACGTCACATGTTTTTTGTGTACATGCTTTTGCTTTTTCTTTCACTTTTCTCCTTTTTAAGTCATGTATTACACTAAAATTTCAGTTATAATGTTGGAATTAAACTGTTTTATTATTAAAAAGTAAAATTTTTTTATAGTCGAAATGTTAGAATTAAATTATTTTATTAGAACAAAAGGTTATAATTTAATTAAGATGTAATTACAAAAATTATTGTTCTGACTTAATTAGTTTAAGTGCAAGTGATATAAAATTTATTAGGTTAATTTTTACTTTATTTGTAAATATTTTTATTTTGTATTTCTACCATAAAATAGCAGTCTTAAAGTATAATCATGTTACACGGACATTATAAAAATTTTGAATATTATTATCGTTAGTATTTTAATCGCTTACTTTTAAAATGGATAAAAAAAATTGTGTTTTAAAATTAATAAATATAAATATATTTAATACAATTTTTACGTGAATAATTGATCGTGAAGTCTTAAATAATTAATAATTATTTTAAATACTATAAAATTAGAATCCCCGTTATTAATGAATTGCAAAACTATAAATGAAGTAGAATTAGTACATGTAATTTGTACATGCTCCTGCTTAGGCTTTCAGGTTTTCTCTTTTAAGTCATTACATTATTATGTACCACTAAAACACTAGTGAAGTAAAGATCACCAATAACATAACGCTTCCTTCTTGTAAGTTTATTTAAAAAGTGTATTTAGCTAAACATTTTATGTATTTTTATGTTGTCTTGCAACAAATTTAAGATACCAATAGATAAAAAAAAAAATAAATATATAAATCAATTAATGTAATATTTGAAAAAAATAATATAAAAATTTAACGTAAAATTTAAAATAATTAAAATAAAATTTGACATATATATTGTTAAAAATTTAGAATTAAAATTTTAATTTTAATTTTAATTTCAATCAAAACCTGTTGAAAGTCAAGAATAGAGGTTAGCCATGAGCCCAAATTGAGAATCGAGTCGAGCGTGCTAAATCTAATTCGTAAACTTAACTTATATATATTAATTAACTATTAGAGTCCAGATTTAGGCCTCTAACATCAGGCAAGCAATTTTAATTTAATTAGATTTATTCGCCTATGACTTGAATGATTTCTCATGCATTGTATATTTTTTTTTGAGTAATCAATACATTGATACATCAATACATCTGCTATTCTGTCTCAGTATGTTGGCATTAACATCTACCAGGATTAAAGTAATAACAAACTCGCGTTCTTGCTGCTGAACACCTTATTAGACTGTTATTAAAACCCCCCTGCTTTGTCCTGGTCATGTGTATGTGATCGCAATGCTTTTCTTAAACAATTTCACTCCCTAAAACTTGTGATCCTGTCTCCGTGGATGGCCTTTAGACACAGCCAACGTTGTGATGGACTTGATTTTCCTCATTAGTAAATCTGCATGCGATGCAACAAGTTCAGAAGTTGTTAAATGCAAAGCATAGAAACTTACGTATTGTTTTCATTTCTTGCATGAAATAGACCTCTACAAGATTCTGTGATGCTCTTGGACGAATATAATCTACTGTCAATCCACATCAATCCATCTTGCTTCCACTGACATTTTGATTTTGATCTTCTATCGCAACTTTAGATAGTGCTGCTTCTCTTCTATGGTAAGCTATGCCTGCTTCAGCATGCAGTAACATTACTTGCAGTCCATTCTTGGTGAGCCACTATATTTAATGGACTATTGATTGGGTTCTTATCAATACAATCATCTTTGTCGAGCTCTCACTCGTTCTTTTTGCGCTTAAAATCTTAACTTTTATTTCCAAATGACATTTACACAAAGATCATGCTCATGTAGGAGAGACAACACCAAATCATATGATTCATCCACCTCTTTTTTTTGCGTTGGTATCAATTATGTGCTCTCATGAGTTACGACTACGGTGTTTACATAGGATAGTTCACAAAGTAGAACAAGTGATCATGTCATACATCATATTGCTCAAGAAATAATGAGTGCCAGGCTAGCGTATAATCATGGAGCAATGACTAGTTAATTGCTCGTACCTTCTTCTTGTTCAATGTTAAAAATATATTAAATATTTTTTATACTAAAAAAATTTAAATTAAATAATTTTATTATATTAACATAATTAAAATAATAAAATTATTTAATTAAAAAAATTAAAAAAATTATTTAATAATTTTAATTAAAAAATTAAATAAAAAATATAATAAAAAATTTAAATTTTTTTATTTTTTGATAATAAATAAATTTTTTTATTTTATTAATTAAATAATTTTACTGCATCAATTTTACTAACATAATAAATCGAGACATTTAAAATTTCTATTTATCTATGTCATCAAATTTGTTAACATCCATACATAGGCAATCATGGTTACCCTAGAACGTGCACAAGTTCTCTTGTTACTCTGCGTTGCATACCAGTAATTATTCCTGATTCTTCGTAGCCGGGTTGACATCCATGCTACGTAAGTGCCCCTTTGCCGTGGATAATTTCTGAATCCAGAATCTCTGGTCTTCTTCAACATTCTTTGCCCATGCCTTCTGAGCCATCAAAGGGGAAACCACAATAACTCTAAAATAGTTTCTTCAGTTAGAAGTCTCATCTAATTATATCATCAGCTACCTTTTCCGTGCATGCTGGGGGGGAAAGGTAGGCATGAACTCCTTCGATTTTGGAAGTGGAACCTCATGAAACCAATCATGGTTAAGGGCAGCATCTACTGTTATTCGCTGTATAAAACAAGTGAAAAAAAAATATAAGAATAAGGACCTTAAAATTTCTAGAACAGCCAGAAATCAAAGTTTGGAACTATGGACGAATGGCAATTGCCTTCTCAGGTTCGTAAGTCAAAAGTTTGTTTAACAAGTCAAATCCCAGCTCAGAGAGAACAGGAGATCCTGTAAAAGAAGCCGCGGGAAACCTCTTCCGTAACAGATTATACCTGGTAAAAGAAAGCAATCAATTTAAAAATTATGCAACCTTAAGAATCCAAAAAAGCAACTATATTTGGCTTCACTAATAGTCAACACCAACATAAAAAAAAAAATTATATCAAAATGGAGATACCACAAAGAGATAACTTACGGTTGTTTAACGAAATTTGCTTTGGCTCCTGGCAACTTGGATAACCCAGGCCAGATATCATCAGTAGGCGTGCCAAGTACTTTAAAAATCTGCAATTAAGTGTAAGATGGCACATCAGTGAGAAAGGTCAAGGAAAAGAAATTACAAAAGATTTAAAAACAATAATAATGACCTTGTCAAGTTGATCAACTTCGGTTGTCCCACTAAATAATGGTTTCTTGGCCAATAATTCGGCCATTATACAACCTATTGACCACATGTCAACTGCTGTAGAATACGTCTTTGCTCCAAGCAGGAGTTCCGGGGCTCTGCAACATAAAGACCACACAACCACATGAAATCAGCATAACAAATATATGTTGCAATTTTTTTTTTGGAGGGCTGGGGGGGGTGTTGGTGGTGTGAAGGGAATGGATGACATTTAGTTGTTTTGACATAGGCACATGGAAAAGACCAAATGCTTAAAAAAAGGAAGCCGCCATATGGTTTGAATGGAAACCATGGAAACCATGAAAACCAGTAGAAAATTTATCAACTATGGCAGGTCAAATCACAAAATTATTCATGCAGGTATTTTTAGTCGATCATATATATATATATATATATGAAAACTTTTTTTGCACGTGGTTTTACAATTATAAGCCTATGAAAGGACCAGATATTTTAAATGAACATACCATGTTGTTCAGGTTTAACTAGTAAACGTGAAAACCATTAGTTCATTGACAAGTCACAAGAAGTCAGACCCAAAAAAGGAAAAAGAAAGGAGATAATGTAAACCTTATTGCACAAAGGCTGGGGAAACTCCTAACAACTGTGATAGAGAAAAAAGGTTCATAGAACAGAAAATAAGACCAGAAGATGTGATAATATATGCCTAACTGTCAAATGATGTTGCACAATGATCTATATATTAAGTTTTGACCTATTTCACTAATCTAATAAAAAAAATTATGACCACTCGCTCCCACTAACATATCATCATTTGACTGCTTCCCTGATCTATGGCAAAGAAAATAAATAAATAACAAAAATGAATCTTACCTGTACCATAAAGTCACAACAAGCGATGTATATGGCTTCAGTGGGCTTCCATACTGACGTGACATTCCACAGTCACATATTTTTAACCTGCCCTGGTTATTCAAAAGAAGATTTGATGTTTTCAGATCCCTGTGAAGCACCCAATTATCATGAAGATACTTGACACCCTCTAAAAGCTGCAGCATCAAGCATTTGACTTCACTGGTACTAAAAGGCTGCTTCATCGACTCCATTAGACCCTTGAGGTCATTTTCCATGTACTCCATAACCATATAAACACTATTGTGGTCATCCATGACAACTTCCTCAACATTTACAATTGAAGGGTGATCAAATGACAAGAGAATGTTGATTTCCCTTAAAGATGAAATAGGGAAACCGTATTCTAAATAATCTTCTTTTCTTCCTACGTTCATCTTCACCTTCTTCAAAGCCACAATCTTCCCTGTCTTCTTATCCTTAGCCCTATACACAATACCATAAGTTCCTTCGTTTATTTTGTTGAGTCTTTCAAATTCAAACACGCTTCTACAACCCTCAAGCATGTTCATACTTCTTTGGCCAGGAACAATAGGCTCTTCAACCGGAAACTGCTCAAGACCAGTATACTCATTGGGTAGCTTATCATTAATATGAATGACATCATCCTCCAATTCAATTTCAGAATATTCATCATTATTTAAATGCAACCCACCAATTTCATCAGATTCCAACAGCGTGGCCCCATCTTCAGAGCTCTCTCTACAAAATTCCCCACTCTCAGGAGTAGACTTCTTTGAAGCCTGTTCCTCCCTCTTAGGAGAGTCTTCACAATCAGATAGTGACATATTCCTTGGAGTGTCACCATCAGACACCCAGCGAGACATTGATATATTCTTTGCTGGGACAAACTCTTCCTTCTCCAACTGAATCTTTTCCATGCCATCAAACCCTTTCTGTTCTTTCTGAGGCAGTGAAGGAGACAAACCCACTTGAAAGTCAGAAACACTAGATTCCGCTGACCCGCTAACCAGAAGAAGCTTGTCTGATGACAACTCCAACGCTTTAACTCGATTATCCAATAAAGGACTTTTTGCGACATCTCCATCAGAAACAACATTTAAAACCTCGCTAACTGAGCTTGCTGGAGATTTAAGGCATGGAAAGGCATTACTTGCTGCTGCAATTCTGTTATTGGATGAAATTGTCACTTCCTTCTCTTCCAAGTCCCATATAACAGGCGAAAATTTGAATTTCTTCTCCGGAGGAAACTGAACCACATCATCACACTTTGAAACACCATTCTTAACACATGATGTATCATCTAACCCAGCTTGACCTCGCCCTTTGTGGCCCCTTGGCCAAAAAGGGTACCCCTTTTTCCGCTTGTGATCACCACCATGATGACCCAATTTAGCATCACGGGAACAAGTTTTGTGATGAACTTCATCTTCTTTTTTGTAGTGACCATAAGAACAATACTCTCTTCTCCTGGAAACATCAGGTCGCCCTGCCGCCATATTATTAACCACAACTCCTTTCAATTAAAAATTAAACCCAAAAAATTGTAATATGGAAAAGTAAAAATCCGTATTCAACCCCAAATCCCAAACCTGACCCTCAGAAATTCAAAATTTCACAAATTTAAAAGAGAACAATAATTTTTCCCACCTTTTTCCTCCTACAAATCCCTAGTCAAGTATACAAGAACGCTTCTATAGGCAAACCCAAGAAAAAAAGAGCAAGAACGATAAACAATACAAATCAGACAAAATCAATGCGAGCAAAATTAAAATTGAGATACAAATCAGAGCACAATCAAAACCCTAGAAGTTGAACTTGGTGCTTACGGCTGTCTCTCCTTCTAAATTCACTGGTAAAGAAGATCTTACCGGAGATGGACGGAGAGAGAAGAGAGGGCTAGCGAAATCGAAACCAACTGCTCCGACGCCTCTTTGTCTACGCGTCTTCAGCCTGGGGAATGCATTATCAATGTTTTATTTTTATAAGCGCGCATGGTTAAGTCGGTTTACCCCTGCTGTTCGAAATTTTGTCGTTAATTTGTTTTATTCCTACCACTTTCCCTTTTTTATGTTTGTGGCCCCCACTTTGACTCTTATTTTGTTCTCTTCCTAACTTCACTCTCCGGGCTTGAAATGAAGCCCAAGGAATGCAGAAACGGATTTGGGCTTTGAGGTGCAGTCAGAATAGACAGGGTGTATTTAGTAACAACCAACAAGATTCTGATCAACCCGCCACAGCAATTCATAGTTACGTGACCTTTCTACGAGGAAGCCTCTGCTGTGTGTTTGGTATGGCTAATGACTAATTTATTAATTAATATTAGATATTAATTTATGTAAATTTAAAATTTATCTAATTTTTATATAATATATATTTTCAGTCACTCATTACGTACTCTCTGCCGTCAAGCCTATCATTATAGATCTACTTCACCTGTACTGCTCGTTTCGCCGGTCTAAAGCCGTGGCATGTGGCAAGCCGTTGCTACAGTGACACGCCAATCGTGGTGACAGTAATAAATTCAGATGGTGCCACGTACCAGTGATGGTTGATTTCACAATATCCCAACAAAATTGCATTTCCGAGGCGGGCACAAGAAGCAAAGCCAGCCAGCAACCTCTTTGTCATGGACTTGCGTCACACATATCGAATTATACGCAGGTAAAGCCATAGATGCTTTTAAATTTAACCCACGACGATAATGCTCTTTGCAGCTGTCCATTTGCCGCTCTTTTTCCCTTTATATCTCTGCATTTTCTTCTTCACGTTACACGTTTTTCTACGCGTATGACATTGCAAGTGAGAGTGGTTTTATCGGAGGAAAAAGCAAGATGATGGGCCTTGGAACATATGGTTACCCTTCACCAATGACCAAAAGCAAGATTGATGTCCATATGCCTTGGAACATATGGACTTCGGCCTGTCTTCTATCTCCCCAAAATGGAGCATTCAAGGTACAATAGTCATACGCTTTTTCTAAATGCACTATATGAAGTTTCCTTTTAGTGGGACCGAAAATAATGTGAACAGCTATCATTGATCTTCATTAATACCCTAGTGATCATTTTAATAAGTTCCCCTCTAGTGGTACTGCTTTGGAAAACATCCTAAGCAGCCACCAGTATGAGATGAAATTAATAGATCCTGCAGCAGCACTGCTGAATGGTCCCCCGGCAGACTGAATAAAATCTATGTTGTTGGCAGGGAAGCCAAAATATGGAATTGTGTGTTTGAAAAGGCCGAGAAGATGGCAGGAATAGGAAGAGGCAGCATCAGAGCTAGTTTCTAATTGAAAATCTTCCAGCCGTCTTCCAAATGGATGAAATCCTCTATGAGCTGAGAGATCATTCCGTGGGTTTGAATTGTGGACGATAGAATTATATCTTCAGCTATGTGAAGACATTTCAGGCTCACCCAGATCGGCTACTACCAGACAGGGTCCAGGTGGGCATGACTCAGCACTTTATGAAGAGCTACTCTGATCTCCTTGTTAGGACGTGTCATAGGCGTGGTGTGCATGCCATGGGGGGAATGGTATGTGATTTATCTTATTGACTTCTTATCTATAATTTGTTATGCTTATTTTTGAGCCTAAGCGTAGCCCTTAAAATGAGTAAAAGGAATTTGTCTATGGTTGGCATAACAAAGCTGCAAATTTAATTCTTAAACAGGCAGCTCAGAGTCCCATTAGAGATGATGATCCAGCAGCAAATGAAGAACTTGTAAGGAAGGACAAGCCGAGAGAAGTCGGGGCAGGGCATGATGGAACCTGGGCGGCCCATCCTGGGGTGATCCAAGTCTGCATGGAAGTCTTCCGCAACAACATGGGCAATGCCCCTCACCAGATCCAAACCATAAAGCGAGAAGATGCAGCAAACATAACAGAAGTCCTCTTGCAGAGGCCCAGAGGAGTTTGCACTGTGTAGGGCCTCCGCCTTAATACCCGTGTTGGGATCCAATATGTGGCAGCATGGCTCACAGGATCAGGATCGGTGCCTCTTTGTAACCTTATGGAAGATGCTGCCACAGTTGAGATTAGCAGAGTTCAGAACCGGCAATGGCTGAAATATGGAGTGGAATTGGATGGAGATGGGCTAGGAGTGAAAGTGAGCCGTGACCTCTTCGGGAGAGTGGCAGATGAAGAGATGGCAAGGATTGAAAGAGAGCTTGGCAAAGAGAAATCCAGAAAGGGTATGTACAGGGAAGCATGCAAAATATTCACCCGACAATGCAACGCCTCTACCCTAGACGATTTTCTGACTCTAGACGCCTGTAACAACATAGTCATTCATCACCCAAAACGATCCCCCAGACTTTGAACGAGTTCGATCCCTTTCATGGTTGGTTTCCATGTTCCAGGAGTTACAGCTATCGCTACTACTAAATAATAAACACTAATCCCCTGTTTTCATGATTGTATTTGTTCTGGATGATCTTTTCATACATGTATGTGCTACCATATGCATAAGCATTTGATTGAAACAAAAACTTGTCGAATAGCAGGTAGATCTATGGCATTAACTACAATTGAAGGAAGAAAACGATGTCTAAATCATAGACCACACAATCTATCAACGACATTACTCCTAGCAACCAAATTTTGAGTTAATTTGTGAATGGAAGCAAAATGTGGTTTGTTACAAGCAAGAATCAGGAAGACATCATGATAATTGCGTTTGAAAATGACTGAGAAACCAGGTGATGTACAAAGGCTCCAATATTGTACCCTTATTCTGAATTAGAAACTAAATCATCAAAACGCATTCAAAGAAAGAAGGGTTTCCAGCCAAAATGGACCAAATTTTAGGCTCATTTCAGTTTACAACCTTAGTTCCAAATTTATTATATTTAGAGCAAAATATTTGGCCGTCGAACAAAATTCTTTTATTTTTTTAATTTTTATCCAACACAAACATACTCATTGATTTAAGTTTTATTAATACAAGTAAAAATTTTGATAATGAATTTAGGTCAATTTTTATGTACAATTTATTTATTTTGAATATGATTTATAGCAGAGTTTATGAATAAAATGATGTGTAATTCACCTTTCATAATTTTTGTTAAGGGGGGTAAGTATTAAAATTTATTAAAAAAAAAAAATTTAACACTAATTCTTTTGACGAAATTTGATAAAAGAGATGTGTATTAAAAATATTTTTCTTGACGAATTTTAATACTTATTTTTCTTAATAAAATTCTTTAAGGGAATCAAGTATTTAACATAAATATAAAATAAAAAAAATTAAGGATAATTTTATTTAAATATTAATTTTTTTATCTTAATTATAACAAAATTTTATGACTAACTATAAACACAAATAAATTTAAAAATTAAGTTATTTTAGTCAAAAATCCACGAAAGAATCCAATTGTTTCCCATTTCTTAATGTATCAATGGATTCAATAACATAAGGTGCATTTGAAGATCAAACTAACTGATTATCATGATCCACAAAGGAAATAGTTAAACAAAAGCCTGCATTAAGTACCAAATGAATAACTATACATTGTCTGGCGGTCCAAAATTAAAGCAGCGGCATAAACAACATTTAGGCACTTAATAAGCAATCACCTTAAAAACTCATGCAAACGAAACGACCCACGTCCCAGAAACTCCTCCTTCCTCTAGTCCGTGATAGTCCTCCTTAACCTCCGAATTATCCACAAGCATTCAGCATTATTACTCGAAGACTTCTTTTTCCTTTCCCAATCGGTTAGCTTTTGTTCCACTCGGGTTATTATATAAAATCGGCTTAAACATAAAGAACGATTACGTTGTCAGCCCGATAGTTTGGCAGTAGAGAAAAATTTTAGATAAAATGATTTTATTATATTAATAATATAATAAAATTATTTAATTAATAAAAAATTATTTTTATTAATAAAAAGTTTAAATAAATTTTATTATTCAATTTTTATATTTTTTTAATATATATTAATAAAAATATTTTTAATTTATTAATTAAATAATTTTATTACGTTATTATAATTAACACGAAGAAGGGACGATACTGCCTAAGACTCTTCTCTCTTATTAACACTGATAAACAATTTGAAGAAAAAAAAAGAAGAATGAAACGTTGCCGCTTTGTATCAAGGGCCAAAACATTGGGCTTTGACAGAACTTCTTTTATCTCTCCCAATACTGTGTGATGGTACCCCACGCGTAATAATTATGAGCTCAAGCGAAGTTGCTTCTTCATTGCTTACGTTTGAACAGTATTTGCGTGACTTCGTCATTAGTTTTGTAGTTTGAGATGATCTTTTCCTCTATAGATATCACAAGAAATCGAGTCGTGCATGGCATAGCTTCTGTGTTGTTTCGCCATCTCAAGTTCATGTCTGTTTCCTCGTTTCCTTACCCAATTGCACCTGTCCCTCTCTGCTTGTTTGAATAATCCTCGGCATAAATGTTGAACCAGCTTTCCATGGCTGGTTCGTGAAAACAGCTTAAACAATTACCTACTCCATACATACAGCATGCTGCCCTACTGAGTAATGACCCTATTTAATTAATAGCGATAACGGCGTGCTTTCTGCTGCGCTGGCTGTTTTGCTATCTTTAGGAAAGAAAAGCACTACCGTACAAAGTGCTTTCCTTTATTTAGTATTAGGGTTAACTTTGACAAGAGACCTGCTTTAGTTTTCGGACTTAATTCTTACTCTGTATAGAATTGTGGACTGATTATATAAATATAAAGAGTGCATTTGTTTTTGTTAATTCATAAAAAAAAGTAAAAGGATTATTTAAAAAATAATTTTTTTTGTTTATTCAAAAGAATAAAGTAGAAAAGAAAGATTTTTTTAATTATAAAATGTGTAAAATATTTTAATAAAAATAAGTATATTTATTTAAATAAAATAATTAATAAATATAATGTGTGTGTATATATTTGAGAATATTAAAATTATATTTTTTAATTATTATTATAATAATTTTTTTTATAAATATTAATAAATTTAAAAATAAAAATAATTATTTTTTTATAAATAATTGTATGATATAAATAAATAAATAAATAAATATTATTTTTCGTTTTTTAATTATTTTCAATTCTTAAAAACAAAACGACAATCCAAACAACAGAGGTAGTTTGATGTTTTATCTTTGTTGCCCCAAAAGCAGTGTTGTTCTAGTGTTTTCTTGTATTGCTGAAAACTACAGTAGCCTACTAATCCCTAGTCTAGAAAGACCACTTTAATTAACCCAGATGCTGTACAATAGATGGTGACCACATCAACACGTGTCCGAAATTCAATGCTAGTTTTCAGCGTAAGCAAAGATCCAAGCAAGAGCCCTGAGGACAAGACGTGGGTTTGTCAAGTCTGAGTTTTGCTCGCATTTGAATAATAGAATCGATGTGTTTGATTCTCACTGGATGAAGATGCTCAAATCATGTTGAGTGGCCCAATAATCTAACTAAATGTAGAAAGAACAAAACCACAGCAATCAATAGCAACAGTGCTTCTATGTCTTGTTTCCATTAAAAAATAATGGATTGGACAAGGGACATAATCAATGTCTTAGAGGTATACAGATTTTCACTTAATATGATTTTGACGTTTTGATTAGACTAATACCCTCTAATAATGGATACACTCGTATTCCCGGCCGTCGTGATCACAACCCAAAAGAACATCATTACAATAATATTATAGTTAATTAATTAAAATTTTAAATTATTTATAAATATTAGCCTCCTTGAGAACTTATAACTTACAGAGTATGTAAGATAATTATGGTAGCCAAATCCTAAATTTGAACGGAATTTCATCACACAGTCGTAAGCTAAGCCAATACTAGTCACTTGCTTGAAATGGTTTAGCTTCAAACATTCAACTTGATAAGATTGAGTGATTCATAGTTCTAATCACTAATTCTTATAAATGGCCAGGAGAAGACATGTCAAACGTCCAAAGACAAAACGCCATTATTACAAATCCTACGATAGTCAAATATTAACAATTTGATTGGTCATTGGTCAGAGACGAAAAATACTTTGTCTTCGGTTGTGGGGCACGTATCATGCTTTATTGGAACAAGGAAACCCACAAAGTCATACTCATACATTCAATGGAGCAAAACGATACGGAATGGAAATCTCTAGGTTCCTGGAAACAAGAATGAGCATGTAATCGTTGAAGCAGTGTACATTACATATGAATGCATCTAATAACTTTGTGATAGTGAAAAACAATCAGAGAAGCAGATTATTGGGGCCAACTCTTGAAAGTTGGTGTGATAATGAGTAATAATCCAAGCAGTATGGGCAGATAGTGTATGCCACCTGTATGGTGGAAAAACGAGTGCAAACAAAGGTTGTTCCACATATATATATATATATATATATATATATATATATATATAAAGAAATACGCAAAATATTCAGCAATTCATGGTCCATCCTTACCAGTCTTATCAATAATTGCGAGTAAAATATCAAGATCAGAGAATACTGAGGTGTGGGTTGTGCCTGTGTGACTGATTACT
Organism: Swietenia macrophylla; assembly: GCA_032401905.1. Classification (NCBI taxonomy): domain Eukaryota; kingdom Viridiplantae; phylum Streptophyta; class Magnoliopsida; order Sapindales; family Meliaceae; genus Swietenia; species Swietenia macrophylla. The sequence goes on along the minus strand of CP135568.1, from coordinate 2,773,931 downwards.
ATTAGCTATAACATAGTCATGGGAGATTGGGAACGTGTACGACCAAGCGCAATTGGATCTCCCCTACCAATAACAAGTCGTTGATAGTCTGGTGACAAGAAAGGTGGTGAAAAGAAAAGAGATAAGGGAACATTTGGCTTGAGTTTATTGCATGGTTAAAGCGATTGATGCCACTTGCTTCTGCAATAAGAATGATAGCAGAAAACTAAAACTATAAAATAAGCAATTGCTCTTTAAGCCTTTACCTTTCCTTTTGGTCAGGGGATAAAATAATAACCCCGTCACCTAGAATTTTGAAAGGTAACCTAACTCTATTAGCACGAATTCTAAAGAATAGACATATTGAAATGGTCCTTATCTGCTTAAGAACAAAACAAGTGTTAATCACTTTAATCAAGATGCCACGAAATCCAGTCAATCAAGTAATCGCATCTTTCAACAACCACCAACCATATATGAATCTCTCTATGTGTATTGCTCTTTATGGAAACAACTTAACCTAACCTCGCATGTGCAAAAGCATTACAATCTGCCCCTTATAGCCTTAGCTGGCTAGGGTATTAAATCTTAAGCTTGAAAATCTCTTGCAAATATTATATATTCTTGTTTTCGATCTGGGTTTAACTGATTTCTGGTTATAGGTTTAGTTTATCTGTCTACGGCTGAGCAGATGAACCGAACAGGGCAACGAAGTGAATGAAATTTATGAGTTGAGGGAGAACTTAACAAGACAAACGAATGAATGAACGAGTCTCTGTCAGTTACACAAGTCTTCCACTCAACTAACCAATTTAGCTTTTGGGGGAAACGTATACCTGCCAGAAGGGGATAGGGAGAGGAACCTAGGTTGGGTTGGGATCACTTCTATATGGTTCTCGGTGGTGACAGTAGCAGCAGCTTTGCTGATTGTTTAGATAACGGCGTTATGGCTGATGATCATGATCATGATCATGGCCATGACCAGCAGCAGCCTTTGAAAGCGATATTATGCGATAGTGGGTGGTGGTTTAGATTCTCGATCGCATTATCCACTCTAATTTCTTTAATTAATACATATTAAATTATGGTCCAAATAGATGGTTTTAAACATTAATGAGAATATCTAGCACGGGTTGATTATTTTAAATAGCGAAAATGACTAATTATTTACGTAAGAAGAAGAGGAAGAGGCAAAAGTACTAGAGTTTAGTTCTTTGATATTAAAATATATTACAAGGTTAAGAAACGATGACGATCCAATGAAAATACGACATCTGCATTTACAGTTTCTTAAAATTAAATATCATTATATTATATTGGATTTTATGGGATAAGGATGATAATTTAGGGACTAACATGAGTTTTAGACAATAATGTTCGAGTTCTTAAAATATGACTTTATTAAAATTAATATTGAATCAAAAAATAAAAAATAATATATACTTACTTTTAGATTTAAATTTCAATTTCGGATAAAATTTTTAAAATTTTAGCTAACCGCTTGCGTCGACATTTCTAAAGTCACTATTATATTTAATATTGAAATATTAAAATTATTAATCCATAATTGATTAAAGCATAACTTTCGCACATTTATTTTTTAAATTATTTGATATTTACAACATGCATTATTTTGGCATAAAAAATTTGCATATTCGATTACTATCTATTTATGCATTGACTCTGTTGTATATCTTAGATGTTATTATAAATAGCAAATATTAGGTGATAATTTTTTTCATAAAAGATAATAAATACGTTGATAATGTCAATTTAAAGGTTAAGCACACCTCATTTTATTAATTTTTTTTAGATAAAATATTATGTGATAATATTAAAAAGATTTTATCAAATACCTTTCCTGATATTTATAATAATTTTATTTTATACTAAATTTTGTAAAAACACACACCTATTTTTTTTTAAACACTAATTAATTAACTAAAAAATAAATACGTTCATAATTTAGTTTTTTATAAGTAAAACTATATACTTAGTCCGATTAAATTTTTAGCGCTTATTAATATATTTTATAAAACAAATAAACTAATATTTATCCAAAAAAATTTGAATTACATATATAAATATATATATTAGTTCTCTAACAAATTAATTTAAAATTATATACTATTTTATATAAAATTTATAACCTATATTAAAAAAATAATTTTATTATATAAAATTTTAAATAATATTAATTTATAATTATTAATCTTCTAATTTTAGTTATATAGAATATTTTTATACAACAATTATTGTATTGTAAAATTTTAAGAGTTTAACATAAATTATTTATAAATAATTTAATAATATATTAATAATATTTATTTTACATTAATTAAAGTTTTATATTTTAAATATAATATAAATAAATTCAATAATGAAAAAAATTATATAAAGATGAGTAAATTAAAATTTTAATTATAAAAAATAAATAAAGTATGAGTATATTTATATTTTAATTAATTTATTTAAAATTAAATGGGAGGTAAATATGATTTTTCAAAAAAATTTATTACAAAATAAAATTATCATAAATTTTAGAAAAAATAAAAATTTTATCAGATATTTCCCCTAAAATTTGTGAAAATTTTACTTCATAATAAAGTTTATGTAAAGACACATTTACTTTGTATCTAACATAATTAAAAGTTAAATATACTCCTAATTTATTTACTATTTATAAATAAAATTTTATTTTCTTTATATTTATTTAACTTTTAGAGCTTTTTAAAATATATTTATATTCTAATATTTTAATAATATAGAATTTCAATTAACTTAAAAATAGTTAAAAGTAATTTAAATTAAATTTTTAAAATTTTATAATACAATAATTTTGATTTAAAAATATTCTATATAATAAAATTATTATTATTATTATTATTATTATTATTATTATTATAAGTGCTATTTGAATTGCTTTTATACTATAGTTATTATTTTTAACATAAATTATAAATCTTATATAAAATCATGAGTATTTCTAAATTAATTTATTGAAGAATTAATATGTATGGGTGTATACATATATACTTTGGTTTTTTAATAAATATTATTTTATTTATTTAAAAATATACGTAATAATTTTAAAAAATTAAATAAAGATAAATAAATTAAAATTTTATTTATAAATAAATAAATAAATTATGTATATTTATCTTTTTATTCGTTAGAAAAAAAGTACGTGTGTTATTTTATAAATTTTATTAAAATTTTTATAATTTTTAAGAAAAATATTTGATAAAACCTCCTGGAATAATATTTAATAAAATTCTAATATCAAATAATTAATATAATGTAACATGAGAGAGAATGATTGGGTGTTGCGGGGGTCACGGTTTTCACACCTACTCTCGTATAGCAGCCCATCTCAGGAGTCGGTAATGACGTCATCGTAATTTCCCCGTGATTGGTCCGTTATCGGGACGCAAAGTATTTGTAAATTGACCCGAGATCTGCACCTAAACAAAGCCAAGCCGTATGATCATTTTTGTGCCTAACTAAGCAGTTATTTTTTGTCAATCCTTATCCGTACGTCGATTTGTGGACCCTCACTTGATCATGCACTGAACTGTGATGTCCCATCTGTTCAAGCCCGGGGGCCCCCCCTAACTCATCACCTTGCCGGAAATAAAGAAACTACACCCTCAAATTTCAGAAACAACAAAAAATAAAATAAATAATAAATAAAATAAAACAAAAATAAGAGGCAGAGCAAGCAGTCAGGTTTAAGTTGTTTTCAGTTCTCAACAAAAAACGGTTGTGAAGGGGGACACTTGGCGTTGAAATAGAATCCTTACTTTTAACGTAATGTATAAAGTAGTGATAATTGACGTGACCTGTTGGAATTCTATTGGCTGCCTTTTTTGTCATGGTACAACGAAGGAATCCTACTTTTTCTGTTTGGCCGGAAAGAAAATCGGACTGACGACTCGTGCCGATTGCCAGTACACGCGCCTGTATCGTATGTGACTGACACCCTCCAAAATCATGCCGAGATTGGATTTACACTCTCCGTACGATTTAGTTTTTAATTGGATTTAGTTCAGTTTTCAACCAAAGATTATATATATATATATATAATTAAAGTCTAATAATGTGCATAATGCATAATGTTAAACGTAATAATCATGTTCTATTGCATAACCAAAAGATGTTGGTATTATATTAATGTAATAATTTATATACTTTTTATAAATTTTAAATAAAAATTATTAAAAATAAACTTTTTATCTTCGCTTTTGGTTTATAAAATTTAATTTTTAGATAATGAATGATTAAAGACATTATAAGTTTAATTGTGTAATAATTTAATTTTAGATAAAAAAAATTTAATCAGAAATTACCGTTACGTTCTTAAATCATTTCATTCGATCAATTAAAAAAAGATATAAAAATATAAAAAATTATATAATCATCTATTTTAATATCATCCGTGTCGGAAAATTATTGGTGTATCTGAAAAAAAATAATACTAATTTTCAAACTTGAAATGACGAAAAAAAAAAAATCATTGACAATTACTTTGTAATAAGAAACTTGCGTGAACGAAACAACGCAAACAATGTAGAATTGCTTTATTTCTCTTCCTTAAGTTGGTCGATGCTAGGTCCCATTGTTTCAATTTATTTTGATAGATGTTGTCGCATTTTCATTTGCTATGGGGCCATAACTCCCATTATAATAATTAGGCCTAGGACAATGGACCAACACAACACTTTCATAGACGAATGTAAAACACAGTCTTGCCATGTAAATGCAAATGCATGTGCTGTGATCGATTCATTGCTGCCCAGCTTGCCAGTGGATTTGACTTAATATTGCAGTTGTGGTAAATGTTTTAATGAAAAGAGAGTCGTAATTAATATAATTTTATTCAATTGTATTAATATTAATTAAATTATTTAATTAAAAATAATAATACAATTAAATAAAATATAAATATTATAAAAAATTTTATTTATTTTTATTAATTTATATATTTTTTATCATTGGAATCGGTCACTTCCGTCTTATCTAATACTCGCTATTGTAACCAAGGCAGCAAAGAAGTCGTTAGATTTACGTTTGCTACTTTCAACCGAGCAATTATCAGTTTCCAAAATCACCAGCGCATTTTCTTCCTCTCATTTTGGAAATTATTAAGAAATGGTGTGGGCATTTATGTACTTAAACAGAGCAAGTTTTGGAATGAACCGGTCCTCTTCCATTCCCAAATCACGGAGACAAGAGAAGTAGTCATCTAGATGACGTGAGAATCTCAATCTAGCATAGATACGAGTCATTATCTGACCGTCAACGTGGCACGATCTTACCCCACTAATTATGGAAACCCTCGAATTGCCATTGATCTTAATTTTTATCCATATAGATTGGACTACGTGTCCTCCTTCTGGAACGAACAGCTGCTCTGTACGCAGTCCACGAGGACAACGCCTACGTGCCCCTATCATGAGCAAGTACTTAACACTTCTCCAATTCTCATTGGCTGTCCCGCGGGGCCCAATCACATTCGCTCTCTGTCTTCATCTGGGTCCCGCTCGCTGCAACGGCCACGTTTCTCTTTCCAACCAATCGCCTCTCCACGCAGTTAAACCTACTATTGATCCCGTGTCTGTCCTCACACGTGTCTAGCAGCTGTTCCTTATAAATTGCATCAACTCTACACTGGTCCTGCACGGCTTTAACCCTGCCATTTAATGCTTCTGTATCGCCCAGAACGCAGAAAACACGACAAAAATCTGAGTTAAAGAAAGTGAGAAAGTTACTACCTTGTTCTTTTGAGAGTGTACATGTACAAGATGGATGGCAGAGGAGGATGCTGTATAGCGAGGTATGCTGGCGGTGGCGTGTACGATACGTCAAAGGCGGACCGGATAATGCTTCGGTTCAGACCGATCGCTCCTAAACCGGCTACCGGAGGTTCAGTTTCTCCGACTGACAACAGTGGTGAGCCTTTCCCTAGAGCAAGTAAAGGAAAAAGAAAGTGCTCGAGGGAAAACAGGAGCGTAAACAAACGGTGTAATAATAATAGGAAAAAAAGGACCTCTGCTGAAAAAAAAAGTGAATCTATTGTGACTCTGCCTCTGCTGCCAGACTCTCCGGCGAGATTGTCTCAGCCAGGCCCAGAGAATAAAGAAGTACGTAACTTGAAGTTGCCTGTGTGGTTTAGTTTCGACAAGAGTAGTGAGGGTAATAATCAGGTGGTTTTGTCTGGTGGGTCAGCAGATCGGACGGTGGTGATGATGCCTCAGGCGGCAAGGGTGGTGGGCTCTAGCGTGACGGTGGAATGTGTGACGGACACGTGGTTGGTTGAAGACGCTTTAGGGAGTACTGATGAAGAGAGGAGGTTCAATCTCGGAAGAGATACGTGTCCCGGCTTCATATCCGATGAGTTCGGTAGAGTCACGTGGATCAATGGCGCTTACAGAAAGATGGTAGGAAAAGAAGAGGGGGAAGAGCTGGTGGTGTGGCTGGTGATGAAAGTACCGGTGACGATGACTCTAACGCACCGCGCCTTCACGTGCAGGGTGAGGCTGCAGTACTCGTTTGGCAAAGACAGGAACTCGCTCACTATGCCATGTGATGTGTGGAAGATGAACGGTGGTTTTGCATGGAGACTCGACGTCGAGGCTGCTCTCTCTTTGGGCCGGTAAATGAACGATGGCCATCTGATCTGACGATGAATGGAGGATTTTGATCTTGATCTGATCTGTTTTGGTCTCAACTTACCCAAAACTCGCAAACATTAAAAGCAAGGCATTATTAACATTAACTTAGTAACCCTTAGAGCTTCACCTTTTAGAATTTGTAAATATTTCCGAGTTTTTTTTTTTTTTTTTTTAGTATTATCTTTGTGGTATCTTTCATTACGGGCTGCACGCAGTGATCTTTGTGGAATACTAGCGAAGCTAAAGAGAGTATATTTTATGCAAAACTATGTGTGGTTTGGTTTATAATATGGTTTTCACGTGACATTGGTAGCTTCTTTGATATTGTAGTAAATTGTTCTGTTGATAAGTTGTTTTTTGGTAGCAAAAATGATCATGACAAAATTATCTGATATGAATTTGATACGAAAATTTGGGGTACGGAATTTGGGTTGCAGTAAAAATTAATAATAAATTTGTTAAAATTTTTTGTATTTTTTAAATAAATTTATTATAATAAGAAAAATAAAAAGATAAAAGTGATGTTTAAAAAAATATGAGTTAAATAATTTTATTTTTAAATATTCTTCAATTTATATGTTTTGAATCAATTTATCAATTATTATTTTAATTTTTAATTAATTCAATTAATATGTATAAATTTTTTTTATGAATTTGTTGTTGATTTTTATTAATTTTGGTTTAAAAAATTTGGCACAATTAATAAATATATTATATTAATATAATTTATTTAATAAGCATGTAATTTTTGAATTTTAAATTTTTATTTAGTTAATTTATTTTTTTTGTTTAATCGTGTTATTATAACCTACCAATCCATTCATTATGTATTGAGTTTTAATTTTAAATTTTTTTATTTTTTTATTTTTCTCGTATGACTTATGATATTTTTTAAATAAAATAAAGTTGATACAATAAAAATTAGAATATTGAGTTTAGTTTGATATGATAACCAAATTACGTATATATGCTCTAGTAACAATAAACATGAAGCTTAATTAAACATGTATCGAATATATGTATAGCATATAAAAATTAGTAAATGTAATAGATAATATTAAGTAAATTATTTATACAACTAACCCCTTTGATATTATTATTATTATTAATTTAAAATAACAAGTTAAATATTTAACTTTCATAATACAATAAATTTTGAAGATAAACAATTGATCTAAACATTGATTAATTACATATGTTAATAGTTGATATACAATAATAACTAATTCTAATTCAATAATAAATAATTATTAATTGTGTTATTATAATAAAAAATTAATATAAATATATATATATTGATATAATATATTAAGTACTAATTTTATTCATTATTGTTAAAGAGATAGGGAACTTATGTATCATTACGTGTAGCATACTTGTAATTGGGTAAATAAATTAAATCGATAAAATTTATATTAATTGAGTTAAAAAAATATTATTTAAATGAATTAAAAAGTCACAATAAATTATCAATTTTTTGTATTAATAATTAATTAATTAATTAATAATTATGTTGTGCCATTTATTTATCAAATATATTGTGTTCGTATTTACTAAGTTAAATGCAAATAATAAGCAGATTGTGTTTACATTAACACAAAATTTTGCTATGAATTGCCAAACACAACACACATGCCACCCGTTTATGAGGATTGTCACCCCCGCTTGTAGCAAACACACAGAACTCGTACGGAGATGTTAAAGCGAACGAGTGTTGTCTGATAGATGGGTTTTCGGAATTATGAAGAGCTCTGTCATGTGGTTTCCAGACCGGCTCTGTATTTTGAGTCAAAGCCACTCTGTTCAATTGAAAAGTCCGTATTCACGAGGAACATCATTACCTGTCATTTTCTGTGATTTAAGAACAGGGAAGAACAAGTCTTTTGGACAGGCGGATCAATTTTGAGAACTAGCAGTCTTATCTCTTTGCTATGGTTACATTCGGAGTACACTTGGACTTGGGTTAAACTATTTGTCTTGGATTCATTAATTTAACTTGACAACGTGCATTTTATTTGTGATTAAATTATAAAAAATTATTACAATTTATAATTGTATTAAATAAGTTTATTAATATTAACTGGTGGTCATAATAATAACAGGATCGCTGTTGAAAGAGTGCTTCAAATTTGATCTCGACCGTTCCAAATGTATCCCTTGGGTAAAATTACAGTTTGATCCAATGGCTAACGTCTTTGAATCGGTCTCTTGATTGAAATTGTGTAGCATCCTTTCTTCTCCACTTTCTGTCTCTCTTCTTTATCTCGAAACTAGTAGAGTTATAGATTGAACTAAGTCTATTATACACATACATATACGTATATGTATACATACATACATTTCACGTATTGTCGGTTGCGATTACTAATTTTAACCTCTCACATACAGAAAACGTTGTTATACTGTTGTAACGTGTCTCTCTTTATTGCACTGCCCGTCCGCCTGTTCTGCTGCGTATGTACTATGCAGCATGCATGCAGCAAACTGGTTTTGGTTTCGTCATCTTTAGCCGCCCATCTCCTGTGTTACGGGCACGTGTTGCACGAAAGTACGTGTACGCATAGTACTTCGTAGATCTTACGTGCTTTACTCGTGGTGATATGTAGTATTCTGTCTTGTGGAGTATGGACTACAGTATGGCTATACTTGACACCCATGTCACCAAATCTTTCAACTACACCTATCGTAAGCGATGGCATGGAGCTGTGAACGGGTCGAAAATAACTATTCCCGTTTTGGGAGCAATATTTTTTTTTGGCTGTGACACGTTTTGATTTACTAATATTAAATAATAAAAATTTTATATAAAAATATTAACAAAATTTTAAAAATATAATTTATTTATAAATATTAATAAATTGATGTGTCAATTAATTATGTTATTAATTTTTAATAAAAATAAGAAATTAATTAAATTAAATATAATTTTTAGAGTTTTATTAAAATTTATATTAATTTTTATAGAAAATATTAAATCTTCTTTATTTTTATAAAAAAATATTATATTTTGTAAGTAAAAAATAAAATTTTGAGAATTATTTTTTCTTTGTTAATCTTCTATTAATGTACTAAAATTTAACTCAATAATTATAATTATTTATTTAATTTAATATCTACTAATTGTTGTATTCTTATTTTAATAAATTTTTAGTCGGTAAATAAGAAAATTTAATAGTATATGTATATATGTATGTATATGTATATATTAATTTTATTTTTAATTTTAAATATATTAATAATATAAATTAGAGAAAAGCGACGGAAATCGGGAATTTTTCCTTTCCTGTCCTCCTTTTGAAAACAAGAATGAAAATATATATTTTGCCAGCACTACCTACCAGGGAATAATATCTTATGTTCTGTGGTATTCATGCGTTTACAACACTAGCAAGTAAAGTATATATTTAGGACAGTAGGAATTCTCCATTGCCTAGTTTAGTGATTAAAAGTATGGGTGTTGTGGAGGGATTAGATTGGTTAGGCCATAGATGGGAATCGACTCTCAAGATTTTCTTCCACTCTGTTTGGTGGTGGAAGAATTTCTTCAACAGGCCAAGAATTTACCAATACCTGAAAAAGGTAACCTCATTATAACTTATCGAAAAGAGAGAAAGAAGAAGAAAATTAAAAAAAAAAAAAAATTATCAGCCGACAGAATTCAATATCATTGCAATTGGTTACGGTTTCTCCGGGGCACGATTAGTGACTCAGATCTCATCCACCAAGACATGGTTGAAGTCTCTAATAAAATAAATACATCGTCATCAAAAGGGGAAACAAATAATGATTCCAAAGAAGAATTGATGTTCTTTAGGTGCATACTAGACCCGGTTAGAATACTTTAGCCAAGGGTTGTTAACTTATTCTCAGCTATTTGTCATTGTCAAACCGTATTAATTAGTATTCCCATGTGCATATATTGCTTCGAGACAGACTAGCCATTCATATAATGCTGTGGTCTTGCTGGTTTCTCTAATAATTCTCTCTGTATATTTACAAAAACTAACGGTGGACAACAGATTTTGAAACTGAAAAATTGAATCAAATCGATTAATTTGGTCTCATTTTAATTTAATTTGATGAGCATCGTTCAATTATTTAGTCACATGTGCTAGTACAAATATATATATATATATATATTTAATAAAAAAATTTTTTAGTCACACATGTTAGTTCTAATATATATATATATATTTAATAAGATGAAACGGAAACGCTTACGGAACTTTATTCATATGATGGTTAATATTTATTTACACGTTCAAGAATATTATAGTCAATTTATATAAATATTTTTATGAAAAATTTAATATTTATTTCATACTTTTAATATTTTATATAATCTTACTTCCGAGGAGAGTTCAAAAATTAAGTATAAATTATAATTATTTTAATTTTTTAAATGTGATATAAATTTTTTATTATCATGGGTTTAGTGCAATAGTTAAAAGGAAGAGAAGGGAATATATACCAAGGTGATCGGACAACAAACAAATAAGATTGAAGAATTTGGCCGAAATTAACAATAAACTTTGATACTTTTGATAATGTTTTTATTCAACCGCTATTTCTTGTGTAATCTGTGATCAAATCTTTCAAGTGATACTGGGCTAGTTTCTAAGAATTAAGCCCAATTCTTTATGGTCCTACGTCAGGCCGACAGTGGCCCATAGATTTTTGGGCCTTCATGGATTTTCTTTCAGGGATTAAGCCCAATTCCGAAAGATTAGGCCCACTTTGCTAGTGTGGGTTCGTGACGAGTATGTTTGAAACTTTAGAGGTTTGATTTTTATTAATGTAGACCTTGAGGGGTTTTATGAATTTTACTCAATATTGTAATTAAAAGAGCGACAAAAATATTCTTGTAGCATACAAGCTGAAATCGAGCACGTGTAATGGTTCAGTTTGCCGCGTCACGCGGCGGTAAAAGTCAAAGAAATCGACACATGGTCGGCAAATGAGTTAACTCTCTTCCTTTTCCCTCCTCACATAGTCCACAGATACTGCATACTCGCCGCAGGAAGAACAACGCGTGCCTCAAGATCTTCAAAAATGACACGACGGATAACAAAGGAGCGAGTATAAACATAGAGTACTCGAGAGCGTCGCATCTTTTTCTTCATTATGTAAAAGGTCTAGAATAAGGATTAATTAAATCGACATGATGTACGCAGGACGTAAAAAAGAGTTCACACCACAGCCGTCAGATTTGGACTTCTGACGGTGTAGATAATGTACGGCTGGCATTCGTTTAATAGCGGCGGGCAATGACACCAAAATGGGCCTTTAAGTAGAGGACCAGAAGAGCCCAAAATGGATCACACAGTCTCTTTCTATTGAGTGTTTTTTTCCTCCCTCTCCTTCTTCCGCTAGCTTTCTTTCTTTCTGCGATGATTGGCGCACTTAAGGGTTTCTTCGAATCAACGGCTATTCGCGAGATCCAGGTGGAATTGGGTCCTTTTTAACAGGTTCCGTCTCGGGGGGGTCTTTCTAGGTTTTTGGTTTTCGAAACGTTTGGATTGGATTCGTTCGTGTCGATGCAATTTATTGTTTAGCTTCGACTCGATCTAGGGTTTATGCTCATTAGCATCTAGGTTTTTTTTTCTTGTAAGCATAATTTTTCTTTTAATCATTCCTTTTATTCCTAACCTTAGACTATTTGATTCGAAATGGGGAAGGAGAGTGATTCACTATTTTAGCCACCAAAAAAAGAGCTTAATTTTTTTTTCCGTTTTTTGGAGAGTACATTGCTTGGATTCAATATGTGAAAGTAACAGTATTGGGGTTTAATTAAATATTCAATAATCATATTTATAATTGTCAGTATTACCAATCAAATAATAATGTGGACATACACAAATTCGCATTGCTTGTGAGCAAACATAGATTTAGTTGTGAGAATTTAAAATTTTGGCATTGATATAAAACCCATATATATTTTTGGATAAAGCAGTTGCTGGTGCTGCTGGGCCAAGTGTGGTTTTTGACGAAGTGGGGATGGTGGAACCTCTGGAATTTATCTGTTGATACTATAATTGAATTCGCAGATGTTAAAAACGGTGTTTTTGTGAGAATCAGGAAGGATATTGAATTTGATGGTCAAGGTTGATATGTGCAGTTATTGGAAGGTGGTAATCTTATGGCACCAACTGTTCCCGTAGACTTTGTTGGACAGAAGCAATTGAAGAAGTGTTTGATTCCGCAAATGATGGGGAAGTCAAGAAAATATTCTAAAGGGCACTCTTCTGGTTTTGTTCCTGATTACAGGCATGCTGTTGAGACCATGGCTGAATCCGAAGGGTTTGGCGGCTCGGGAAGAGTTGACATGGAGATGACAGCTTCTGAGGATTCTTGTGCAACCAAAAGGAAGTGCATTAGCTTGAATGCACATGGTTATGATAGTTTTGGTTTACCTTTACAAGTCTTAACACTGTCAAAGATGTCACGGACTGAAAGGAAGAGTTTGGAACTGAAATTAAAAGCAGAACTTGAACAGGTCCGGATGCTTCAGAAGAAAGTTGTTTCTCTAAGTTCCATTGTCGTTCCATCACCTACTAGTAATATTCGAAGTTGTAGTGATGGGCGAAAGAGGCCTCCATTAGAGAATTTTCATGTACCCTCTGAAGTATTGGCTTTAAAGGGTAAGAAACGAGCTACTCCAAGGCACAATGGGCCCCAAACGAAAAGGAGTAATTCTGGGGGTTTTGAATCAGTGAAGCCACCGGTGGCAGCGGCAGCAGCAAATGTTTCAAATGCAATGTTGATGAAGCAATGTGAAAATTTACTAAGCCGTTTGATGTCACATCAGTTTGGTTGGGTCTTTAACACCCCAGTAGATGTGGTGAAGTTGAACATTCCTGACTATTTCAATGTCATCAAGCATCCAATGGATTTAGGCACTATAAAGAGCAAGATGGCTTCAGGTCAATATTCAAGTCCATCGAGGTTTGCTTCGGATGTCCGTCTTACTTTCTCAAATGCAATGACCTACAACCCAACAGGAAATGATGTCCATTTCATGGCTGAGGCACTAAGCAAATATTTTGAGGTGAGATGGAAAGCTGTAGAGAAGAAGCTTCCAGTGGCTGCTGATATGACATTAGAGCCTTCAAGAGATGGTGTAGGTACAGAAACTGGCACCAGAATGGCAATGCAACACATGAAGAAGAAGAAAGTTTCCCTCAATGACAATAAGGTCAAACCAGAGCCTGTGAAACGAGTCATGACAAATGATGACAAGCGTATTTTGAGCACTGAATTGGAGTCTTTGCTTGAAGAGTTACCTGAAAGCATTATTGACTTCTTAAAAGAGCATAGTGCAGGCGATACTGTTGAGGAAGATGAGCTAGAGATTGATATTGATGCTCTAAGCGATGATACTTTGTTTGCTTTGCGGAAGCTTTTAGATGATTATTTGATGGAGAAAAAGAATAAACAGGAAAAACCTGAACCTTGTGAAATGGAGGTACCTCTTTCTCAGGCTTCTTAGCTTTTTTTCCCCCCTCGAAGAATATCTGATGTATTCTTGACTTGTGTTGTGAATTTTTTCGGTACAGATTCTTAACGAGTCTGGGTTTAGCAATTCATCGATGCAATTGGGCAAAGGTAACATTTTACTTATCTGTGATATATAAGAACATAATTCTGAGTGTAAAATGGTGAACCTATGTACTATGCACAGGATTTCTTTGCAAGTTAAAAACTGATGTGTCATCTATTTTTTTAGGCAATGGTCGGGTTGATGAGGATGTAGATATTGTTGGTGGTAATGATCTTGCTATTGCTAACATTCCTCCTGTAGAGATAGGGAAGGATGCTGCCCAGAGAAACAGTAAATGCAGTAGTTCAAGTAGTTCCAGTAGTGAATCGAGCTCTTCCGCAGGTGGTTCGTAGTTCTGTGTAACTTATTCATTCAAGTTCTCTTTCTGTTAAGAAATTATTTGAGACCCAGAGTGTATTGTGTCATCTTTTCTGACACAATTGAAATTATCATATAAATCCTTGCAAGTTCAACTTTTAAATATGGACATTTTTCTATTGCTGAATGTGAGGTTTTACTTTTTATTTTTTCCTTCATGTTTGGCAATATAATTTATAAGCTGGGAAACACTTTCTAAATATCACACTGTCATTTTTCATATGTAGTATAACACCTTTGATTTCTATTGGGATTTAAATTCGATGTTATTTTCCTGCTATGATAAAGTTACCCTGGATCCTTGAACTTCCTGCCATAGTTGTTGCCTAGTCATACAGATAACATGTTATTTGAAGTTAATTACTAACTAAATTTTTGCTCCATCTCTGCCTCTTCACTTGGTTGGTTGATGATGTAATTGATAATTAAAGCTCTGCCCCAAACCAATAGTACTAACTGTTAATTTGTTTTTATCCCTGAACCCAAGAATTTCACCAAAGACTTAGCTTTTTTTTTTTTTTTTTGTAGATGCAGTTGCAGTTTCTTATGTGGCATAAAGACATGAACTCTTTTCCTATACTGCCTTTTTCTCAAATGTAATTAGCATTTTTCTTTCTTCAGATTCAGATTCGGGTAGTTCATGTAGCAGTGAATCAGAGGCTGCTAACGCATCAGTTCCTGTTAGTGCCCCAAAGGTATACTTTGATATCTTACATTCTGCGACTTTAGAGGCTCAATGTGGATGGAAATGTTATGGCTCTTTCTTTTGCTGTACTTTTAAAATGTTGGTAACACATTGGTTGAGTACCTTGTATTTTCTGTTTGTTGAGGTACAGAGTTTTTAATTGACTTTCTCCCATCTTAGGAAAAGTTAGATTTGGAAGCAAATTTAGACGAAAAGAAAAGTGATGTTGGTGTTCCAGACATTGGAAATTGTGAGTTCCAAGGCTTGAATATATGTTCTTGTTTTTCATTTTCTTTATATTGCGTCGAAACTTTTGTTGTTCACCAATGTTTCTCTGAAGTTCTGCTTCCATGTCTTGTCCAGCATCTGTAGATGGTTCAGATCAAGTAGATTTGAATTCCCAGAGTGAGCCAACTGCTATTGAGGTGGATGGCCATCAAGAGGGTAAGCTTAATCATTAAGAAGACTGCATGATGATTTCTTTGGTCATCATCTCATCAATCATGCTGTAACATTATAGGGGAGAGTATTCAATCTGAGAGGCAAGTCTCCCCCAAAAAGTTCTATCGTGCAGCTTTGTTGAGGAATCGTTTTGCTGACACCATACTTAAAGCTCGGGAAAAAGCGCTTGAAAAGGTTTTCAAAATAGCCATAAGGGGGTTTATAATTTTTCATCAACTTTACTCAACTCTGACCATTTACATTATGATATGTTGAGTTCAGGGCGAACTGCGTGACCCTGAGAAACTACGCAAAGAGAGAGAGGAGCTTGAAAGGCGGCAAAGAGAAGGTTTGGCTTTATTTTATTTCATCCAATTTAATCTTAGTTTGATGTTGATTTCTTTGTAGATTTTTGAAAAATCATTGTTTTTGATTTTGGACTTTGAAAGATGATTGTCTCTTTGCCCTTTTCTTTATACTGTGTTGTCAGAAAAAGCTCGACTTCAAGCAGAGGCGAAGGCTGCTGAGGAGGCTCGAAGCAAAGCTGAAGCTGAAGCTGCAGCCGAAGCCAGAAGGAAGAGAGAACTAGAGAGAGAAGCTGCACGTCAGGCATTGCAAAAGGTGAAATGGATACATTGTAAATATGTGGAATAGTCTAGGCCAGCTACAAACCTTGCCTCATGTATAACTTTTTCCAAATGTTTGCAGATTGAAAAGACTGTGGACATCAATGAGAATAGTCAATTCATGGAAGATTTGGAAATGCTTAGGACTGCACAAGATGAACATTTACCAAGTTTTACGGAGGAGACAAGCCCAGAGCATTCTCAGAATGGTTTGGGTAGTTTTAAATTTCAGGGGAATGTTAACCCCTTGGAACAACTAGGATTATACATGAAGATGGATGATGATGATGATGAGGAAGTTGAACCACCCAAGAGGGTTAAAGAGCCAGTTAAAGATGTAGAGGAAGGAGAAATTAATTGATCTGATTTCCTTCATATCACTGCCCTAGTCAAGGAGCAAAAACAGAATGATGATTCTGAATTTTGTGATCGTGCACTCTGGATGGTTGTTTTAGATATGTTTCAGCTATGTGGGCTGCTACATCTGTTACCCGTGTATGACAATGGTGAGATAACTAGAGAATGAAGATGGACTGGCCAGAGAAGTTTGATGTTTCACGTTTTGGGATTGGGTCTGCAATCCTTGAAATCGGGTTTGTGGTTGGGATGTGCAGTGAAAATTGGAAGCGTTTGCGTGGTTTATAATGATGGTTTTGAAGGAGGAGGTGTTGGGTTTTTATTTTTCTTGTAAAAAGGAAATTTATATTTGTATTGCTCAACTGCAATAGAGAGTTAGAGGGTAGGGGTTTTGTTGGGTTTAGGCCTTCGCTTCATTCTTTCTTATAACTGGTTGTGCATGCATGTCCATCTATAGGGGGAATGAAACCAGAAGAAGAAGAAAACAAGGGGAAAATTCTTTGGGAGATGGTCCTTTTACTAACTGTAAAATAGTCTGAGCGGAGACAATCTCCTCGCTCAGGTTAATAGCCACAGAGCTCTAATCTCAGTATTCTTGTTGGAAATGATTTTGTAATTTTGGATAGTTTAAGTTGGTTTGCTGTTCATGTGTTGGGTGTAAATGCTTTGTATATACAGAATCAGTTGGGGGTAAGTGTTTGCTTTTGAATTAATTAGTCTGCTCTTCGGATTGGCATTGTCTGTGTTCTGATGTTTGTTCTCTTTAATTTCTATATCCTTAACGGTCCTGTGCTTCTGCTAAGCGATTCAGATTGCTTCACCATAATATCTCCACAGCCAGTTAAAATCTATGTCCATGATTGGTCTTGTGAATTCGAACAAAGAATTTGGGCTTTGTGGTCCGTATTCTCCGGCTACTTGTTTTCAATAGAAATTTACTAGGACATTGCCATTTTTAATTCTTTCGAGTAATATCACTTCCGGATATAGAAAATTGTATTGCCCTATAAGGTGTTACTTCTCATTAACTACAATTACTGTACAGGTACAAAAAATCTACTTCGGATGAGTCCTTCAACCTGATGCGTTAATTCTCAAACATGCCTTCATCCGATATGCTAGAAGATTCAGTCCCATTAACGAGAGGATGATTTGACAAATTAACGCTAGGGTCGCTCAGAATGCTGTAATCGAAGTCGTCCTCGTCCTCCTCATCGCCATGATCACCATCTGAATCTTGGTGGTGGGATTCTTCTTGGGTAACTCCTTTCGAACGAGCTTCTCTCTGCATCTTCTGCTTGATGGCATCATCGTAAGACATTTCATACCAAACCATCCCTTTGCCCACAATGGATTTATTGTGGGCATCTGTCATGCGCTCTTGCTTACTCTTCTCTGAGTTTTTGGGTTCTCCCCAGTAGTCATACCGATACAAAGGATTTGCAGGATCATATTGATCCTTCCCGAAGAAGCTGGCATCTTTATACCTCCCCGGCTCTTCCAGTGGCAGACCAAGAGCTTGTCGGCTGCAAAAGACCATAGGACTTGAGTTATTGCTTTACTAAATAGGAAACAAGGAAGATATGGCAGGTCCTAGATGGTCATGGTTCGATGAAAATGCGAGGAACTAGAAGCATTACTATCTTGGTCTTCAAAATCTGACCGCAGAAACTTTAACTCTAATAGTAATTGAACCAGAGTGAGACTTGAAAAGTTCAATTTCACGAGTAAAGCCAAAACAAAACACCAATATGCCTGTTCGGCTCAACAAAAATCATGGGAAGCTAAAATAACTTCCGCAAAAGGAACAGTAAATTATCGTCCAAATCACTTAGCAGTATTGGGACTCAAATCATGAAACAAAAGATAGTTTACTCATAAAATTCAAGAACTAAAAGGCTTCAAGTATAATGCAAGGAGATTACTTGTTTGGTGATTAATTTAGATAACTTCAGTTTAGTGCAGCTGAATACCAGATTACTCCGTCTACTTTTGACAAAATTAAAAAGGTTTGTGAGTTAGCAAAGGCAGGGACATTAGAGGGAATCCAGTGTAGAATTAAAAGGGTTTGGCAAAGAAAAAGGCAGTGATGGGAATACCAGCTGATATCTCTGATCAAAGCTTCTCTTTCCTCAAATGATCGACGCCAATGGATGAAATCATACTCATCCATTTCAATATTTCGTCTCAGTTTATCGATTTTATATTTCTCTCCTTTTGCCTCGGCTTCACTTCTTAATTTATTATGGTGCTGAAAACAGAGGAAAACCAAATTTAGCTTCTTAAGAAGATGCACTATTCTTATTACTAAAACATGATGAGATGTTTTAATGTGTTCTTCATATTTTTTATCTAATGATGATTTAAATCTCACAGCAATAATAAAACTGTTAAAATTTTTTGGAAATATCAACCTCCAACCATGTCAGATCTGCTTATAGTGCCAGTTTATTGATCACGTGAGATCTGATCAAATGGCATCAAATGAAAACCAAGTGCATGAATTTCAGAGGCACTGGATGATGAGACAAGAGAATGATATATGAAAAATATAAAAAGTAAAAAGCGTGCGACGAAACAATTTTCATGTCAAAGGATGAGCGGAACCTGAAATTTCAACCATACTTAAGATGCATATTTAAAAAAAAAAAAAAAATCATAATCTATTTTGATTATCCTGACAACTGATCACCTCTCAGGTTCAGTATTGCAATCAAAAAGACCAAAAGTTGAGCAATATATGCATCAAAATGCTAAACAAAAACCAACTGAAATTGGTACTTGCAGAACCAACATTTTAAGGATTGAAGACAGTTTCAGTTTGACATGAAGTATCAATCCTTTAGAAAAAAAATCCAGTAAAGCTGTAGCATGGATTTCAAATTAATTAAAACACGAGCTATAAAAAGTTAAGGGGATAGTTCACCTCACGCTCGGCGAAGGCAGCTTCCAAATCAAGTTCTTTAACACTTGTTTTCTGCCAAAATATATTGTAACATCACATGAAGTGTAAAAAAGTATACACCAACAAAATATGGAAATAAAAGTGCTCACCAGAATTATTTTTGGTAGCAAGTCATTCTTATAATAAACTTTTGTATATTCAACACTGTTTTGTTCATCAAAATCCTCATTATCAGTTAACTCTGACAATTTTTTGCCTTTGTATTTATCAGGATTAGCCTCCATATCATCCAAAATCATTTGCTCAGCATTATGGATCTGCCACAACTGAATAACAGACAAAAAATAAGGAAAAAGAATGATCATCTGCAGTTCACAAAAGAGAGAATTATGATAGCATAAGATGCCATTTAGCTGACAAAAATGCAAGCATTCAATCAGGGGATAGAGAAGCAACATATAAATAATCCAATGTTCAACTACTTCAATAAAAGCAGACAATTATAAATGTCTGAAAAGGCCCCAGAGCTTTAAATGTCAAAACCAATGAAGTTCATTTCATCTCCTTATTATTATATGCAGCATCATAATTTCAATACAAAGGGCTTAAAAAAGCTATTCTTACCACACTAATCTCTTGAATAAACTTTTTCTCTGTGTCAAGAGGAATAACAACCTACTAGACAGTTGTAAAAGGACCGATGTAAGAGTAATTGGGTTTCTCACCACATTGACCAAAGGAAAAATGTTTTTGGCAAATCTAGGGCATGATCATACATTTTAGCTATGTTAAAATCGAGAATGCCAACTTTTCACAAAGTATTATTTTCCGGCAAGTACCTTATCAACATAAGGGTGATTTGACAACAATGGTTCCTCCTCTGGTTTGACTCCAGGATCTTTTCTAGGAACAGGGGGTCTTCCACAATCTCGCTGCCAAGAGAAGCATGAAAAAATTTTAAGGCATAAACATGGTACAAAAGACCAGATCTTTAGAAACATGTAGTATATAACATTAGATAAGCACAAACCAGAAAAAAACAAGATGCTTGAGAAACATAATCTTTTACTTTAGAACACAGTTCAGTTACAAGTAATTATTAGTGCCTGTTTTAAGAAGCCAATTTCTAGTCCATATGACATGGATAATAAAATCAAACATATTATCCTCTTAAAATTGTGAAATTAATCCCAAAATGACTCAAGGTAGACCAAAAAAAAACACAGAGACACAATGTAATATAACTTTAGTCATAATTAATGTACAATATCTGCCATGTCAGAGCCATCAAACAATGTTACAGAATGCTAGGTCTCAACATGAAAAACATTGTATATGTAATAAAAGGGGCAAGAACACACCCGTAATTCATCTGGATTAGTGTCTTCATCACGGTGAAATATTGGTGGAAAGTCAAATCTGTTAAATCTGGAATGAATACATATGTCAAACACCAAATCACCAATACATAAGCACATAACGAGTAATAGGTTTCAAACAGCTTCATTGACCGATCATGAGACTAATTAGTGATAGATCTCAGTGATACGAAAAGCATAGCTTTTAAAGAGAAAAAAACAGTCAGATGCACAAATTTACATACATCAGGTGATCTATGTTTGGCAGAACGAAACGCATTTCAATGGGAAATCGAAATCGATAAGGATCTCTTTTTGCCTGTAAAAGAAGAAAATCTGTCAGTTAGACCACAAAGCATTGTTAGTACACTTCCCAAAAGCGGTTGGCTTCTATTTTCAGGATGCCACTTTATAGAATAAAAATGCATGGGAGCTTCGTATCTACAGAATCAGTAACAGTAACAGTAACAGCAACTTCTTAACGTGCGAAAAAAATTATCAAACTAAGTGTGAATAACAATATTAAGCAACATTCTGTAAGTAAGAAAGTGACGAAACAACAAGAGACAACACTCACCAGAATTTCAACAATGACGTGCATGCCAACTTTTATGTGATGACGGATCCAATACCAATCATTGCCTTTAATAGGGACCCACCTGAAGCACAAAGAAGGGCAGGAATATCTTAGGATGTTCTTCAGTGAAGTAACATATGTAACAAAGCCTATCTGATCATTGTTGGATTAGCTACTACAAGGCGAGATGACTCAGCTGGTGAAGCTACTTTGTCCAGTAATCATATATTCACATTCATAAAGGTCCCAGCAGGAGACTTGCTGACATCTCTTGATTATCTATTACTAGCTAGGTTTGAAAAACAATTTCCCCTTCTAGATTACTTGATTACATTAAGCCACTTTCCCCGAATCAGTCACTTCACTGCTAACTATAAATGATAAGCGAAGATAATGGGAAATGGCAATATATTGCAAGGACGCAGAGACAAATGCATATTATCCATACATAGAATCAACTTGGAAACAAACAGGGAAAGTGAGTTTAACAGCAAGGAAGTAACAATTACAAATCAGAAAATAACTACAATAGCTTACAAACTGACAAAATTCCATTAATACTAGAAAGGATTGGAATACGTAAGAAAAAAATACCCATCATATACACCTCCAATGTCTACAAAAGCTCCTTGATACAAGTGTAAAGTTGTCACTTTGCCTTCACAAATCTGCATACACAAAACCCTTCATTCAACTATTCACGTCATTGCTATGCAGAGAGTATTACATGCATCAATTTTAAGAAGATTTAGGAACAGATATCTTCAACTATAAGTACTTCAATGAACAAAAGACATTCCAACACATGGAGTAAATGCACAAGGATACAAGCAGAGTACTCCAAATCAAGACAAACTCATGTTTTAATGAGTTAGTGCCCCACAAAAACCAGAAAATATTAAAACATAGGGCAACCTTGGATGTTTTTCGTGCATGACTTATATGTAAGAACAATTATTAAAAGCAAGCTATTACATCATTCTCCATAAAAATAAAAAATAAAAAAGGGAAAAGGGAAAAGAATTAGCTAAAATCTTTACCTGTCCAGGATAGTAAAATGGAAGCTCATACTGCAGAAAATAACAACAATCAGTAAATCATCATCCTAAAACTTAAAATAACTTTCAAAATTTCTAAACTAAATCATGAAAAATCGTAATTAATCCTACCATGCCCTCTTTGTAATCTTTGCCTCTTTTCCTCCGGCCTGGATAGTAATCTTGGTCACACTGCCTCAACACAATTAAACTTGCACATTAGACTCTCTTTTTACTCAGAAGAAAAACATATCAATAACAGAAAATGAACTGAGAGTAAAAGTTAAAATGAGGACAAGAAGTCTCAAAGGAAAAAGACTGCGAAACTTGTACAGAGAAGAATCTGTACTCAGCAAAAGAAAACAAAAAAGGCCCCAACAAATATACAGCCAATGAGCCCCAAGCCCTGCTAGGCTATAAAATATTTGCAAGTTAGACTTGTAAATGAGCCACTCTAGCTTTGATAAAGTATCAAGATTCAAAAATGCAGAGTAATTGTAGTCTCCCATAAATGGTCAAAACTTTCAATATGTATTCTACAACCTACTTTCTACTGTCATAAATTACAAGTTTACGGATGTCTTCAAATAATCAAACTGATAATTTTCATTCTCTGGACATCTTGGATCAAATATTACACAGTTTCAACCTAACTTTAAAACCAAATTATCAAAAGATATTAATAAGACAACATGCCATACGTAAGTCTGGAAGAATTTCACCCAAATCCTTCAGTACATCTCAATCCTCAACTATAACCCAAGTTCCAAACTTCATCTCACGAAAATAATGAGTAGAAAATATTTTTACATTTAGTTGGAAGGTTTCATAAACTGTCTTCAGATACCACCCAAAAGCTAGTATAAAATAAACAAATAATCCCACAAAAAAAAGCGTCCTCTTTTTCTGCAAAATCATATCAAAATTTTATCCCGGAAAGCTCTAGATTATTGCATAGTCTTCGGAAAAAGTTTCCAGATTGCAAACTAAATGCCAACGAAAATTGTATTAAAACTATCACGTGCAAACTGGAAAGAGAGACTCTGCTATAGTACCTTATAAGATTCCTCCTCCAACCTATCTTTGTTAGCTTCAACCCAATCGCTATACTGCTTCAAGAAGACACTGTACCGATCGAAACAAAACCCTTCTTTCTCCATCTTCGCTTCTCTCTCCAATTCCTCAATCTCAACTCTCACATTCTGCATCTTATGCGCTTCTCTTATATACTCAAGTTCCTTTCTATCCACTGCCCATCCTCTCGGCGGCCAATCTCTAGGTGGTACGTGTCGTACCACCAACGGCGCAGCCCAAACCGTCTCCAGCTTCTCCGGAATCTCTCCCTTAATTTCAAACTGTTTTTTATACCATTCATCTTCGTTGATTCCCATCTCTTTCATCTTCTTAAGTCTGTAGGAAGGTTTCAACATCTTGAAAGCCTCGATGGTTTCAGGGGACTGAAGTGGGACCTCTTCCCCTTCGTTAAGAGATTTGCGAGCGAAATCTCCTTCGGGAGTGAGGATTTCCTCCCAAGGAGCCCAGCCCCGCTCAATCCAGTTGCGGCGTCGGGCTTCGTCCTCGGTTTCTTTGTCTTTGGGGCCGAACTGTTCGAGGAAAGTCTCGTCGACGGGGAACTCGTCGGAGCTGAAGCATTTTAGCGGGGCAGACTTATTGTTTGCGGTGAAGGTGACGCGGCAGTTGTTGTGGTGGAGGGGAAGATGAGGGTTTAGGGGTTTAGGGAAGGCGAAAGAAAGAGAGGCTTGGAGGACTTGCATTTGGAGACTGAAGTGAGCGTGGATAAGTTAGTTCAACAGCGTATCTAAAGACGGTTAACTCTAGTTTTTTTTTTTTTTCCAATTTAGTTCTAAACGACAGCGTTTATAGACGACAATTGGACCAAGCCGGCCTGGTTATTTAAAAGTGTCATACTGGGCCCCCTTTACGGCCCAATTTTGTTTTTCATGATTGGACCGATCCAACATAAAACCGGACTGCTTGGACTCTCATTTTCTGGGCCATGCCAAGCCGACACATCCCACTTGTCATGTCTTCGAAGAATGATCAAGTAGCGAGTGAAATGCAAATATCAACATATTAAAATAAAAATTTTAAATATCAATAATAATAAAAGCAAACTAATTAATTGTCAAACGGGCGCACGGTTCTATTTATATATACCCCGATGCTTAAATTGTACACAGATACTGAATAAACACAGTGATCTCACGAATTCTAACACCATGTTTTGCTAAGACGACGCCTTGGCAACATCAAAGCTGCAGCGCCAGTTACAGTATATAATGGATCATATAATTGTGCAATCCTTCGTAGTTGGGATGAAGATGATAGCTAAGAGTAAAATTTGAAGCTCTTAGCTTGGAGTATGATCTGCCTTAATCCACCGATTGGGGCAACAATCATCAATATGACGCCAATTATAATGCATATCTGGCGAAACGAAAGGAAACCCTAACATTAGATTTCATTTTCTGATGACTAAACCAAAGAAAAACATCACATTAAAGAATCTGGAAAAGTTAACTTACCCAGTTTATGAACCAGGACAAACCGAATCTTCTTGGTTTGTAGATGATTAGCCACATGATGCAAGGAATCTGAAATGTAAATATGTGTATGCACAATGATTTTTTCTGTGCGGACTCTCAATAGTAGAAAAGCAAATTATGTTATAAGAGAAGAGACAATTACATAGTATGTGGTGGGAGCGAAAGCAAATCCTCCAAAGAAGCTGAGTAGCCCACCAAAGAAGGGGAATGACATACCTATCACCATTGTAATTGCTGCATCGATCCCATTGAATGAATCAAATATAAAAATGATTTCTATTTGAATTCGTAGTATTACTGAAACGTGAAGCAATCCAAGTTAGGAAACTGAAATGCTCACCAACATATACAGTTCGTGTGCTGAAGCGAAGAACCTTGGTTGGTTTGAAATGCAGCTTCTTCACCATAAATGATTCCGCCATGTCGAACACTGGCATCGCAAAAATCTGCAGGAAAAAATTGCATTGCAATGTTAGGTAAGACCAGACGGCTTAAAGAAACCATATTTAGAAAGTGGTGGATTTAACATTACCTGATAACTTCCAATAACATGAATAACAACAAAGAAGTTAGCTGCTGCAATCAGCCAACGAGGCTTTTCCAGAGATAGGAGCACGTTGTCGTCGACGTCGTTTCCAAAAGCCCAGTAACCAACCATAGAAACTGGAAAATAGCACAAAGCAACGACTATATAAGCAACAACCACTCCTTTCCACATGGGTTTCTTAGATGGCTTTTCAGGCGTGGAAGGGATGGATGCCTGAATCTCCAATACCACGTTGTGTCCAGCAAATGCAAAAGCAACACTTCCAAAAGCAGCAAAAAAGCCGAACACTTTTCCTGCTTTTGTTGAATCCTTGGGACCATAATCTACGTTTGGTTGAACTCCTTTATCGACACAAGCTACCCAAGCAATCGTAGAATAACTGTGAGAAAATAACAGAAACTTCACAATTCGGATTGAATGAAAGGAGACTAAACAGTGAATTCATTATACATACGTCAAGGACATGACAGCAGCAGCTATAGACACGGCAGTGACGGAATTGAAGCTGGGGAGATGGCAAAGCAAAAAGTGGACGGAGGTAAATATCATGATGAAGTAGGTGGTTTTGATATCTTTGCAGTTAGGGCAAACGGTATCATGGAATTTCTTCAAACATTTGCCGCCGGTGATCGTATACAGTATATTCACGCCAACTTCCACCATAAGTTGTTGAGGTACAATAATCCAAAGGCCAAGCGTTTCACCGAAAGCATACTGTCCCAACTCATGGTACCTGTCAAATCTTTTTCCTGGCACCATCTCGTGCATTTCCACCATTTGCCATAACGTATATAAAGTTATGGCCCATGATAAAACCATTATGGTAACGCCAGGGCCCCTGAATAAAAGCGCTTATGTTAATGACCTCAATTTTTTTTGTACTTCAGAATATATGAAACAATCCGGCTGATTCAGATTCAATTTTGCATGACTTCGCATGAAGCCGAAGTTTCTGTTCATTGAAGAAATAAAATACTCGCAGAAAAAACAGTAGCAAGACAAAAACAAACTGGTTTTCGAACTGTTTTGGTAAACATCCCGATCAAAGCCGAACATAACCTTCGATCTTCTGTTTGGATCTCGGGAATAATGAGAAAAAAGGAAAACAAGACGACGTTTTGTTGTTGAGTATACTTTCGTTTCTTGAAGTATTCTTTCTAGATGATAATGCATTTGTACGAGCATGACTTACCATCCAAGTTCAGACATGGCGTAAGGGAGACCCAGAACTCCAGCGCCAACCATGGCCGTGACATTGTGGAAAGCAGAATACCACCACTTGGCATTCCGAGATTTGGTGACGGGAAGCCAATCGTTGAGTGATTTCTCATTCTCCGACGACGCTGATTGTTTCTGAGTATCTTCCATTGCTTAGTGTTAGTCTTGGTTGTTGCAGAAACTGCAGGCAAGGGCAGTATATTTTTATTTTATGCCACTCAATCCCAAAACTTCCTCAAGAGCTAGCGAAGTATTCTAGTTGCAACAGATTCGGATTTGATTTGTCTTTTAAATCTTTTACACGGATATACTTGTGGAAGTATGAAGTGCATGGGATTGTGCTAAGAGTTTGTTTCTTGTTGAAACGCCTTTGGTTGATTTCTTTAATTATTTCATTTATCGAAATTATAGGCTTCATTCGTGTCCACTGCCATCAGTATATTTCGTATTTTCAATTGAGAGATTCTACTTCGTGCTAATAATTTTAACATGATAAATCCGTCCTAATCAAACTCTCTTTTTTCACTCACTAGTCGGCTAAAATTGAAGGAATTTCCACCGTCTCGTTATCTTTTAATACTTCAAAATCCTTAAATACAAAGATTGATGGAAGGCACAGGTGAGAGTACGATCAGAGAAGCTCAAAGTACGTTAGACGATTTCGTCCAAACCCTCAAAGCTAGAGTTGGAAGTTGAACCGTGGCGGAAACGACCGGCGGTGATGTGAACACACAAGTATTGTGTCTAAATAATTTGCCTGATATGCAGCAACTCTCATACCGCATACGGCAGTGATGATCTATCAACGTTAAGAGCATGTTTTATTTGCATTCCTTTAGGAGTGTTCATCGGATCATACTTATCGGATGTAGCGTACCACCAATCCAACTCTCCTCTATCCTATCCAAGTGCCAAATCTAAACCAATCCGAATTCCATGCCTAAGGAAACATTCGGTTACAGAGGAGACGGCCTGAATTGATTCTCTGTTGTTGCCTCAATCTTTCCAGGAGAAAATCTTGCTCCTGAAATTTGAGATACTCGTCCACATCAAGGCGTAACCTTGTTGTCCCATTGGCCAAAAACTGGCTTTGGTAACTTACAGTTTCTCCAACTCCCACGACTGCTGGTGGAAATAGAATGATAACGTAAATATTCCCCTTTTTATCTGTTTGAAAACAATAAAAGTGCGAGAGAAAGAGTCAAAATAATTAAGCCCCAAATAGATTTGCTTTAATGAAATTACCAGAGAAAGAAGCATCCCATAATTTAGTTTTCGGGGTTGCCTTTTTTTGTGACACTTGGTGTTGCAAGATTGAGAGGAAGCGGCATTAGTAGTCTCCCACTGCAACCAAGGCAGTAAAACCCCGTCCATTTCAAGTGGAAACGGCTCTGAATGATGTCCACAATATATTTCTCTGCCTTTTCAGTCAATCGCTTAGACTTACTTCCCTGTACCATAAATTACACACATTAATTACCCAGCGAAACAATTGTTTACATATCCCGCAAATCTGGCAGAGCAGCAAGGAGATGATACCTTTCTGGCACCTGATGGATTTTCGACAACCGAGTTCTTTGGATCAGGAAGCAACTCCTTCACAATCCGAAAGAGCTCCCAACTACGCTGTTCCTCCAGGACTATTTCATCAAAAAGATCCTGTTTATGCTTCACTGCAGTACAAGGAAAAAAAATCCATCGCCTTTAACATCTAGGGTGCTATAGGAGAAGGCACAACGTCAACAAAAAAAAATTCATTGGATGATGCTTCATAAAAGTTTTATTTCATCATGAGAACAAATATAAGAGGAGAGAAATTGGAAGTAACAAGTTTGTCTTCCCCATCACTATATTCAGCAACACTAATCGAAAGGATGCTTACATTCATCGTCACTAGTTAAAATAAATCAACATTGTTAACGACTCAAAAACATATCGACATAAACAATATACAATCGTTACTAACAAGGACTAGTAAGAGAATCACGATCTTTGGACTGCAAAGATTTATCATTTGTTTTTGTTTTGGTCATTGCGTGCACTTGTAAGTAAGGAACCCTGTCATTGTTAGTCGACAAAGCAGAGGATGCAATGTATTGATAACAAATGGCAGGTTCAGGGGACAGACTTGTTCAAGTTCCATCCTGATCTCTTCCACAGCACGCTTAAGTTCTTTCCACATCACATCATACAACCCACTGTTCAAATTGTACCCAGTAGGATGCTCTCCCCGAGGGATAACAAAGACAGCAACAAGTGAGAAATGCAGAGAAAATGAACTGTGGCATTGCCCGTTGCATGATTTTCATCTTCTACGAAATATCCAACCTTCTTCTGGGCATAAGCCACTTGCATTGTCCTTTCAATTCCATTTTTGCGGCATCGAGTATCCCTCCCCTCGTCATCAGTCAAGGATGAAGACTGACTCTGGAAGATCCATATAAATTTTAAGTTAGGTTCAATTCTAAAATCAAATCAGACAAAGAAGCTCTCGACATTGAGAGGATCTTTTATAAAGAAACTAAAAGAAATGTGCAAAGAAGGTCAACCTAAATTTTGGACACCCTGTCTGTAACTTTCCCTTGTACAAATCCCCAGTTATCTTGTTTACCAACTGAACAACGATGAACAGAGTTACATCAAAACTTTTTCATTAAGGGATGAATGATGCTTGCAGAATAGCCGTCATTGTACTCCAAGTCTTTTTGGCTAAGAGACCTTCTCGGTACTGGTCTATGATTTGGAGCGGTGGACCTATGTGATAAGGGCATCTGATCATACCCACCAACTTTATTCTTCAGACTAGAATGACTGCTTGAATGTTGAGGATGATCCAGATCACTCTGCCATTTACGAGAACAACAAATATATACAAATTAAACAAACTGTAAGTGTTCCAGCCTTATCAGACGATTATTAGATTTACACTCGTAAGTGTTACAATTAAATAAGAGCCAAACAGTCAAGCTGATCACAACACACAGATGCTACCGGGAAAACAAGCAATGCTTCAGCAGAGAAAAAGAGTGATAACAACAGTAATGTACAATTAGAGACGCACGGCCCTCAAAACTTATTACAGAAGAAACTAAACTCACCTTCCAGTCAACACTTGATACCCCGTGTCAAATTTTAACCGGCATTTGTTTCCAAGATCATGCATGTGCTTAGATATACACATACAAAGAGCGAATTCATAGACCAGAAAGCAGAATTCCCATGGTTTCGCATTCCTTCTTATTTAGTACTTTCAGCAGTTGTCTCATCCATTCCCGTTCAATATATTCAAAGTAATGTATTTTAAATGTTTTTGTTGATAGGGTAGACAGCGATCCAAGTTTTTGTTGATAGGGTAGACAACGATCCATTAAAATGGTAAAGGTACAAAATGAGCATATAGCTCTCTCTATACAAGGAAACCATGAATATTCAAAGTCTATATTATCCTTAATCCTTCTACAAAACAACCTACTTAAATTAAACATCATGTCAGAGAGAATCTGTAGCGGACAATCTAAACACATTGAATGTACATAAATAAAAGAATTGTAGAATAATTAGGGTTCAGACAGAAGAAATGTAACCGTACTCCCACTGATTTTCGTACTTTCCTCGTTAATTCATACTTTCGATGCTTTCACAATTTTAAATGAAGCCAGATTTGAACACTTATTTCCTGGTTAAACGCAATCATTATGGCTGAGAGAGACCAAGTTAGAGCACACAAGTTTAACGCCCCTGGTTTTGTAGACGCCAATGATAGGAGGCCGAGGAAATAAAATTCCCACACGTTATTAGAATTTAGAAGAAACGACAAAGTAAATAACAGATGAAGAACAATTCTTCGCTACTCTTCACTAAATTGAAAGTTACCAAACCAAAGAAGTACGGATGATTGAAGATTTTATAATGAACACAGCGCATAGGGAGAAACCTCCCCAACTACAACACTGAAAGTAAACTACAACCCTGCCGCTGGGCAGGTAAAGTAGCACTCGATATTGTCTCCAAAACGTTTTATTTTGAACTCAGCGACCTCTACATAAAGAGAGCAAACACCACACTAGGCTCAAGCATATTACATCTGGAGCCAAGCCAGGTCAAGCAACTTATTTGGTCTTTGACATGTGGACAATCAGATCAACCACTCGGGTACTGCAAAACCAGAGAAAATACATACGTGAGTTTCACTGCATTACATGTCAAATTAGCCATCCATTGAAAGTTTCAACATGCTATTTTACTCCTAAATATTATTCAGCAACATACAGTAATTTAACTTCCATTCGGCTACAGTAAATGGAATGATATCGTTGTCAGACTTTTTACCTGTAGCCCCACTCATTGTCGTACCAAGCGACAAGCTTCGCAAACTTCTTGTTCAAAGCAATACCAGCCTTGGCATCAAAGATACTTGACCTGCAGAAATTAACAGATAGTGAATCATCTCATTTGGTCATTTTCTCTTAGGTCACATTACAAACACGGTAAAGACCGATAATTAACTGCCAATAAACATGAAACAAAAGGGCAGCGCCCATAACAAAAGGAAAAAATTCCCACTTTCACCACAAGACTCAGAATTTAATTTCACCAACAAATAATAAGAATAAAACAAAAGTTACATATCTCAAGAGAAACCACCAACATGCTTATCCATTCTTACCTGTTGTCGCCCACAAAGTCAGTAGAAACCACGTCTTCCTCAGTGAACCCCAAAATACCCTTTAGTTTCCCTTCAGACTCCTCCCTGAGAAACATTCACAATGAATAAGATACAAGAAAGTACTAAAGGTCAAAATATAAGCAAACAGTAACGGATGATATTAAGCACCCAAGAAATTTATTAGAAACCTCCAAGGTCCCAAGGAATAGGCAAAACTTTATCTGCAGTAAATCTATGCAAAGCCAAAACTTATCATTACTTGATTGCAGCTTTAATTTCATCATAAGATGCTTCCTTCTCCAGTCTCACCGTGAGATCAACCACTGAGACATCCACAGTTGGTACACGGAAAGCCATTCCAGTCAGTTTTCCATTCAAAGCAGGCAAGACCTTCCCCACAGCCTGATTTAAACAAATGTATGTTAATGAGTATGATTAGAAACCAGATCACGTCAAGGAAATCTTGACAAACACAACATTTAAAAAGGGGGCATATCATCAAAGATATATAAAACGCCTCAGCAAATTTACAATAATTCTACAATGCCTTGATCACTGATCCTAGGTAGTTGACAACACAAACTAACAATACACATTGGCATAAGATCTCATAAGCATTGTATAAAAAGAGCATTGTCCACTGATAACCAACAGAAGTACACAGAAATTATAGTCTCCTACCTTAGCAGCTCCAGTGCTGCTAGGAATGATGTTGAATGAAGCAGCCCTACCGCCTCTCCAGTCCTTCATTGACGGCCCATCAACAGTTTTCTGGGTGGCTAAATGAACCGAAAACAAAAGGGAGAATAAATATACATGTACAAATCATTCTAACTAAGCAATAGGGAAAAAGAAATTTTGATCATCAATACCAGTGATGGAGTGAACAGTGGTCATCAGTCCCTCAACAATGCCGAACTTGTCATGGATGACCTACAAGTGAATACAAGCAAAGAACAATTAAATACAAAATAAGTTCTGGCCTCGGAATATGTTAACAGTGCACCAAAAAGTAATAATGAGTATATAACAAAATAACCTTGGCAAGGGGAGCAAGGCAGTTGGTGGTGCAGCTAGCATTGGACACAATGTCAAGTTCTGGCTTGTACTCATGCTCGTTGACACCTACAACAAACATAGGGGCATCCTTGCTAGGAGCTGAGATGACGACTTTCTTAGCACCACCCTGATAAACAAACCACCAACTTTGTTTGGGTGATTAAAGTAAATAATAGAATCAAAGAAAGCCTCAACAGCTACTTAAGAGTAAAAATTTCACATGCTAAGGCAATAAGATTGTTGCAACCAAAAAGTACGTGCATATCAAAAGAAAGTAGCCAGGTGTTCTTTTTTTGGTGCATCTCCTACTTTCCATTTGCAAAATTGCAAGGAAATTAGAGGCAGTCAAATAAAAATGATGCAAAGAAAGAATGAATGTGATTATGCAGAAAAGATGTTGATTATTAATTAAGAGATTTCATGGCATATTTGGAATTGAGGTACAGTTGCCATGGAATAGAATCACCATCTCTAAAAGTCAAGTTGATCCCGGTGAGGTGCCAACAATTGGCAGATGCTATGGAATGGAATCAGTAGCAGAGAAGTGTCAAGTACAGATGGATGATTGGTTGAAAAATTAAGTGGGTTGCGTGCAAGGTTGGTAAAAGTAGTTCAAAATAAAAGTGGGTATTTAACAAATGCTAAAACTGTTATACTTTCAAATCTAAGCAAAAGCATATCAGTCGCCCATCACATTCCGAAATATATCTAATTCATGGTGATTTTGTACGACAGAGAATCTATTATTAAAAAAGCAAAGCTGCGACTGGTAGACTTGTTGTAAGCATGGAAAACACGACCCGAATAATTGCATTAGCTAACAAACATCAGGCAGAAGGCAACAAATTATACAGCCCCAAAAAAAAGGGGACAACATTTGAAAGGCTAACCTTCAAATGTGCAGCGGCCTTATCCTTGTCAGTGAAGACTCCAGTTGACTCCACAACGTACTCGGCGCCGGTCTCAGCCCATGGGATCTCATGGGGGTTCCTAACATTTTTATCCATATCCAAAAGTTAAATCATAATAACTAAAAACTCCTTTGCAAGGTCATGCAAATACACAAAGCTTGAATAATACGCATTACCTGACACCAAAAACAGTGACGGCTTTCTCACCGAAGAGAAGGGTATTAGAGTCCTTAACCTTCACTTCATGGTGCTTCCATTGACCGTGAACACTGTCATACTTGAACATGTATGTCTACCAAAAAAGATAAAACATAAACCCACTTACTAATAGCCCATTATAGTACAGAAATCTAACAGAAGTAAGAATTAAAGCCAACCAAATACCATGTAATCAGTTGAGATAAAGGGATCGTTAACAGCAACAAGCTCAACATCGTCCCTCTGCAAGATAACTCTTGCCACCAACCTACCGATTCTTCCAAAACCTGTGTTTTATAATCAAATGAACAGAAACAAAGATCAGATCCTTGCGCACAAGATCAAATCTAAAGATAATCTTTACAAGATCATACTAAACTACGATCTATTACCGTTGATTCCAACCTTGACCTTCCCTGTCCATCAAAAAACCCAAAAAAAACAAACAATCAGTAAAGCTTTACATCAGAAAACAAAAAACCCAAGATCAAATCTCGAAAAATCAGTAAAAACAAATAAAAGAAATTAAAAAAAGTACCCATGATTCTCGAGAGCTGCAAGAGGCAGAGAAAATTGTCCCGGTGAGAGCAGTTAAGACTATAGAGATACAGCAGACGTTCAAAAGGTACAGCAGAGTTTAATTTAAAGGAAATAAACTGGAGACCGGAACAGCCAGTTGCTATAAGCCCACTACTTTCTGTTGTGAGATGAGGTGTAAAACGACATCATGCTGCGCTTAATATTCGCTGTCCGATTCGAAGATTACCAGGAATAGGTATCATCAGCCGTTCGATCTTGACCCCCTGAAATGTAACGATAACGTGGTCCGGTACGATCGTTTTCAAATAGTGAGAAGTTAACCGGTATTCTCTTGGAAGTGCTATATTCGTAATCTTCTGCGTAGAAAAAGTTGAAGGCCGCTTAGTGGCCACGTCACTATTACGTCACTACGTGGATGTCTTTACCTCACTCTTCTTAGCTCTAGAATCACCGTCAAGCCCATTACCACCGTCCGCTTGTGGGTCCACGTAGGCGAGGCCTTTTATTACTTAATAGAATTATTAAATAATCTAAATAAAAGGGTGTGGTAATAGCCAATAAGTGGAGAAATTGTAGGTGGGAAACCCTTTTGTCACGTAAAATGTTAGCACGCACCTACCAGTCTCTTTCGTATCATTATCGTTTCAAAGCTATCATTAATGTTATTTATTTACTAAATTTTTTTAAAATTATTTATTATTTATTTAAAATTACAATAAATACTGCATATCACAATTTTTAAAATAAAAATAAATAAAATTATATATATATATATATATAGTTTTGATAATTTGCTGTGTTTGGTAACATGTTTGAATTTGTTCGGAAATTGAGGTATCTCGAAGAGGGGTCTTAATGTAGGTCATTGACCAAACAAACCTTCCTATTGAGTACTTGAATGGCGGGGTCAAACTAGTCGTTGTAATTGCTGAATTGTGGTTAGAGGAACACTAGAAGTGAGTTGATTGGTTGTGCCTAACGGAAAAAAAGGTTTATTTATAAATAAAAAATTTATAAAATTAATTTTTTATTTATTATTAATAAATAAATTTTTTTATTTTATTAATTAAATAATTATAAAACTATTTATTTAAATTTTTTTTATTTATGTTAATAATTAATTTCAATTCAATTTTATGAAATCAATTAATTACATTATTTTTGGATCAATTTATCTCTCAACTAATAATTTACATTTAAAATGTAAACTAATAAAATATGCAAACAGTACGCAGCGAAGAGTACGCGAGCATACAGTATCACGCTCGAGCAGTGTATTTTTAAATATTTTTATTTTTTTAATTTTTTTAAAAAATTAAATTAACTTCCAGCCTTTGAATAAATTTTCTCCAAAATCATTTGTCTTTCTCTTGTTGCCCAGTTCATTTACAAATCAAAAACAATGTAGACCCGACTATAAACGATTTCAAAGTTCTAGCCCAAATTACATGTTGGTTTGGGCTTGTTGGGCTAACGTAACGTGGACTTTGCTATTACGTCCAATTGGGTCTTACGGAAACGAGTTAGATAAACAAAGATGGGCACGGGCTCGGTAGATGAGCAACCCCGGAGAGACCGCAAGAAAGTGTTAGCAGTCATGGATGTGATTGAGTTATTAAATTTGGGTCTCATCATTTTATAAATTAAAAAAAAAAAAAAATCTTAAGTAAATTGTCTAATATTTAAATATAATTAATATGATAAAATTATTTAATAAATAAAATAAAAAATTTATTTATTACTTATAAATAAATTTTTCTCGCTTTATTAATTAAACAGATATATTAAATCAGTTATGCAGATATTAAGACTTTTTTTTTTATAAATTTATGATACAAAAATAATTTATTTTAACAAAATAGTATTATATCGTTGTCATATAAATAAAAATTAATAACTATCTCTTGGTGTGAAATAAAATAAGAATATTACTTTTAATTATTTTATTTATTGGTTAAATGCTTGAAATTTAAAATTGAAACATTAAAAGTAAAAATTTTATTTTGCAACAGTTGTAATTTAAAAATTACAATTCAACAGTTCTAATGTATAAAATTGTCCCAGGATTAGCAAAATCCACTTCCAAGCCAGTCTTTGTACAATCTGATCCACCCTCGCTGATCTTATCCGAAGGATACGCGTTCAATCATAAGGACATGTAGGCAGTTAAAGTAGGTTATATGTATATAGTCCTGGGTATGTATGTACATCTTATGAAAGACAAACATCTAAAGTGTAATGCTTAAATATCTGCAGTATAAATGGGTCAATGGAGTTCTCCATTAAATTTCTTAAAAGGTCAAACCAAACCAGAGTGGGATGTTGTGAGAATGGCAAACATCCCATTTTCTAAAGCCATGGCCACCCTGCATGTTCAGAATTATGGGCTCATGTCCTCAATTACCAATTACTTTGTCTCTTTCAATCGCAACAAACATCGTTTGTGTAGCCTTGGCCCCCTTCATTGTTCACACATGAACTTAGCCAAAACATCATCTTTAATGCCCACCTCCCGAAGTTTGAATGTTTCTTCAATAATCTATCAAAACCCTAACCATTTTCACTTCATAGAGAATGCAAAAGTACTTTGGAAAAGCACTTCTATCCAAATGCACTGTATCAACCAATATTGAAATGAAACAAACAGAGTACTTCTACTTCGCTCGGTGCATCGACCATTTCATTTGTACTTACGACGTACATTCATGCACTGACCCAAACCCGTATGAACTTAGAGAATTGTGATGGGTTTTGCCTATATTTTAACTCTATCTTTCGCAACTACTATTTTCTTAAAGACTACGCCAGTAAACTAAAAGCCAACAGAGTGAGAAATGGTGGGGAAAATGTATAACCTTATGCATGATTTGAATATTAATAATGACTTTCGGGCCCTTTGGATGTGGGTTAGTCGACAATAGGACGAGAACATGAACACATGCCCACATGGGTTTGCACATGAAGAGGATCAGACAAATCACGACAACAAGGACTGGTAAGGCTACTTCAAATGGGACACGGAGTTGCCAAGTAACTACAATTTAACATCTTTATTATAATGTTTTCTTCCTTCATTTCTGATATCTCTCATCTTTGGCATACAGGTCAGTCATCCAATCATCAAAATCGTTGGCTTTGACCGATATTATTGTTATAATAACTACATAATTGATTAGTTGATCAGGTATGTGACTTCTTTATGTACATTAAATTATGTGTTTTGAATACTGATTATTTAGTTTAACAACAGCTAATACAAATTATTACTTGCTAAGATTAGTGATTGGGCATTCAAAGAGAATCCAATGCAAATTTTGCCAAAATTTCCAGCTGGGTATCAATGATTCGTCAAAAGATGTCTGAACTTAGAATATGTTTGCTAGTGCATACAAAATTGCTTGATCAACTGCTTAAAATAATTGTTTTAATGTAATGTCAAAACAATCACAAATAGTCAGAATAGTGACATTGAAATAATCAATACATAATTAATTAAAATATTTAAAATTTAATCTAAAATTAAAAATTTTAAATTTAAGATAAAACAATGCATTACAATTTATTTTTTATTTAATATTAAATTTGATATAAATTATATTTTAAAAATTTATTTAAATTTTTTAAAATTTAAGATCGTATTTAAATAATTATTAAAATTACTTACAAAATACATACCCTCAAACTTCAAATAATATTGGAGCAAAAATTTAAAAGCCTCATCTAACCATGCAATCATCATGCATGTATGTATGTTCATGATATTGGTATATATGCTGAAATCATAATTAATCCTTAAATTCCTTAAAGAGGACAATGAGGTGGGTCTTGTAGCTGGAAGATGCCAAAGTTAATTGCCTATATTTATTGTATAACGTAAAAATGGGCAGAAAACGAGGGCATTTTGGTACGCTTTTGGGCTATAAATAGAGGAAACATGTATGGCTATTCCCCATGCACAGGCCCCGGTTAGTATTCTCTCTCTAGCTACTCCCCTTAGTAATCAATCAATTTATATCGTCGATAGCCAGGAGGCAAAAATGGTGTCGAAAGTGGAAGAAGCGTCGAAGAGAAAGCAGCAGCAACAAGAGCACAATAAGGGTCGTCGAGAGAATTGCCATCAGCAGCAAAACCACCAGCAGAAGCAGATCATGATACAATGCAACAAAGGAAAGGCCAACAAGTTCAAAAGAAGCAGCTCCAATCTTGAAGAAGATGGTGTTTCCTCCGCCATTCTCTTGCTTGCTTGTATTGCCTGCACTCCTTCCTACAGATACGATAAATAATACACACAAAGGGAGAGAGATATATAGGTCGATAATTTATATGTTCACTTAATTACTTCCCTGCTCTTCCTCTTTCTGCGGATCTCTTTCTATGTATGTTACTCCGTTGCAGTACCAGTTGTCATGTCAAAGTAGCACTAGGATTTATAATTATGATTCAGTCTCTCTTCAGGCTCTATTGTCTCCAATCTAGTTGTATTACTAGTGGTTATTGAATCATCAACGTTAATCTCTTGAATTCTTCTACTTAATTTGGTCATATTTTTGGATATCTTAATTCCTGACCCAGCCCCAACTGTCTTAGTGCTTAAAAGTGGATGAGAATTCTCCATCTTCTATTACTTTAAATTTTAAAGTATAATGCTCAAGATATATTAGTGATGACTTTGGAACAGTCAACATGATTAATTTTAACTCTTAAAATTTAATAAAAAATTTAAAATTATAATTATTTATTTTTTTGACTCAATACTAAAATTATAGAACCCTACTTTGAGAATTCCTTTTAAGGTATTCAAAATACAAGATCAATTCCGAATATAGGTATAGAATAATAGAGAATTGGAGGAATTAACACTGGAACGTCTATCATTGGGTGTCCATTCCCAATTAGATCTCTTCAAAACTCCAGCCGGCAAGTGACAAATAGTGAAAGCCGACCGGAAAATCCCAGTCCTTGTCTTTGAACAGGGACGAGATCGGAGCGCCCTGTCTGTCATGACTTGTGGGGATCTGCAACCGTCACCGTAGCGTCTTCCGCCTTGTTATATTATACGTATTTGTATAGAAAGAAGCTGGGTACACTATAAACTAAACGTGCGCATGCAATAATGATGATTAGAAGAGATCTGCAGTATTTTATAAATCTCTATTAGCTAATCACGGAAGCAAAAGCACGTTGCGACACGGAACATGGCTGTAAAATAAAAATGGGTTATTTTTAAAATTTATAAAAGTGAGTTTTGCGCACTTTAATGAATATATTTTTTAAAAAGAAATAATGGTTCAGTCCACGATAAAGTGATATCAGAATTAAACTCATTCTAATTTTAATATTTTAGTCAAGCGTTCATGCATAATAAATGCGTTTATGAAAGGTTTATAAGTCTTGAGGAAGAGCATGATAAGTATGTAGGGAGTCTTACTGTGATGAGGGCGTCACAGAATTGAGTGGAGGAAAATATGACAGAATTCCATATTAGATAAAAATAAGTTATTCTTAGAATTTATAAGAGTGGATTCTGCACACTCTAATATATATGTCTTGTAAAAAGAAGATAATAGCTAAACTCATAAAAATATATTACTGTTGCAACATCACACACATGGAAAAACTATTGGATTTAACTAAATCCACAAGCAGGTGATGCATGATTTACTTAACAAGAATGGATACGAGAGATCAAAACTTAACGTGATTTAATTTTAAAATTTCATGAACTTTGTATAAATTAAAGAATAAGAGAGATTTATTTTGCTCGTTTAAGCTCAAATGATTTGGCTGTGATCTCTTTAATTTGTAGCTAGGTAAATGCATATGGGATAATTTATATAAAGTTTTAAGTGAGATAGTAATACCATATTTAATATAATAGAACTATTTAATCGATGAAGATAACAAAAAAAAAAATTAGTTTTTAGTAACGAATAAAGAAAGTTAAAGAAAATTTTTAATTAAAAAAGTTTTCTCTTTTAATCTTTTTATTTTTAATTTTTAAAAATTATAAAAAGTATTAAAGAAAATAATGGGTGAAAATTTTATTTTACCTCAATTTTTTATTACTTTTAAATCTTTTTAATAAGTAAAAATTAATCAATGATAAAAAAATTAAGAGAGAATTCTAGTTTTTTATAAATTTTTTTACCATACTAATTAAATAGTATAACCATTCTTTAACTTTTTTTCATTTATTATTAGTAAATAAATTTTTCTTATTTTATCAATTAAATAAATTTATCACATTAAGTATATTGATATGATACAACCATCTAAAGTTGGCAATTTTTGATATGACATGCCTAATTGATACAAATCTTGATACGAATTTATAAGTTTAGATTGATATAAAATGACATGATTATTAAATGGGTAAATATGATACGGCACGATTAATAATCGTACCAGATTCGAGTTTAGAGTTTTTAACACATGAACTCATTTCTACCACGATTAATTATTTAAGTAATTATAATATATTAATTTATTTATAATTTAATAACTTTATTTTATATATTATTATATTTTTAAAATAATTTATTTATATTTATTGTGTTTTGAAAAATATTTATATATATTATCATAAATATTATAAAAATATATTATAACATATAAATAAATATATATATTTTAAATGAGTGACACGATTAGAATTTGTTTAATTATTTATTAATTATTTTTAGTTAAAATTTTTAATTCTTGATACGATTATTAAACAAGTCGAATTCGAATTGATCTCTATTTAACACGAGACAATTACAATCTAATATAAATATGAAACGATAATTTAAATTATTATCTCATTTCAAATTTTTTTCATAATTTATTTTATACCACAATCTCTAATAAAAATTATATTTTAATATTACACAAATGTCAAACTTATTACACTCAAAGTATTGATGTCAAACCTCCCATACTCACACACTCTAATATCAAATCTATCACACTTAACAATATTAACATTAGTGTTCGCATATTTTAGAAGTATAAATTAGGCAAATGACTCACTTCCCCACTCTTTTCAAGTTGAAGTATAAATATTTGTCATGTTTAATTTGTTAAGAGAAAAATAAAATATCTTACTTAAAACAATTTTTGTGACAATATCTACTGACTGATCTTCAATCTTCACTAAGAAAAATTTTATATCTCCAATCACTAATTTCTTATTGATGAAATGTCTGTTAACTTCATCATAATTGGTAGAATAATTTTGACTGGACTATGGGCATTATCAATGGATAGGAGGCCTTATTATCTTTCTCTGGCTGAAGTCCCAAGTCACCCCGTAAAATTTTCAGCTACTATGACTCACAAAAACATGAGCCTCACAAATTATGTTAGGGTTTTCTGGTGGGGATCGGCTTTCAATTGACACAAAGGACCGTGATTCATTCATCCACGTGTGCTAATCACAATTTATTGCATTGTTAATGACATAAAGATTAGAATAATATTATAATACTTTCATGGGTTGATTTCGTAAAATTTAAAATTAAAGAAAATTGACGGGATAGTAATAAAATATTAATTTTTATTTTAAATTTTAATCGTTAAATTGTATACAAAGAGTAATTGATAAAAAATTAATTTTAAATTTAATTAAACTTTTAAAAAAATTAAATCAAAGAATACAAAGATATATAAAAAATAATGAATTGAGAGGTATTACATTAACTTAATAACCATTATTATCTCATCTTTATTTACCTACAAGAGAAATTCTTATTAGAAAAGAGTATAAATATAATGAAACTATGGACCTCCAAACTTGAGGTTGAAATGAAATCAACGGCGGAGGAACTCCCGTGTCATAATTTGAAAACGTGGGCGTTTCCATGGTATTTAGAGACGACGGCGTTTTGACCAATCTAAAATTACCAAGCTAAGTTCTGTTTAAATTTGGCGCTTGGATTGAAAGAAGCGTAAGGAAGAATACCAGAGTCTTGTTCAAATTTGGCCATCTCGTTCTCGGGCAAACCCACCCACGCTTCTATTCCTTTACCGTCGCAACTGTCTAGCAAAACCGCGACGTTATTAAGCCTCATGGCTGTGCTTACCCACGTTGGCTTTCCCCATCCAAAATCAGTTTCATAATATGGCAGACCACCCCACCCACTGAATCCAAAGAGCCTAACTTTACCGGCGTTGCTTACAAATTGTTCGGCTGCTTTTCTGAAGTGATTCGCAAAAGCACCACCGTCGTAAACTTTTCTGATGTAGTCGTTGTTCACCGTCTTTATAAACTCGTGAATGTTTGTTGTTAAACTGTTGTAATCAGCAGCCTCATTCGGAAACCAATTTACTGTTATGGAATGAAAGATGTTCCCGATGCATTGTTGTGGCAATGGTGGATTCATTCGCTTTCGGAGATTCACAGGAATTACGGCTAAAGGAGGAGGATTGCCTCCTTTTTTAGCCATATCTATCAGAGCACCCCAAATAAGCACAGATACAACCTCAAAGCGTGTTGGACGATTCAAATATGATCCATTGTCAATTTTTTCTCTTAGAGCAGCAATTTTAGTACCATCGAACGCGAACCTTTTTGTAATGCATTCTGTTGAATGTTGTTTCTCGTTAATGCTCCTGGACAAGCTTGTTATCGAATCTTGCGGAGGGAAGATAGACGTGCAATCGAATATCAAATTCTTGATATCCCCACAACCTCTAGAAATTGCAGCCCAGTTTTTAACAAAACCTGTTGCCGCTGTTACATCGGCTATTACATGTCTAAAACAAACACAGATTGCCAATCCACCGCAGTCAAAGTAATTGAGTTGGACAGCGAGGTTGACTTCGGTACTTACATTTTCGTTGGGATTGAATGGCAGTAGTTGTTCCAATTTATCAATCTCTGGTTGTTTGAGAATCTCTGAAACCTTAGAGGCTACGTGGGCTTCCATGAAAGTAACACCGTAATCTCCGCAATCAACGAAATAATCATCTTTGACTCGCCCTGCAAAAGGATAGTAATGGGATAATGTTTCTGACAGAGATTTTTTGAGGCGATCACCAGAAATTTTGATATCATTATCGTCTACTGCGGGGTAAAACAGAATGACGGGATAGTAAATATCCGGAGCTAATTGATCAAGAAGAGACAGTTTATGAGTTCTCAAGTGGAGAGGAGTTGGAGAAGATGGTTTTATGATTTCTGCAGAAATGATACGGAGCTCCATATCAGCTGGTTTGCTTTGAATTGAAGCACAAATTTGCAGATGAATTCTACAGTAAGATGAGAAAAACTGAAAAACAGGGGAAGGATTGTTACAGGTTTTGCTCGATTGAAGGCAA
The DNA here is from genome assembly GCA_032401905.1 of Swietenia macrophylla. Lineage (NCBI taxonomy): Eukaryota > Viridiplantae > Streptophyta > Magnoliopsida > Sapindales > Meliaceae > Swietenia > Swietenia macrophylla. The sequence goes on along the minus strand of CP135568.1, from coordinate 2,730,368 downwards.
GAGACTTAAAGCTTACATGTGTATATAGAGCATGACAAGGAGGTTACCGAAAATATTTGAAAAATCTTAAGACTACGTGTAAAATCATAGCAGTTGACGAATGACTTAAATTATTTCCCGAAATTGGGGCCGCCGAGCCAGGTAGTTTCTTTTGTCAGCCACATGAACAAGTAATTTTTTAAATCTGAATCGTTACGGGTCAACCAAAAATGGTGTTGGGCTAGTTGCCATGTTTGAATTATATGTAATTCAGTAGATTGGATTTGGAATCTTTTCAAAATATGTGGATTTCTTTTAAATCCAAGACCGTGGATGGCGAGAAGACTATGCAAAGATAATTGGACTGAATTTACAGCTTAAAGAAATTAAATATTCCGCGGAAGGTTGGCTGAATTTGCACGTTCTTTCTGTTAAACTGAAGCCCACAGTTACCTCATTCTTCATTTTGCTTTCAACCAAAGCTTTTTGGACTTCAAAATTCCGGGCATTATCAGGGCATTCCGGTGGACTGAGGCTCATGGGCTAAGTTGACAAAATTTTGAAATGGGCTGATGGCATGGGCTAAGGAAAGCAGAAGAACTTCAGACTTCTGTTAAAATTCTGTCATCTAGTCCCAGAACATTCTCAACTATGCTTCAGAACTCTCGAGTATTCCGCCCTGAAATTTGCCCCGTAGAAGTGAGGTTTACTAAGCGTTACCGGATTTGAAACGCTGTGTTTTTACCTATATATTTGGCAGCTCTCCTGCACGCTGCATTAAAATTCATCAGGTATGGCATAAATGTCATGAATTCGGCAAGTGTTCTCTACACACCCAGGCACACACACATAAAATAAAATTATTTTTCACTCAAGTAAATACTTATGAAATTCATTTAGTTGCCAACAACGTTTAATCTCGGTACATCAACCTTCACTCTCACTGTAAATATGACAATTTGACCTCCAAACAAATATGAACAATATATTTGTAGAAACAGCTTAAATTTCCCGATATTCGAATCTCAGAAAAAGCAACAAAGCGCTCATATGCTTGGATTAAAAGAAGCATATGCAAGAATTTCAGGTTCTTGTTCAAATATGGCCATATCTTCTTTGGACAATGCCACCCACGCTTCTATTCCCTCACCATCGCAGGTGTCTAAGAGAATAGCTACATCTTTATATCTGATGGCAGTGCTTACCCACATAGGTTTTCCCCATCCAAAATCAGCTTCGTAAAATGGAAGTCTACACCAAGAAGTAATTGCAAAAACTCTAGTTGTTTCACTCCTTAACAGGCCTGCATCTCCATTTCTAATGTGATTCAAGTACTCACCGCCTAGATGAAGTTTCCTCACGTAGTTGTCGTCTATCATCCTTACTGATTCGTGAAGTTTTCCTGTTAAACACTTGTAGTCAATTTCCTTCTCCACTGGGCAATTTGCCATTGCCACTTGAAAGATGTTCCCGATACACTGCTGCGGTAACGGCGGATTCATTCTCTTTCTAAGATTTACAGGAGTTCTTATCAAATGTGTGACCGCAATTTTATCTCTTTCTCTGACGGCTGCTTTTACAGAACCCCAAATCAGCGCAGACACAGCTTCAAAACGTGTTGGACGATCCAAACATGATCCACTGCTGATTTTTTCTCTAAAAGAAGCTATTTTATTACCATCAAATACAAACCTTCTTATTATTGATTCTGCTGATAGTGAACGGTTGTAAAGACTCTTCGATTGAGCTATTGAATCTTGCGGAGGGAAAAGAGCAGTGGAATCAAATATTACATCCTTAATATCATTGGGACCACAAGCAACTGTAGCCCAGTTTTTCACAAAATTGGCAGCAGCCGATGCATCAGCAATAACATGTTTAAAGCAAATAGATATTGCTATCCCACCGCAACCAAAGTGACTAACCTGGACGGCAAGGTTGGCCTGAGTTCTTAAGCTTTCATTTGGTTGGCATGGTAGCAGCTTTTCCAGCAAATCGATATCCGGTTTTTCGAGGAGCTCAGACATGTCGGTGTCTACGCTGGCTTCGATAAAGATAACACCATAATCATTACAATGAATAAAAAAATCGTCCTTCACTTGTCCTGCAATAGGGCAGTAGTGGGTTAATATTTCTGAAAGTGACTTTTTAAGGCGACCAGAACTTTTACTGGATGCCCTCGAGTAAAAGAGAATGACAGGGAAGAACACATCAGGAGCTAGCTGATCAAAAATGGAAAGCTTATGGGTTCTCAGGTGAGGCGGGGTTGGAAAACATGGTTTGATAATTTCTCTGGAAATGATATCGAGTTTCATTGGTCTAATTTTCTTACACTTGATCGAAATTCTTCGGCTCCAATTCCTTTGCAACAGTTATCTGATTACACAACGATATATAATATAGAGAAGACACTAAAGAATTTTCGGTTTAGTAGAGGATCAATACGATATATATCTATAAATATTCTGAAAACATTACCATCTCACCAACTCTGATCACATTGCATCCCACCTACCCATATATATATATATATATATTTATTCAATAATTGTTGATGGCCTGCGCCACAAGTTTTGTCTCGCAATTCCATGTTCTTATTCATGCTAGGAATATATTCCCGCTGAATAATTTTGCTTTTCTTTGGACTCTTCTTCAAGCAACCCTACAGGCCGATTAAAAAACAAATTTTACAACTGTTAGTAGTTGACCGGTGGAATGTGATTTTCCCAGACGCGGCAATGGGGACAATTGAATGTAAAGAAATGGCAAAGGCATTATGCCACTTATGAGGGACAAAAAAGAAGCTGGGTACAATTGATTATTATGGATATGAAACGACGTTCTGAGAGGGATTTCTTTGTTGTTCTGCACAATAGTTGTTCCTATTTGGAGTTCATTGACCTCAAATTGAAGTCTCGTATCGATTGAGTAAGGGAAATTTTATAAATTTATATATGAACAAGTTTTTTTACTTAGTAAATTAATTTTTTGAACTAAGTACTTGTTCTTATATTTTTTAGGTGATTAGAAATTTTAATATTGTTTTTAACTACTCTACTGGCTACAGAATAAAAGAGAAGTGACTTGGAAAAAACAATCTTCGAGCTGTGTCCCTTGCTTGTTGCCAACATTACTGGCTACAATAACCCAAAAAAACCAAAGATTTTAGTGACTTCTGCTTGAATTTTTCCATGTCTTGCTTGGACAATCCCACCCACGCTTCTATTCCCTTTGCCGTCGCTTGTGTCCAAGGAAATAGCAATTTTGTTAAGCTTTAGGATCATGCATAACCAAACAGGCTTCCCCATCCGAAATCCGCCCCGTAGAATGGAAATCTACACCAACTATTGAAAGCAAACACCTCTATTTTAGAACTCTTTCCTACACTTTCAGCTGCATTTCTCATAAAATTCAAGTAACCGACCACCCGCATGAAGCTTTCCGGCATACTCATCGTTCATCTTCGTTATTGATTCATGAATTTTTCCAGCTAAACTGTTGTAATTATTATCTGTCTTTTCCACCACCGAATTCGCTGTTGTCACTTGGTAAGTGTTCCCGACACTTTGTTGCGACAATGGTGGATTCATTCTCTTTCGCAGGTTCACAGCTGCTGTTGCCACATGCGTGGGAATACTCTCGTCTCTTTCTCGAGCGATAGACATAACGGCATCCCAAATAAGGGCTGACACGGCCTCAACACGAGTTGGGTAATGCAGATTTGGACCAATGCTACCAATTTTTTCTTGCAGAGCAGCCATCTCGGCGCCATCAAACAATAACCTTTTCATCTCAACTTCAAATAGCTCAACAGACAAGGCCCAAACTAATTAAAATCTAAAGAAAACAAGTACAATATAATACTATATAAACCCAAAGTTATTACTAAGGACAGCCTAATTTATCATTGAAAGTTAAAAAGAAGAATTTGATCTAAGCGTTATAATGCTGAGCATGGCAAGGTCTTTTTTTTTACTCAGTTAAATAATAGAAAGTTAAATTATATTTTAAAATTTTTAATTTATATTATAAAGTATAAATTTTATTTAAATAAAATAAAAAATATTTATTATTAATTATATTATATGTTAACATTTACTTAAAAATTAATAATAAAAAGATTAAGAGAAGTTTTTGAACGTAATACTGAATTACAGTTTTGTAAACTTTAATTAGAAGATCTATCGAGTATATACAAGTTTGGAATATTAAACAAAATTAAAGTCAATTTATAGCAACATTACTCGCTTCTTATCTATCAATTTCTTTTTGTGTGATAATATATACATAGTTTTTTTTTTTTCAAATTTGAGATGAATATTGATGCTCCTCTAATTAATTGTCAAAAATTCCATAACAATATATATATATATATATATATATATATATTTATTATTTTTGATCTTCTTTGCAAACTAAGAGTCATTTAACTCTAATCCAATGCATCTAAAGTTTTAATCTTATGTTTCTTTTGATATTAAGGATATTGCATTTTTTAAAATTATAGTTATTGTTGATAATTACATGATATCGAATACTATTATAAAATATATATAAATTTTATAAATAATATAAGTATTTATCAAACACTTTACTTGTTATATTTTACAGTAACATAGAAGTATTAAAATTTTAATCAAAGCCTTAAATTATTATCCTAACCTCTTTTCTTGATGTCCATCTTATGAAATGAATAGCACATGTTACTATTGGAATTAGTCCCTTTTTTTTTTTTTTTAGGGGGGGGTGGGGGGGTGTGGTTAGAAAGCTTTTTGTAGCAAAAGCTCATGCTCTAGTGAATATCCTAAAGTGAATTGATCAGTCACTCCAAAACTCTTATTAATTTGAGAAGCTTTCCTCGTTGCATACTAAACTAAAGTTGAAATAATTAAGCAGCAGAATATGCGAAAATTTAAATGTATATATATATATATATCTTGCTACTTGCTAGCTACGTCGATCAGTCACTTAATTACAATATGCTGCAATGAACATGTCAAAAAGAGAAAGATGATCGAATATCATCGATATTCCATGCATAGAAGCTAAACTATGTCATTGCACCTTCACGTTCATACGTTCTTTTGTATTTTTCTATATGCGCTCCCGTAAGCTGACATTTCTAGGCCAATTCTAGGCCTGAAATTGGCTTTCAACGAAAATTTCTTTGCAAGTATATATTATGTTAGGAATTGCAGATTTTTTCATGGGTTCGAGGGCATGGACCCGTTGAACAGGAGAACGAAATCACGTTTGACTCTATTTTCATAAGCAGGCAGATTCTGTCATTCATTATGGGCTAATATATTTTTCTGCTAAAAATATTTTAGTCTAAGAATTCTCTACAAAATCGGAAACGAGGTTACATTTAGTCATGTTTTTGTAAACAGATCCCATCTCTATCGATACAAATAGGCCAAAGATAGAAATGACAATCTTTGATTGGTTGGTTGATTATTGCCAACAGTATTGGCTACAGTAACCTCAGAAAAACCAAGGGAAGATTTTGTAGCTTTTGCTTAATTGGATACAAGACATGCACCGATTGTCTAAGTTCATATGATGTGATGAGGTTATGCAAATGATACACAGTGATTGTGTCCGAATGAAAAAATATACTCAGAAATTTTTTCCGTGCATACGAGAAAATCTTATATATAATATAAGATTTATCTAATAAAATTTTATCGCGTATGCATTTATTGTAAATTGATCATTCATGATAATAAAAATTTTATTAGATAATTTTATCGAAATTATATGAGTAACACTATGAATATAAATTTTTCGTTTCGTATCAATTAATACGTAAAATTATATTATTATCGTATATTTTATATCATTTATTTTATTTTTTTAATGTAAATTTAAACAGTAAAATATTATTATATAAAATGAGTTTGTGTAAAAATTTATATTTATAACAGTACTTTATGTCCGTTATTCAGCGTCACTGGTAATGTGCTTGGACGGAAACAAGTATAGGCAAGGATTCCGGGGTCTCGTTCAAATTTTTCCATGTCTTGCTCGGACAATCCTACCCACGCTTCTATTCCCTTGCCGTCGCTTGTGTCCAAGAAAATAGCAATGTTGTTAAGCTTTAGGGCTGTTGATAACCAAAGAGGCTTCCCCCATCCGAAATCCGCTTCGTAAAATGGAAATCTACACCAACTACTGAAAGCAAACGCCTCGATTTTAGAACTCTTTCCAAGACTTTCAGCTGTATTTCTTATAAAATTCAAGTACCCACCACCAGCATGAAGCTTTCTGACATACTCATCGTTCATCTTCGTTATTGATTCATGAATTTTTCCAGCTAAACTGTTGTAATTATTATCTGTCTTTTCTACCACCGAATTCGCTGTTGCCACTTGGTAAATGTTCCCAATGCTTTGTTGCGGCAATGGTGGATTCATTCTCTTTCGCAGATTCACAGCAGTTGTTGCCACATGCATGGTAATAGTCTCGTCTCTTTCTCTGGAGATAGACATAACAGCATCCCACATAAGCGCTGACACGGCCTCAACACGAGTTGGGTAATGCAGATTTGGACCAATGCTACCAATTTTTTCTTGCAGAGCAGCTATCTTGGCGCCATCAAACAAGAACCTTTTCATCTCAACTTCAAGTAGCAGGTCAAGGTCTTCCGTAATGCTTTTTGAGAAGCCTAATATATTCTGTGGAGGGAACAAAGATGTGCAATCAATAATCACCTCATCAGTAACATTTGCACCACAAGAAATCGCAGCCCAACTTTTAACAAAGTTTGCTGCTGCTGATGCATCGGCAATCGCATGCCTAATGCACAAACCGATTGCCATCCCGCCGCAACGAAAGTAATTGACCCGAACTGCCAGGAGTTCCTGAGTACTTAATTCACGAGGATTTTCACGAGGGTTGCAAGGCAGTAGCTGTTGCAGCATATCAACCTCCGGTTGTTGAAGGATCGTGCACATATCGAAGTCTAATTTGGCTTCAGTATACAAAGCACCATGTTCATTACAATCTATGGAGAAGGCATCTTTGATTCTTCCAGCAAATGGGTAGAATTTGGTTAATGTTTTCGAGAGAGAATGTTTGAGAAGATCAGATGTTTTGTTGGAATTCTCACCAGCTGCTAAGTAAAAGAGAACAATTGGTATATAAACAGGAGGTGCTAATTGATCAAAAAGAGAGAGTTTATATGTTCCTAGGTGGGGTGGTGTTGGAGAAGAGGGTTTGATGGTTTCTTCTGAGATGATTTGCAGATTCATGTCCGTTTTCCTTCAATGAAATTTAATTTCTCCGGATCAATTTACTTGCAAAAGATCTCGCCTGCTTATGGAAAGATAGGAGTGAAATTAATTTGTCCATATAGCTCAAAATCAAACGAATGAAATGAAACCAGTTCAACAGAATCTCCATACCTTATTGCAAATAAAAGCTTCATATATCCCCAGGCTACAATCAATCTTCCATGCTTGGCAGGCAGCTTTGATTTGATTAGACTCCCAAAGGCTTTTATCCTGTACGATATGAATGTAATTACATACAAACTTTGGTTTTATCACTATAAACTTCGGCCTTATTAAACCAGTAGTTTTAGCTGTTCAAATTGAGTTGGATGCATGCAATTTGGTTTCATCAATAATGGCGGTGCAATGAGTTGCTGTTATGCTTACTTTGATGCCAGTCGGTTTACTTATCTCCATTCCATTCCAGGTATCGAATATACAACCTAGGAAATACCATTAATTAAATATTTTAGTGTGTGTGTGTATTTAAAAAAAAATATTAAAACCCATAAACAATTATGATTCTTAACATTTTTTTTAGTACTTTTAGATAGACCCTTAGTTGAGATTTGAAAATTTTTTTATGCATTTTATGTTCAATGTATTGCAGCGAAACCCTACGGTAATAAAATCAATCGGCTGAAATCTTTTGTGACACTCAGAAGCCACACCCAAAAGCGAAGCTATTCTATTCGTGCGAAAGTTAAAAGTAATAATGAGGTTCATTTAGGCCGATGATGCTCATTTTAAGACAATGAATTAAGTTGATCTCCATTGAAGTTAAATCAGCTCAACAGACTTGTCAAACTAATCAAAATCTAAGGCAAATGCAGTGTAAAATTATATAAACCCTATAAAATTACCAAGGACGGCCTCATTTAGCATTGAAAGTTAAAAGAAAAATTTGACGTGGGTGTATTAATGTTGAGTATCAGAATTTTTTTTTAGTCTTTCTTATATTTAAATAGATTTTAATTTATATCATAATTAATAATAAAAAGTTTAAATTATATTTTAAAAATTTTAATTTATATCATAAAATATAAAATTAATTTAAAATTTTTTTTAAAATATAATTTTAATTGTTCATTATTAATTATGTTATATGTCAAATTTGTTTAAAAATTAAGAATAAAAAAGATTAAAAAAATTTCTAATCCTAATACTGAATTGGAAGAGCTTTGCAAACTCTAGTTAAAAGATCCACCACATACATACCAAGTTTGGAATATTAAATAAAACTAGAGTTGAATTATAAGTAACATTTTGTGTGATAATGTATACATAAATTTTTTTTTTGTAAAGTTTGAGATGAATATATATGCTCTTATAATTAATCAGCAAAAATTTTATAGCAATATTTTATTTTTTATTTTTGATCTTTTCTATGAACTGAGAGTCATTTGACTCTAATCCGATACATTTAAAATTTTAATTTGAGGTTTCTTTTAATATTAGGTATGTTGTTTTTTTGAAATTATATTATTGTCGAGAAAAATCATTTGATATCGAATATTAGTATAAAAATAAATAAATTTTATAAATAATACAAATATTTATCAAATAGTTTATCAATTGTGTTTCATAATTACATAAAAATATTAAAATTTTAAACGAATTCTTAATTATTATCCGAATTTCTTTTCTTGATGTCTATTTTATGAAATGAGTAGTATGTGTGGCTATTGAAATTAGTGTTTTTTTTTTGTGGGGTTTTAGAAAGCTTTTTGTAGCAAAAGTTTATGCTCTTGTGGATATTCTAAACTGAATTGATCAGTCTCACCCAAACTCTTATTAATTTGAGAAGCTTTCCTCGTTGCTTACTAAACTAAAGTTGAAATAATTAAGCAGCAGAATATGCGAAAATTTAAATTTATATACACCTCGTTACTTGCTAGCTAGGTGGATGCCTTAATTATACTATGCTGCAATGAACATGTCAAAAGAGAAAGATGATCGAATATCGATATTCCCTGCATACAAGTTAAAATGTTTCATTGCACCTCACGTTCATATGTGCTTTTGGTTTTACTCTATGTACGCCCGCAGGACGGCATCCCTTTCTAGTTCACCAAATTACAGTTCATGTTTTCTCTGTTGTTGGTATATGTTTAGTTCCTTCATTTACAGGCATGTATTGGAATACACGTATATAATTATACCCTCAAGGTTGGAAGACAAGTTTAAAGAATCCAAAACTATCAGGAAAAGGATGGACGGGATGCCATTTGATTGCTCTATGCTATTCTACCTTGTTGTTATTATTATTATTGTATGCTACTCGCTGAGTAGACACCCACGAACCCCATTCTTTTATTTCCCCGAAAACTTCCATAGTATCTAGGAATTTCCGCGTAACAAAAAAATGTTGTGCGAATATAAACCATCCTCCAATGGTGATAGGTTCTTTCAGAGCGTTGTTGAATGCCTAGTAGGAAAAAAGTGGAAGAAGATCAAAGAGAGACAGATTTGCGAAAATGGTTCGTGAATTCTTGTCGGATAAGCTTTATAGCGATCAAAGGAGCAATGAAATGATTGGCCTTGAACTCGGCCTTTCAACCGTGGACTGTTATCCTTATATGCCTGTGTTGGAGAATACTGCTGCTTCCTGGATTCTCTCGTTTCCGGATGATCAGAACAGAGTTCAAAAGAGGCTCAAACGAACGATGCGTATTGCCGATTCAATTGCAAGTGGCAGTAGTCTTTGCAGTGGTGGAAGCAGTATTAGCCGCTGCGGCAGCAGTAGGAATAGTTTGCAAAGGCTTCAGTTCAGAGATCATATTTGGACTTATACTTAAAGATATCTTGCTGCAGAGGCTATCGAAGAGGCGGCGGCAGCCATGGTCAATGCTGAGGATGGTGGAGGCGAAGAAGACGGAAACGTTGATGGTATGAGGCTTGTTCAGCTTCTCATTGCTTGTGCTGAGGCTGTAGCTTGTCGAGACAAGGTTCATGCTTCAGCTTTGCTGTCAGAACTTCGAGCCAATGCTTCGGTATTTGGCTCTTCCTTCCAGCGTGTTGCTTCTTGCTTTGTGGAAGGCCTTACGGATCGTCTTGCATTGGTTCAACCCCTTGGAGTGGTTGGTTATGTAGGACCAGCAATGAACATAATGGACATTGGTACCTCAGATGAGAAGGAAGAAGCTTTGCACCTTGTCTATGAAATTTGCCCCCATATTCAGTTTGGTCACTTTGTGGCCAACTCATCAATATTGGAAGCCTTTGAGGGAGAGAATTTTGTTCATGTGGTGGACCTGGGCATGACCCTTGGCTTGCCACATGGTCACCCATGGCGCCGGCTTATAGAAAACCTTGCCAACCGTGCTGGCCAACCGCCACGCCGCCTTCGCATAACTGCCGCTCGCCTTTGTGTTGACAAATTCCAAATCACCGGTCATGAGCTCCAGGCTTATGCAAAAGAGTGTTGCATAACTTTGGAGTTTTCCGTGGTCAAAAGCAACTTGGAGAACCTTCGGCCTAAAGATATAGAAGTACTTGAAAATGAAGTTCTAGTTGTGAATAGCATACTTCAACTGCATTGCGCAGTTAAAGAAAGTCGAGGAGCTCTAAATTCAGTTCTACAGATAATTCACGAGCTCTCGGCAAAAGCATTCGTTCTAGTTGAGCAGGACTCAAGTCACAATGGGCCATTTTTTCTGGGGAGATTTATGGAAGCCTTGCACTACTATTCAGCAATTTTTGACTCCCTTGATGCCATGCCGCCCAAATATGACACAAGGCGGGCCAAGATGGAACATTTTTACTTTGCAGAGGAGATAAACAACCTTGTGAGCTGTGAGGGGCCTGCGAGGGTGGAGCGGCGCGAGAGGGTGGACCAGTGGCGGCGGAGGATGAGCCGTGCCGGCTTCCAGGCTGCACCATCAAGATGATAGCTCAGACTCAGAAATGGCTCAAGAACAAGAAGGTTTGCGAAGGTTACACTGTTGAGGAAGAGAAGGGAGGCTTGGTTCTTTGCTGGAAATCTAAGCCAATAATTGCTACTTCTTGCTGGAAATGCTAAACCACAAACAGTTGCCTAATTTCACAGTTCTGCAATAACTGATCATACAATAAAACTAAGCTGCTGTTATGATGTCGTCCCATTTGCATTATTAAATATCATGTCATGCATGTTGATGTTTCAACTCTGGAGTATGGAGTGAAGTTATTTTGATTTTCAGCGTGTGCTGTTCAGGTGTTTGAACAGATGAAATAAAAGATTATATGTGTCGTTGGCTTTTGTGCATATACACTGGGTCTCAAATTGTACATATTGATCACATTCCATTGATTCTTTTAACATCCGACTCTGATCAAACCCAATTTGTCTTGCTGATCAACTTCGTTCCTCTAAATCCATGCCAAATTGTCTGTAAGAAAACAGACATAAAGGTTTCCTTATTGTCTACGGCTCGCCATCTTCCAAAATCGTTGATTCATTGTTAAAAGCATAGCACCTTTCAGCATCATGCAGTTCAAGGAGTGTTGAACACTTGAGAATTATTAACATGTAGATTATATTAATTAATACAAGAGTCCTAATTTAACTTGTTACGTATAATATTCCATTCACCTCGTTGTCATCTAACTCTCTAGTTTTGGAGCAGTTGGAGGTCAAATTTTGCAGTTTGTCATTACTTACTTGGAATATTCGTTGGAAAAATCCATTGCATTATATTTGTATTAACGAGTAATTAATTATGTCGTGGGATAATAAGCAAAATGATCAAAGGAAGAAAATGGAATAGATCAGTGGAGGAGAATAAATAGATTAAGCAGGGGGAGACCAAGGTTGACAATGGAATAATATCAGAAAGAGGGGCAGTTTAGTAATCCAACCAAACAAGCATTTTTACCTTATTAGGCTCACGGAGATTTGAGCGAGGGAGAGACAGAGAGAGGAAATGGAGGCTGTGGCTGCTTTAGGTGTGTCATCATCGCCATCTTTTGTTGGTAAGATAAGTTGCAGTAGCAGCTGCTTATCCTACACTTCCAACAGGCTTATCATACGCAATACCAGCCACCTTGCAGCATTCCAATCACAGTCCCATCTTTTCCTAAAATCGCCACTATGTCCTCTTCAACGCAAAACCATTGCGCACAACTCCAACAATGCCGGCATCTTCCTTCCCCGCTTGGTTGCTTCCATGGTTTCCACCCCCCCCCCCCCCCCCCTCTCTCTCTCTCTCATTCTGTGTTTTTTAATCATTTTTTGACATAATTTATGGGAACCCAATTGAGTGTCTTTCACCTCTGTTAATTTTCGTTCGGGTACTTTAGGGACAAAGTGATTACGTTTTCCTAATTTGTTTTGTTTGTAATAGAAGACTCTGTTTGAAATTTGTGATTTATGCATGCTTTAGTGGAACCCCATTTGAGGTTACTAAGTTTTTTCTTCGTTTCTGTGTAGGAACAAGTTGAAGAGACTTACATTATGGTGAAACCCGATGGCGTTCAACGTGGTCTGGTAAGTCTTCATTTTGTATAATGTAGTCTTCTAAATTGTAAATTGGTTTGGTTGCTGAGGAAGTGTAGGGAAATAGAAGTAACAATTATTAGAAACTGAAGTTATTCACTACGTGTTGTTCGAAAATGCCATAGCTTTAACCAATTGAAACTAATACAAACCTTTTTTCCATACAATTTCATCTGGACACTTAAACAGCATAATAAGACGTGTCTTTCTCCTTTCTCAGCAGCAGAAATGGAGTTATTTGTGTTGTCAATTTTCTCCTTTTAGTCTTATTGTTCTGAATTCACCAATTAACTTATGTTACTTTAGGTTGGAGAGATAATTTCAAGGTTTGAGAAGAAGGGATTCAAACTGACTGGCTTGAAACTCTTTCAATGCCCCAAAGAATTGGCTGAGGTTCATTGTTCTGCATACTTGTATTTACTTGATTGTTATTTGTGAAGAAAATATGAACCAACATTTTCCAAATGCCCTTAAGAATATTGAGTACTTGTGTCTGTGTTTGTAATTTGAAGCAAACCAAAAGCTTTTCATCTTCTAATGTAAAAGTGGTCTGAACAAGTTGTTCATCTCATTACAAAGGAGCATGATGTTCTATTTTATTGTTGAAAGTGTATCCTCTGAGTATGACATTGTAAGTTTTCTCTTTGAAATGTTTGTCAGTCTTTGACTATATGATGTTTCATGTTTGCTTGATTACAGTTTTTATAATCTCTTTTAGATGTTTCTTCGATTTTACTTGTTACTATACATGTTTGATGAATACAGGAACATTATAAGGATCTCAATTCCAAGCCATTTTTCCCTAAATTGATTGCATACATTACTTCAGGCCCTGTTGTATGTATGGTATGTGACTCCTTTTTTAAACTATATCCCGTTACTTATTGTAGCTCAAGTTCAAGAAAATGATGGTGTTATATTATCAAGGCTTGGCAGGGTGTTGGTGTGGTGGCATCAGCACGAAAGCTAATAGGGGCTACAAATCCTCTTCAAGCTGAACCAGGAACAATAAGAGGAGATCTTGCTGTTCAAACAGGGAGGTCAGACACCTTCACAATTTTGGACTTTGCATTAGTATAATACAACTTTGTTTCAGCTGGTTGCTATGACTTAATTTATCCTCTTTGTAGCAATTACATTATCTGGAGACATGGTCTCATGATTGAGTGTTTTGGCAGGAATGTGGTCCATGGAAGTGACAGCCCTGAGAATGGCAAGCTTGAAATAGGTAATTACATGAATGCCTGTGTAACACATAAGATATACTGCAGTGCAATTGTTGTGCTTATGAATGCATTCATGATATCTTTCAAGCAACAGGTAGTTTTGATGTGTGTATTGGCATTTTCTTTTAGGGATATCTTATCCAGAAATTATGGGTGCCAGAATAAACCCATGAAAAAATTATTATCAGGATATATGTGTCAAAATTTTCCTTTCATTCCATCTTCAAAACATTGTAAAGATGTAGAAGCTGTGAATTCAACAAGAATCTTATCCACTTTCAATGCAAAAAAAAAAAGAAATAATAAGGTCCTCTTATTATGTGATTGTTGATTGAGTTGTTTTGTTATATTGCAAAGTGATGGCGTGCTGTGTAAACTTACTGAGGTCCTCTTCCTGCTCTTTCCCCTCCTTATTTTGTCCTTCTAGTCCTCTGTCCCTCACAATTTGTTTTTTCTGCAGCTCTATGGTTCAAAGAAGGTGAAGTATGTCAGTGGACACCAGCTCTAGCACCATGGTTGAGGGAGTAATCTTCACTAAGAGTTAACTATGTGAATTGTCAAGCATGCACTTTTGAAGAGTTCTCTTCCGAGCATTTGTATCAAAATATCAGAAATTCTTTATTGATCTATGATCCAAACAATTCAGTCATTAACACAAAACTACAAGACCCTGATTTCATGAGACTTTTGTCCCAGTCTTCTCTATTCACACGAGTTTTTTTCGCACAATTGGTATTATGTTAGAGCAATGCCATTTTAAGAATAATTGATATTCAAATTTGTAAATACTGGGACATTGCCTGGTGGCGTTCTCATGCTTCAGGACATAGAATGCTGCCTGAGAGTTTCTTGCTAACCTTTGGGACAAAATGCTTGAACACTCCGTCTTAACGGAACTGTTTTGCTTTTTGAAGCACATATCTGAATCTTACTGTTTAAGAGACTCAACTAATGGATGAACAAGTTTGCCAAATCAGCTATGTTAACCATTTCATATCTTCTCATTTCCATAAATTTCCAGCTCAATTGGAATATTCCTTGGCACTACATATCGTATCTGATATCTCCTCTACGAGTGAACGCTAAAAATGAAATAAAAAGTGGGGAAAATGAAAAGCCTGTTTCTTTTATCAATTTTCCCAATGGCTTGGAAAGAAACAAACGGAAACAACCGAGTAGAAACAAAAACTAAATGGGAAATCAATCAAAGGGAACATACAAAAATCCAAAGAAGCAAAATGCTCCAGCTTAATTGAAGTCTTGACTGGTATGCAGAACTCTCGGACCCCAAGAGTTTTTGTAGTAAAGCTATGAGAATTGAGCCCCGAGTACACTCAAATAATATTCGGTTTTAAATAACATAGCTAGTTAATCCATCTGCATGTGAATTGAACTCTTCTCAATTTCTTGTATGGAAAAGAAATCCATCAGGGTTCACAATCCCAACTACCTAGTTTAGTCCAAGTCCAGAAAGTCCATAACAGCCCTAGTTCAATACCCAACTAGCTGACAGCTGCAGTGTTCACAGTCATGAACCCAGTTCGATGTCTACTCTCACATTTGGAAAACAGGAAAAGAACAGATACAATCCCGTTCCAATTGTTCGTTGGTGGTCTTCATTGATAGACCATCACTAGAACTTGGTGAAATACTTACAGATGAACCCCCATTTTCTATCATTATCGCCTCTTCTTGAGATGAGCTCTTCACTTGTCCTAAACTCCTGTATTTAGAAAACAAGTAAAGAACCGATACATCATTGCTTCGATGATGTTTCATACTCCCAGTTGATTGACAATCACTAGAACTTGGTGAAACACTCTCAGAAGAACCATCTGTATCTGTCATTGTTATATCATCAGAGAGCGAGACAAGTTGAGAACTCTTCAACAAAGCATGAGAACGACAAGTTGCCTCAGCAAAATTTGAGCTTAAACCATCACTGCAACATTTAGAAACAGTGGAAGAACCACAATCTGTTTCTGTCTTCATTGATACCTTAGAAGTCGAAGCAACATCACGTTGAGCACCTAGTTTAAGCTTCATAAGTGTAGCCTCTGCATCAAAAAATAGGAATTTAATGAACCCAGTGAAGCTTAGCAGCTATAGTGGTGCTAATGTCTAAAGCCTCACTAGCTTTGGCTATAACATAGATTGTAGCACCAACAAATTGTTTGCTTGATATCATCAACTAGTATAAGATTTATTCGTAAGTTCACATTATATCTTCAAACCGTAATTTGAAATTGGAAAAAAGACAACCATAATACAAATAATTTATCATCAAATCAAATGTCAATGCTGATCGAATGGATATTCAGCTGGAATAAGACTGTCGTCTGTTAATTGTTTGGTTCATTTCATCTTTGAAATAAAACACTACACCTACTGGGCCAAATTGTCAAACAATTGTTGAGCAAAAGGAACAGTGAGCTTGTGCATATCAGCCAGCCAAAGAGGATTCCGGCAACTAACCATCCGATTTGAACAATTGAGAGCGATTTATAAAAAAGACGGCAATATAAGCATAAAAAGAATAGTCTAGAGAAGAGAGAGTACCGTAGATAGAGAGAAAATCATCTTTGATGAGCTTGGAAGGCGACCTCTCTAACTCCAATTCGTCTGGCGTCGAGGAAGCAGCTCTCACTCTCCCAAACATCTTTCGCTTCCGCTTCCTCTTCCCTGGATCCACCTTTTCCTTTCGAGTGTTTTGGCGCCACGATTGACCGCCGTTTCCTAAGTAACTTCTCACGGAAGTTGGAACGAATTGGACCAGGCCAGCCTTAGCCCAATCAAGACGAGCCCGCTTAAATATTATCATTTAAACTAGGGTTTGTTGATTTCAAATAAAATATTTTGATTGTTTTGACTTTCAACCCGAATCCGATGCTGTGAAGTGAACGTGAGTGCGTCAAGTTAATAAATGTACGATGCCTTTCAATACGGCGTCGTTTTCTACCATACATATTGCCATCTGCCTTGCTTATTCTTGGAATAAACTGCATTTATAATAAATACATAACACATAATTCACTTGTTCGATCGACTAATTGTGCATTTTCTAACAATGGACACAGCAAATTACAGAATTTTGTATGTTAAAAGTTGCTGCTGCTGCATTCAGAAGCACAAGGGAAGAGCAGGTGGAAACAGCAAATTAAGGATATCCATTGATATTGTAATAGCTATAACTGAACATGGTTGCTACAAACAAGAAGATTTCGATCAATATGATTTGCAAACATATATCCAATGCTTCCGGAAGAATTCATGCCATGCCTACCTCTTCCCAACAAAATAATCGACAATCACCCTCTATGATACAATCTTCTTAAGAAACCTCGCCTACGACCTTTAGTCTTCCGGTCCTTATCTGAAATAGTAGCATGAAGAATGTTACAAAGCAGAAAGTGAAATCATTAGGAGGGCATTCAAACAACACGGCAATTCACATGATAGTATACAAAAATTGCATAGGACTTGGGACAACAGTGAGTTGAAAATACCAACCTTTTAATCTTCGGGCAAGGTATAAAGCTTCTTCTGCAATGGGTCTCCATTGTTCTGCACAAGAATAGTTGATTCCTAGACCGACACTAAGTCCTCTCAGAAGATGCACTGTACGAAGAACAGAAAACAGTTCCTCCGGAAAAGCCTGTCAGACACGGTATTGGATAAATATTATTACACCAAATAGGATAATATGCAATAGGAGCATAAGAAGCCTTGGGAAATGGAACTGAAAGGATTTCATCTTTTGCTACCTCATCAGCATAACATTTGAATCACTATCTATAGTTTAGAAAAATGACAACATCTGGAAAATAAAGAAGTCATCCTCAAAATTAACAACAAAATTGGTAAGTCATTCCCTGCAATTTTCAGAATCAACAATCCTAAACTAATTTCTTTTGTACTAGCAATTCTTAAGAACATTGCAATCCTTTATTCCAGATAAAGTAAAAAACTTAAAGAATACTAAAGACAACATCATCACCAATTTTGTTCCCTTACTGCCCTGGTAAAATCAACTCACATATACAGAATTTAAAAGAAAAGCAAATACACACACACACACACACACACACACACACACACACACATATATATCATCCATAGGACAATGATAGAGAATAGAGAAAACACACATATATGTTCACCCATAGTACAATCTTATGAGCAACCTATGTATGCTTCAGGCAATCGTATACAACTGCAGGCAAGGCAAAGAGAGTGATGATTCACTTTTAGTTAAAGCATCAAATCCATTGCTTACCGGAATAGCGATCTTTTTAATCGAAGATTCCTCTGAAAAGGGTTGTAGCATCACTACTCCGGGAGGTAGTTTAGTATCAAACATTGTCTGTGCCAATCTAAGCATTTCCTTTTGTTCATCCTCGCATATGCTTAAGGTATCTATTCCAAGCTCCCTAAAAATGGAAAAATTTGTAAATATAGCTGTTTGATCTAACGAAAAATTGCTCAATTTCAGAAAAATTTTGAAAAGAAGGTAATGACAAAAAATCTAGCCACATCAATATTTCACGCAGAGACAGTTGCATAATGAAGTCTTCTGTTACCCCAATGAAATGACTGGTAGAAGTATAACTTCTAACAACATTAGGATTCATAATCATTATTCTCGTTTTGATCTTCATGAATAAGAAGCAACTGAGATACATACAGCCCATCCTGGAAACTAATTTTCTCATATAGGCAAACCAACTGAAATATCATAGATGGCACCAACTGACAAGTTATAAGTGTAAAAGGCATTTAAATTTACCAAGAAAAATTTACCTGTAGCTCTCTGATGCTCTCATAGGGTCATTATCAGCAATTGCAAGAACCAAACTAGCATATCCAAGCCTCAAATTTTCTGGGAGATCCTTCACTTGCCCATAATCTAACAGGGCAACCTGACTTCAGACAAGAAACGCAGATGAACTAAGTACTAGTTAACATTCATCATGCTAAGATCCATAGTACTAAAAAAATACACCCTCTTGCCTGATCATTCCATATTAAGATAATTAGATAGAGAAAAAGTTGGAAAGAGAGCTACAACTATCCAGCTGATTTATTCAGGACCATAATACTCGTTGGAAATATTATGAACAAATGTCGATGTATTACTTGCCTCTGAACCTCTACAGATCAAAATATTTCCTGGGTGGGGATCCGCATGGAAGAAACCACTCTTCAGTATCATCTGTCCATATGCTAGAGTCAAATTCTTAAGTATGTTCCTGCACCCACAGAAATTCAACAAGCATGTAATGCTGTTTATATGAAATCACTAACCAAGAAGCTCAGAGACAAGGAGGAGAGAGAAGAGAGAGAATCAATGACCAAATGATTTTTCAAAAAGTATTTTCTTGGGGACAATTGACCACAAGAATCAGAACAGAAGCTTCAATGCAAAAGGTCCAAGAAAAAATCAATGAGCGAAAAATGAGTAGGTGCAAGAAGATAGACTAAGGCAAATATTTGGGGACAAGTGAAGTCTATGTGCAAGAACCATATTGGTTTGAAGCAAAGACAGTTATCCTCTTTAAGTTAGGACTCATTTGTGGGCTTCAACTTTAAATGAAAGAGAAGATATAAATAATCTCCAGAATGCGGAAAAAATATCAAAAGCTTATAAGCAAAGTAATACAATCAAGAATAAGAGAAAAATGAGACAACTCCATACTCTCTAGGACAATCTAAGGGCTTACTGCTTTGCTGCGGCAGCAACCTTACCACCAGGGTTGATTCCTCTTTTTGCTATTTCATCTCCAAGATTAAGGATTGGAATTCCATCAATATATTCCATCACTAAGGCTTTCCTGATCAAACAAATAAACTCTAAATTACAAAAAAAATCTATTCAGCAAAGTTAAAGCACCACTGATGGTGCAGCAAAAGAGTTTAAAGACAAATATCCATCTCAGTGCCCAAAAAAATAATGAAATTTTATCTAGTTTCAAAACAACAGAGTGTTGACAATCTATGGCCTCATTTGATAGTCAGCACCTTCAATTAAGGCAATTGATGATGCAAAGTACTGAATCAAACAATATAACAGAAAACTTAAAATGGAATAGCAAGTACATACAAACACATTTTCATGGCTTATCATTTGACAGCCAACAAATACAAAACTTCTATCCTACAAAGTAACAACTCCTAGATAGCATTTGGAAGTCCAGACAAGATAACATGGTGCAGCAAGAAGTACCTAGTTACCATATCTGGAATCACCCTTGGCACCAAGACAGGAGACTTTCTGTTATTCTTGTGTAAAAAACGCCGAATTCTATCCATTGCATCTGCCTCTCTTGTAAAGTCAAATTCATATCCAATCTTGAATGGCACCCAAAAAAAAAAAAAAAAGAAGAATTTTACAGATATACACAGTCTATTCAGAGGAATGCAGGAAGAAGTATTTTCCCTTGTGAAGTTTAGAGAGTATTTCATAGCATAGTTCCACCAAGACAAGGACTAGATCATCAAATAGTTAAATGCAACCATGTTACTTTTGTGATTGCTTCGACTCTTAAAATAAACAGGGAAAAATGATCCAACACAAATAACAAGATAAAATCACAAAACAATATAAGAGAAAAGAAGCTAGTGACGTAGAAAAAATACGACACAGCTTGTACCTGTTTCTCCATTTCCTTGGTTACGGAAAAAAAATCAAACTTAACGTCTGTCTTTTGTATGTACAAAGCAAATGCTTGCAAGTTACGGATGTCCATCATCATCAGATCCTGAACCCCAGGATGTTGCACCTATCACACGCTGAACAATTAGAATCCTGTAGATATTATAGACCTTCCAAGATCACTTCCAGAAGTCCTTACCTTGACGACAACATCAACCTTATCACCTCTCAATCTAGCTTGATGAACCTGTTTTGCACGCATAAACTGAGTTAAATATGTGTAATTTCCTGCAAGCAAAGTATTCGGTTTCACCACTAGCAAACGGCAAAATTTTTCTACCTTTCATAAATTCATAAAATTATTTACTTCAATCTAGTAGGAGATAAGAATATATTTGTGCAAACATTTAAATGTTTTTGATAACCAAAAGCAAGTAGGAAGTTGAGTATTAGAAAGTGAGATGGGGTTTCAGCTTTAGATTTTCATTTAGTTTATGATTTAATTTATATCACTTACAAATTTATTGGCTTAGAATGATAAAACAACAGAAAAGAATTTCCATATTTGTTTTTCTGTTTGCGTGGACTCTTAAAATGGTATCCTTTCAACTGCCGCAACAGAGAAAGTCCATTTCCCTATACATTATGCCTCAGCTTCAATACAGCAATTCCATGAAGTTTAGAAGTGCTGTTAGTGTTACCAGCGTTTATTCTTGGTCAATAAAAATGAACACCAAATGCACCTGTTAGCTTCGTTGCATGGTTGCAACAGCTAACAAATTTGTCCATAATTGCAGCTACCTCAATTGAAAGGTAATATCCCTTCAGTCAAAGTTCAGCATGCATATTCATGCATCTAACAACTAAATGTTCAATGTACAAACAACATCACAGCTTTATTTCCTCAAACTCATTTCTGTCTGCAAACCAACTCTCTTGAGCTGCAAAACTTCAGCCAAACTCAGTCTAGTAGGTTAACAATATAGCAAAGTGTTCGGTTGCTTCTATAACAGGTTAAATTTCTTGACAAGTATTTGGTGAGTAATATAAATGCCTCAAGCCCGTGCTTTACTGCATCAGAACATTTTGCTAGGAGAAAAGTACCTGCGCAATAGAAGCAGAACCGATAGGCTCTGGATCAAATCTTTCAAACATTTCAACAACTCTTCGACCGAATTCCTTCTCCAGTACAAGTTGAATGGTATCATATGGAGTTGCAGGAGCTCGATCACAGAGTGTAACAAGCCTTCTCACCCATGCAGTTGGGGCCAAGTCAGGTTTCCCAATAATTTGGGCAACCTATTTAAATCCATGCAAGATCTCAAGTATATTACTAAAGCAAGAGTATAAAATAAAATCACAACAGAATTGTAGTTTTCTATCAAACAAGAAGAAAATATCACTGCCACATTTTCATTAAAGACAGAAACAGAAAATAACAGAATAAGAAAATGAAACACAAATACATAAAAGCAGAATTTCAGAAAAGATAAGAAAACAAATATAACAAAATTTGAGTCAAATAATTTCAAGCTTCACCACTTAATACACTTGGAAAGCAGAAAAAATAAAGAAGCATTAAAGAAGAATAAAATGGCAATACAACAGCCAAAATCACGCATCCGATAGGACGATGGACAACAAATCGATTAAACAGTGATAAAAAGTAATAAAAGAACCAAAACCCATTTGAATTGAACGACTTTCAATGCATGATTTCAGATAGAGAGCTAAACGCAACGACTGAATTGAGTTTAAAAGGAGAGAAAGGGATCGAACACCTTAAGAAAGAATCCACCAAGGTCAGAGCACATTGCATAAATCTTCTCGGCGGCAAGCTCATGTTGTCTTTCCCACATTGCCTCCTGCTTTTGCGCATCTTTCACCAAACTGACTCGAACTTGAAACATCTAACGAGAAACAAAACAAATCCCAACGAATGAACAAAACCCATCAAATTTTAACTCAGAAACCGACATATAAAAGAAAAGAAAAGAAAAGAAAAGAAAAGAAAACGGAAAAAAACCTTGTAGCCAGTGTAGATATCAGCAGCTCGAACCCAGAACTGAAAGGAGCGCTGCCAGGGTCTCAAGTGATAACAGAGCTTGTCTTGAATCTCTTTGAAATCTAAAGCCGGCATATCGCTTCGCTTCTGATTGTTTATCAAATGAAAATAATTACAAAATACGAAGCTTATTAATTAACTTCGGCCGTCGTTTTTAATATCAAGGATTACGCAAGGACTGTGATATTAACATTACATGGTACAGAATCCTCTCGTAGGAAGATAATATTCAGTTGCTCTGCAGACATGGAACTGTTGAGATGGAAGCTGTGGCTGAAAAACCCAAGGATGGTTAATTTTGTGTAAGCGCTGACTTGGGGACTGTGAGAGTCGTGTGAAAGTGAAGCCAAGGCTTACAAGCAAAAACCAATGATGCTTTGCTTGCAAGGCTGGTAAATAAAAAATGTGTCTGAATGGGAAAAGGATTGATTTAACATCCCGTTGACATTTATTTCCCTTCATTAATTTTTTTCTGTGTCTTTTTCCTAATTTGACATTGGGTAGGTAAGCTCCACCATGGGGGTCAGTTGAAAAGAAGTTCATTGAGGCACAGGAAAGGCTATTGATCATGCCCTAAAATTGAAAATGCGTAGTGCCCATAACCTGGTTATCATCCAATATACATCAATTGGCAATTGGGATCGGAAGGGAAAAGAGGAACGCATCAAGAGCAGGGAAAAAGATTAGCTATTCAAGGATTGGTAATCCTTGTCAGGTAAACGAGTCTATTCACTTAACTCAATCCCGTCCCAGGGAGTACGGATTCCTTTGAATATTACACATTCCAAATTTCTATTCATTTCTTCAACTGTACTCGGTTTTCTGGATGAAGTACATGTAAGAAAGGGGACTGTTATTCCAAGCCCTGCGTATTTTATCAAGATTGATCTTCTAGAGGGCAGACTACAACTATTTACAGCCGACATTTTCAGAAAGAAAGTTACATTGGGTTTAACACAGCCGACCCCTTCGATAGTGCACTGTATAGCTATTTGTGATGTGATGCGACGTTCAATAAAACATTTCCTTCTATTATTGGGGTTGGCTGCATGGGGATAACATTTCACTCTTTTTTGTTGTTTTTTTTTTTAATATTAAACTTAAAATCAACTTGGTAATATTTAAAATAAAAAAAATAAATAATAATTAAAATTTAAAATATACAATAAAAAATTTAAAATATATAATAAAAAATTTAAAATATATAAATAAATTATATTTAAAATAATATTTTAAAAATTAAAAAATAAAAATATACCATTATTAGGGTTGTGTTTCCGTGCGCAGACGCATCCGGCCAAAGCATTGGCCAGCCGTAGTTAAAACATCTTTGGTAGTACAAGCGCGTCACTGTACTTGTATACATGTTTCATCTAATACAATAGAAAAAGTTCAACAGAAACTTCTGCTTTTGGTCATTTTGATGATGACAACAATCAAAGGTGGTCGACATTTGAACGCCTTAAATTCAAGCTCAAGTGCGTACTCATGCTCCATTCCTAATGCCGATTCAGAGTCTCCATAAATTCATATAAATCTTTGGCGATTTTCTGATTATTTGATGGGAATCGATAACTCAGTCCAGTGCTGCCGTAAATATAATCTATCAAAATAACCACCTGAACTCAGGCATGGGTTTAACAAGCAGAAGTAAATGACAAACGAATGATGACACCTGAATAACTACAATTCTTAATGAATTTGGACGATAAGAGGACAAAGATAAAATCTCAACAAGTATCACATTCATCCAGCCAAACGCATCCAAGATAAGAGTCCCTATCCTGGGTATTTCTTTGCGACTATGAAATTTCAGTATCATTTCCGCAACACAAGAAATTCCTACCCACTTCATAGATCAATCACACGAGAAAGCTTCTGGATACGGTTCAATAAGAAGTCTCCTTGCTTGATGGTTGCTTGGTAAAGAGCATTCTTTGCATCAGGACAGTTAGTTTCAAGAACACCAGCAACCTTGTCAATCTTGCAATGAAGCTTCCCTGCTGCAATAAAACGCGATAGTTCCCTGAAAACATAAACCATTTGTATTAACTAAAGGCCAAAAGATATTCAAACATGAGTAACTCAAAACATTATGAAATAACCATCTGAATGGGGAAAAAAATAAAAGAGGAAATTGTACCTAAAAGAAGCATCAATATGAATATTATTAAATACTTACAGATCGATGAACTCCACTGTTACCCCAAAAGCCTTTGCCATTGCTTCAACAGTAACACTTTTATATGATTCCAAAAACTGAGAATAGACAACAATTCTGACCTCCCTCATGTAATACCGAAAGTGGGGATACAAATAGCGGTCCAATTTTATTTGCTCTGTTAGGCCAGCTGAAAACAATCCACAGCAAACAAAATACTCTTGAGATGCATAAATTCAGAGAACAGTCAATCAACCAACCAAAAATGCAGGTGTGATGAAGTAGCAACACAATTCAGATAGGCAGCAAATGTCTTAATACATTTATTAAATGATCAAATCTCTTCTTACCGAAGGCAGAGAAAAACAATTTGTATTGGCAATCATGAAGAGAGTTCAAAAATTCAGAAAGATAAGGGATTTTCCCGATCACTGTCAAGATCTCAGGAGCATCCACCACCTGCAGCAATAGATAAAATTAGCAAGATCAACAATTAGCAAGCCATTTGCCTTAAGAAAACATCAGGCACAAAGAATTCACGTCATAACCATGAGGTAGATCATCCACGGACCTTTTGCTTCAGGGAAACTCTATCCAATGATATAATGCTTGTCAGGACAGTGTAAAAGATGAAGGTGTCATATGGGAAAAGTTCATATGTTGTGAATGTTGAAATGGAATCCAAAAACAAATTGGCTGCCCTCTTAAAATTTCGAGTAGACATGCAGTACAAGCCCTCATACACCTTCAAACGGTTCTTCCTTTCCCAATCACCTCCCTCTTCAAACAGGCTGGCATCAAATGACAGAGTCATGTTTCATAGATTTGACCGCAACAGAAAGACTGAAAAATGTAGTTGAAAGTTCATGTAATACTTACTTCTTGGCTTTGTCAATGCTCTTGGAAATAAGATCAAAATCCATGTAAAAAAATCCAAGCTGCAGCGTATGGAACACCAAGTCCATCTTTTGCCCAACAGCAACTGTTTTGCTTTCAGTAAGCTTTAGTTGTTCCAAAGCTTTCACCTGGGCCCACCAAGGATAAATTAGATGCGAAAATAGTATGCACATAAAAAGGATATAATTGCAGAAGGAAATACTATCAGTAGCAGAAGTTATAATCCTTATCTACTTTGTCACCAATCTGAATGTAAAACAAGGACTTGGCTAGATGAGCTTCACGAACTTCACTTTCACCCAAGTTCTCTTCAGCATCAGCAATCCTAGAAAGAGGCACAACAAAAGAAACATATAAAAATATAAATATAAATATAAATGAGAACCTAGCACTGCATAAACATGTAAATTCCCAACAAACACAGATTACAAACAAACTAGGACAGTCATATCAAGCACCTACTTTTACACCAATATCAACCCCAATGAAAAAATTCAATACGCTCTATGATCTCAGCCTTATATTTATTTATCATTAGAGAGATACAACATATCACCAACCAAATAAGCTCATAAAAGACACGTGAAGAAGTAAACAGCCATAGAAGACATAAGCATCATAAACTATGGAAATGAAACCAACCAATTCAGTTCAACAAAATTAGCCACTTATAAAAGTCTAAAATTTTAGATGGTATATGACAGTAAACTAGAGCAACACAGCTTCTATAATGCAAACTGACCAAAAATTTAGATCCAGCTGCATTTCTAAGAGTTAATTCATCCAACCAAATCTAAGGTCCATGTTTCCCCACTAATTTATCTTACACCGACAGAGGTTCTGCAGTCCCACTTACTTCATCACCAACATTAGCCACTAAGATTAGCAGGCAAGTGATGGTCTATGTTAAAAGCTCAACAGCATACAAAATAACGATGAAGGGCGAATGATATGACCACCAAAACTTCATAACTGAACATATTGCTCTATAACCTAATTTTAAAACTCTGTGCAACCTCACTTAACCCATTACATAATCACCTGAAACCAATTAACCTCTTGAAACTTTTCTAATATTAAAACAGCTCAAGAGAACACTTATAGAACCTCCAAACAACTTCCCTCAGACTACATAATTTTTTTTTTAAAAAAAATTACACTCTCCTCAAATCAGGATAAAACATAAAACTAAAAGGCAAACTAAACACATTAGCTACAATTAGTAAAAGTAAAATAAAATAAGATATCAACTAGTCTGACTAAGAGACACAACGTCAGAGACTTTATCAGACTATACATCATCTTTCTACTTTTAAGCATAACCAGTGCTTTTAGTTATTCAACCACATTTTACCAATTACGAAGCATTATGCAACCACAAAAAATTTAATCATAAAACAATTTTCATTGGCTTTCCCCCCAGTAATTATGTATCGTTGTCCACGATAGCAGATCTAATTAATGAAAAAAAACAACATTGCTTGGGTAGATAATAATTAATCGGGACTCAAAAACATAAAATGGCGTAATTGAAATTTCCAAAATTAAAAAGCCCAAAGGACACCCCGATTCAAAAAAGCCAAATCACTTCAAAAAGGACTCACTTCTCATCAAGTTTCTTAAGCTCGCCTTCGATGTTCGCATGCATTGAATCAAGAACGCTCTGATCCATCTCCAGCACCGATTCACCCACTAGGGTTTCGTAAAAGGAAGCCATATCTACACACAACAGAGCAATTCCAATTAAAACATTAATATAAAACACTCGAGCATAGCTCAGAAGAACTGAGAGAGTCTCCGAGAGAATCGAGCGAGTTAGATACTGTCGGCTTTGATCATTGCGAAGACCTCTTCTTTGAGTCGGACCTTCTCGATGTCTTGAACGTCTGGGTGCGTTAGAAGAAAGCGCTTGTTAGCAAGTGCGAGATGCGGTTGCTGAGTTCCTTCTTGGTTATCCATGGCTGACACGATTGCTGACTCACTGAGTTGGGATTTCAAGGTTTGTTGTTTGCTTGAGCAAAGAGCAAGCGAAGAAGAGATAGTAGCTGTACGAATAGTTTCTCCCGACGTGGTTTGTAACTTTTGCATTTCGCAATCTTGCCCTTAAGAGTTCTTACATGGGCTCTAGTTGGGCTTTTCTAATCTATGGGCCTACTCGATGGGCTATATGGGATTTGCGTGGAAAAGAAAGATGCTAAATTGTGATCTATGCGTGATTTTATAAAATTTTAGGGACCTATATGTTATTATTTGAATCACCACATTCCAATGAAATCATGGAACGAACCTCACTTCGAAATCTCGACAGTGTCGGGAGAAAGGAAAATGGGCGGCGGGAGCCAGTGGGGTACCTGGCGCTCGGTGTTCAAAGTTTTCCTTTGCTAATACTTTATTTCCCAGAAATATCTTCGTGTTAAAGACCCGAAGAACTTTTCTGTCATTAGTTGGTGAATATCGATAGCAATGAGGAAAAGAAAGACTGGTGATGTAAACAATCCGATCGATCTCGTATCTTCAACACCTGGTACATCAACTAATTTCGTTGAATCTCTCCTATATTCTCCCATTGTTGTTGGGTTGTTGGAAATTGTTCATATGATGGTTTACAGGACCTGTTTGGTCAGTGAGAAACGCGAGAAGTGACGGAAAGTTGAATGTCTTAGTCGAGTGTCTTGTGCTTTCTCGACTGGTGAAAGAACCTAAATAGATTCATATTAACTAAATAACATGTTAAAAATTTGTTTGTTTAGTCTACTTATTCTGGAAATTTATTGTGATTATGATAAAAGTAGATGCATGCTGATTAAATACTACTGTTATTTGTATATCAGATACAGTGAGTACTTCATTGTACTTGATAGAAATAGTACATGATAGAAATTCCATGGTTCCACAGAGTGATGAATTTGTGCTATTGTTTATGAGCCCATAATTTTGAATGATGGAGTTCAACTTCATCCACCAATTGGTGAATATGTTTTTAGTAGGGATGGTTCAGTGAGTCCTAA
Organism: Swietenia macrophylla; assembly: GCA_032401905.1. Lineage (NCBI taxonomy): Eukaryota > Viridiplantae > Streptophyta > Magnoliopsida > Sapindales > Meliaceae > Swietenia > Swietenia macrophylla. The sequence goes on along the minus strand of CP135568.1, from coordinate 2,701,630 downwards.
GTTGTTTCAAAGAGTCATTCCGCTGCCTTATATTGAGCTCACCTATATTGCCAATTGTTGAATAACCAATGGGGCAACTTAATTTTTGTTCATACTTATTTATTTAGATTTGAGTCTTAGAAATTATATTGGGTAATGGGTGAGTGTTCTTTGCTGTAGCAGAGGTTCCTGGTCACATTTCAAAGCACCGGACATGTTGGCTGCATACTATAGCATCTTTGCATGCTAAAAAAATGAAGATATCTAGACAAGAGATAAGAAAGTTTGAATTGAATGCCCCCTGTTTTCTTGGTACCTTCACTTGCCGTAAACGATCAAAGAAACCAGTGAAGTGCAAGTGTACGATCTTTAAACAAAAGAAGAAGCTTGACTCTGGAGAATTTGAATGCTGTATGGAGTAAGCAATGATTTCCTAATCTAGTGTTTAGCCTCAAACTTCTTGTCCTTAGTCAGGATATATGTATAAATTTTGCAGAAATTTGTGGAGCAGCTTCTCAGAGGATAAGAAGACTTGCTTTACATACCTCGACTCTTTATGGTTTGACCTGTACAGGAAAGCATCTAGCAGGGCAAACGTTTTGGCATGGATTAAGAGGAAGCACATTTTTTCAAAGAAATATGTTTTAGTTCCTATTGTTTGCTGGTGTGTATCTTATCTACGTTGACCACCAAATGTCTGATTTCCTGACAGTACATGGAATTTTATCATTTGAAATGCTTTTGTAGGAGACACTGGAGCCTCTTAATCTTCTGTCACTTTGGCGAGAGTTTGGAATCAAAAACAAGAACACCGTGCATGTTGTTACTGGATTCACTTGAAATGGCAAATCCTAGGAGGCTTGAACCAGATATAAGAAAGTAAGTTACCATTTTTTTCTTCAATATGTAAGGAATGTTTTAAACCCACAATATTGTATCTGCTTACTCACCCATTTGAGCGTTCAACCTTCATTCTTGGTGCTGAAGGTTTGTGTTGGACATATATAGAGAAGAGGGTAGGCCTGAAACTAAGGAGTTGATTTCACAAATTCCTTTATTGGTGCCTAAGGTGATCATACAAGCTCTCAGTTAATTTTACTTTCATCTTGGTTCCCTGTGAATCTGCACTTGTAAATGTTTTGTTTTTTTCGTCTCAGGTGCCCCAGCAGAGAAATGGTGATGAGTGTGGTAACTTTGTTCTCTACTTCATTAATCTATTTGTTAAGGATGCTCCAGAGAATTTTAACATCAAGGGCTATCCTTACTTTGTAAGTTTTCCTGTTGCTATCACGTTTGTCGTTTGCAGCATTGATAATATATACCGGGGACCAAGGCTTACTTCTCTTGAATACACTGCAGATGGAAAAGGAATGGTTTACTCTGGAAGGCCTGGATTGCTTTAGTGAGAAACTCAATTGCTTTGGAAAGTGATTTGTGCTAGTTTAGTTAGCTATGTACATATGTTCATCCCGCATATTTGGCTTTGTTTAGGAATTAGGTCACTGAGGATTTTGTGAAAGCAATATGACTTATGCATAGAGCTGAAACTCACATTAACCTGATTTCTACCATGGTAGATGAAGATGACTTGATCAAGTGAAAGTCCCACTTGAAGCCGTCTTGGTCTTGCTAATATTACATTTGCTAGCTCGTCAGTACTGAGTTAATCAAGCTCCATCAAAACAGAATCCGCTCGTTTTGACCCAAATGATCTATTTATTTGAATTAACTTGACTTGAACATTAATATCTTGACTTGAACATTAATATGTGAAATTTTCCAGAAAGATCGATAAATCTGCACACTGCTTAACTTTGAGCGTGTAAGCTTTCTAGTTCAGAGGTTGGAAGGTGTCTTCTCAACTAGCTGACTGTAACCTCGCTCCACCTGGATCTCCTTGGATGTGAGCGTATTTCATATGTTGCATGCAACAATTTAACCTTTAAGCACATAAACCATTCCTCAGTAGTTTATTATTGTTTGAAACCAGCTTGTTAGTTAAGTATGTTAGCGCAAGTCAGCTGGGTTCTTCTCGGTAACAAAAGACATTCTTTTCTTTACACCGCTGTAATCTAAATATCAGAATCTGATGCGTAGGTAATTCAGTGTGCGGTATATCAGAAGGTTAACAATAGAGAAAGTCACATTCAGGAACTGCTCAATTATCATCTTCATCATCGTCCTTGTTCTTCTTAGGGGCTTCATGTATAGCAGGAGTTCTTGGTTGTGGGCGCCTGACATTGAACAAGTTAAATCAGCGGTAAAGATACCTGTTGCCCAATAGATCCAATAAATCAGAATCAATCAGAGCCTTGAGGTAATTTATCTGTAGCAAAAGAATGTCCTACGTTGTCCGTTCGCACTGTTTGCAATGGTGAGGACATTTTCGTCTTTTTGTTCAGTAGTTGTGTTAAATTTCAAACATCTTAACTTCTGTATCAGAGTTCAACGTGTCTTGCTAAAATTGATGGACAGTGTACCAACAAGACGATATCGTTTCCTTGGAAGAAGAGAAGTTAATAATTTTGATACGCTCAGCACTGCTTGTTGCGGATGCTAGAGGTTTCCATTCGTTTGTCCTCTGTTCCAATGGCCACCGCCGTACCACAAGAAACCAAAAGGCTCCCCCGCCCTGGCCGGGTCGGGTTTCAGGCCCACGGCCTAACCGAAGAAGAAGCACGAGTCCGGGCCATTGCCGAAATCGTCAACTCAATGGTTGACCTATCACGGAAAAACGAAACTGTAGACCTAAACGCAATAAAATCCGCCGCGTGCAGCGAGTAGGGTCTCGCACGCTCACCGAAATTGGTGGAGATGATCGCGGCGCTGCCCGTGACTGACCGCGAGGCGCTTCTGCCCAAGCTTCGAGCAAGCCGGTCAGAACGGCTTCCGGTATCGCCGTCGTGGCCGTTATGTCGAAACCGCACAGATGTCCTCATATCGCGACAACTGGAAATATTTGTGTGTACTGTCCTGGTGGGCCGGACTCTGTCTTTGAGTACAGTACGCAAAGTTATACCGGATACGAGCCAACTAGCATGCGTGCTATTAGGGCCAGGTAGTTAATTTTTTTTTTTTAACAGGATAGCAGTATAAGAAATATAATGATCAGCAGTTTATGGTTGAATTCGTGCTGAACCACTGAGTAGATATTACAAAATTACTCTTGCTCATGAAGAGATTGAATATGCTGGGGTTTCTTAAAATAATGAATCTATATGTGAAATGCATTTCATAGCTGATATGAAACTGTTGTGAACGTTTTAAAGATCGTAGTCATGCTAGGTTTTAATGTGATATTTTGCATCGGTTTTGTTGTTTTTAACGATCTTTATTGCATTTAGGCTCACTAGCTATGTGCATCCAGATACAACCCATATGTCCAGGCAAGAAGCAGGATTGACGAGCCGAAACGGTTGGGCCACCGTGTAGACAAGATTTGGCTCATACTCTATTTTTAGTGGAATTATTTTTTAGTTTCAGTTGCAGCGGGTGCTTCTGGTTTATTTATGAGCATAGAGCGAACTCACATAGTGATGCTATATGTTTCCAGGTTGAGCTCATCTTAATGGGTGGTAGCTTCGTGTCACTGCAAGCCGATTACCGTGATTACTTTATAAGGAACCTTCACCATGTCTGCCAACGTTGAAGAGGCAGTCATCGATTCTGAGCATGTAGCAACAAAGTGTATCGGCATGACAATTGAAACGTGAGTCACCCTCTCATTTTTTTTTCCTTTTATGGGAATTCCTCATGATGAACTTTGTTTTGAGTTACTTTCAGCTTTCCAAGGAATTTATTGGCAGTATGCTCAATTCAATATAATCTCTATCTGGAATGTGGAGGTTTATTGTTCATGTCTCATAAAATAACCAAAGTGGAAAATTTTGGTTTTATCTTGAAATCCTGCAATATTGCATCATATCACTATGAAAATAGCTTATTGTCTATTTATACGTAATTTATTTAGGAGGCCAGATTATTGCCTTGGACCACATTTGTGGCAAATGCTTTCTTATGGTTGTACACGATTGGAGATTGGAGTTCAAAGCACATACGAGGATGTTGCTTGCGACACAAATGGAGGACACACGGTAGCTGCTGTGGCTCACTGTTTTTGCTTGGCAAAGGATGCCGGTTTCAAGGTGGGCTAGTGCTCATTCATATTCGCTGGTTTTACCTTATTCTTGTCATTACATTCTGATCATATATCTAAAGAATCAGCAATTTGAAATTGTTGTACCTTTAACCTTTTCTGAGAAAACAGCATTCTCTCTTGCTGTTTACCTTTGATGGTGTTTTGTTGTAACTTTCTTTTATATGCAGACCAAGTATCAGGAAGCTGACGATAAATGAAGCAAACATTTTATTATTACTTTTCTTCCCATTAAAGTTTTGTTAGTCGCAAGTGGAGACTTGGTATGACTATTGAGCTTTGCATGCATTTTGCTGAGTAATGTGACCATCTTTTTCTTTTTGTCATTTCATTTTATGTTTAGGTTGTTGCTCATATGATGCCTGATCTTTCCAGTGTTGGAGTTGAGAGGGACATGGAAGGTTTTCAGGAATTCTTTGAGAGCCCATCTTTTAGAGCGGATGAGCTTAAAATTTATCCCACACTTGTGATCCATGGAACTGGACTTTATGAGCTCTGGAAAACTGGCAGGTATAGAAATTACCCACCTGAGCAACTTGTGGACATTATCGCTGGGATCCTAACCATGATACCCCCTTGGACTCGTGTTTATAGAGTTCAGCGGGATATTCCCATGCCTTTGGTTACTTCTGGGGTTGAGAAAGGGAACCTTTGGGAGCTAGCTTTAGCTCGAATGGATGGCTTGGGCTTGAAATGCCGCAATGTTCGAACGCGTGAAGCTGGAATCCAGGTACAAACACAACCATGCTTATTTGGACTTGTCATGTATTGAAAACCCTAATAATTTGAAATCTGAGTGATGTTTCTGTGATGAAATTAGGATATCCACCACAAAATAAAGCTGGAAGAAGTAGAGCTTGTTCGTCGTGATTATACGGCAAAGGAAGGTTGGGAAACATTTCTTTCATATGAGGACACACGCCAGGTATTAGAGAATAGCTCTCTGTCTCCCCCTTCTTATCTCCTCCCTCCCTCCACGTGCTTTTGTTTTTTCTCTGAGGGTATATGTGTGGAGATGTGCATGCATGTGCGTGCCTTTACGTGTATCCATGTACTTGAGAGCTTTTAAATCATGAAGCCCAATAGATGCTAGGAAATGAATTTTTGAAACCATCTAATATCGTCTTTCACCAGCATGTTTGTAACTTTATCGAAGATCTGATTATAACACAACTGCACGTCATTGTGTTTTATGGTAGTTATTTGTCTAGATTCTTAATTTTTAATTCATTCGGAACATGTCTTATTGGAGCAGTTTGTGCTCGTTGAATGATGTGCTCATTATGTTTATACCCCACAGGATATTCTTGTCGGTTTATTGTGCTTGCGTAAGCGTGGGCGGAATGTTACTTGTCTAGAGCTCATGGGCAAGTGTTCTGTTGTTTGCGAACTTCACATATGTGGAACCTCTGTTCCTGTGCATGGGTGGAATGCTGACAAGCTGCAGCACCAGGTAATGTATCTATATTAACAAGGAACAAGAGGAAAAGTGAAGCATTAATGTGTTGGAGATGATCACAATAAAGTGTCTACTAGATAAATTCTCTATTTGCCTATGGATGTATTCTCTTCGGTAATATCATAGGGTTATGGTACACTCTTGAGGCAGAGAGGATTGCAAGCAGAGAGCGCAGATCAAAGAAAATAGCTGTTATTTCAGGTGTAGGAACCCGTCATTACTATAGGAAATTGGGTTATGAACTTGAAGGTCCTTACATGGTGAAAAATCTCTGAATGAGGAGACTAATATAAAAGTTAACACAGTTTTGTAGTTTCTGTTTGGACTTAATATAAAACTTTTTTAGTTCAGTTGTTTATATAATTTGAGTAAGCTTTGCTGCCTCAATCTACTATATAGTTCGTAAGACATTTTATGAAACACCTTTTGTATTGCTTTCTATTTAACACCTGTTTTGCTTTCTATTCATGAGTTTAACGCCATCTGGATCGCTTTCTGTTTATGAGTTTGGCATGTGTTGAACATTGTGAAGAGAAGTGGACCTTAGCAAAAGGACAATCACGTATTTTTGTACGGACAGAACAGAGGCGTTTTCCAGTATCTTTTACCTTAAATGAATTCTTGAAAGCTTCATTTTGTGTTATTGAAACTTCGATCAACCTTAAATGAGGCTGTACTCTCCCTTTCTCTCTGCCAATCACCGCTACTATCACGCAGTCATGCTTAAATCAACTTTCGCTGCTATTCTCTCAAACTTACCTGCAAAACCCAGAACCCCAAAACTCATCTTGTCGCGCGTAATCAGCAGCTCTTTTTCTCATGGTCCTCAAACTGTTCGACAAAATGCCTCACCTGACCTCACTGCCACAATCCCACCACCTCATCTCCCCCCGTACTTCAGCTTACATTCACCTTCCCTTCTGCAGAAAACGCTGCCACTATTGTGACTTGCCTATCGTGGCTCTCGGTTCTTCCTCAACCCAATCTAAGGTCGATGACCTACGCATTTCGAACTGCATATAACTGCTTTGCAGAGAAATTAATGCAACAAAAGTGGGGTACAAGACCAACCCACCTCTTGAAATTGAGTTTAGATGTTGAGATATCTATGGAAATGAATCCTGATAATTTTGAGGACGCTAAGAAAATGAACGAGTTGATGGAGTTGGGCATGAACAGGGCGTCTTTAGGAGCCAAGATATTTCTAGATGAGTTCTTAAAGTCTTGCGGGACAGCAAATGGTGTTTAGGAAATTTATCAAGCTATAGAGAGAGTTAAATCATGCGGAATTCAGAATTGCAGAATGGATCTCATTTCCTCTCTCCCTCTTCAGACACCGCAAACGTGGGAGGAGACCTTGAGACTAAACAGTTGAAGCTCAGCCTCATCTTACGTCAGTATATGATTTGCAAGTTGAACAAGGCACAAAATTTGGAATGCTGTGAGTCAAAGTGTTTCTCGCGAAATGAGTATTTTTTAGCTTTATAAAGCATTTGACATTCACATTCATTTTTGCAGGTACATGCCGGGGCAGAGGGCAGTTCCCTCTGCCGACAGAGATCCAATCTGCCAGTTTCAATAGGGTATGGCATCGAGTATGCTTTCTGGTGCTGAAAATAAACAGTTACTGTAAAAATGGATTTGAATGTAAGCACAATCTTACATACTGGAAGAGCAAGCCCTTCTATGGTTTTGGCCATTATTAACAAGCATTTCTTGAAGACACAGCATCATGTAGGGTGATGTTGTGAGAAATTATGGTGTCAACAATGAGAACTCTCTTTTTCCCGCTCAAATGATTGAATAAACAAGACCTAATCTATTAGGAATCACCCCAACTTCAAGAGAGGCAAACACAATGGCCGGTAATTCTTAAAAACATCGTAATTTTTTAACCCCAGTTTTAATTTTTAAAAATAAAATATATTAGTTGTAGTAATAAGAACTATAACTCATCTGCTGATTATGATTTTATGGTGGATGGTAAGAGAGATTATTTTCTTATTTTTAAACTCAAGGAAAAACAAATGAAGCATCCTCATGAAAATTTTTTATGTGAAACCGTATCACACACAGTCCGCCATTTCTGTGTGGGGTTGATTTGTAACATTATTGTACCATTTAAGGAATGTGGAAATGCTTGACAGAATGTGGGTTTGTGACATGACTAATAAAAGGTTCATTCACTAGAAAGAAAACAAAAGTTGGATACCATCTTTTTTGCCGTATTCGTTGATCACCCAGCCACTGTTGGGGGAAGGGAGCAATTACACCAGGAACTCGGTAGAAATTGCTCATTTGGTGGTGTCATTCAGGCATTCTTGTAGAGTTTGTTCTCCTTTGTAATTTCCTTTGACAAGCAGTTGTATTCAATGGGATTCACCTTTGCATGACTCATCATACATCTTGCATTATGCTTCTTTCCTTCACCGCATTATCCTAGCACACATTAGAAACATGAGAACCGGTAAATACCATAACCACTAACGACAGGCTTATAACACGAGTTTCACAACAGTTAATTCAAACAACACTCAATATCCAACATTACCATGCATTTCAAAGGATTAAAAGTCCAAGCATGACAATCTACTTTAAACAGGCTACTCATACTAATTTGTGGTCTAGAGCCAGACGTATAACAACATTGTTGAAGTGTGTTCTGGATCATATTCAACAATCAATAACATTTACATCTGATTCTCATTCAAATGCAGTGCGTGCTTAAGTATTGCTTCAGTAAAAGGAGACAGTAACAAACTTGTTTTAAATTAACAAAAGAAGTAATAAAATCTTTGTTGCGCCAGATTGGATAACTATATTGCAAATTCAAATATTAAACTCATCTACAAAATTTATCAACCCAGCAACCTATTAGTGATTTTGTAAACAACATGTGAAAAATAGATTACCAATTACGAGGGTTTTGTTTTCTGCACAACTCGAGAGATCCGCCTGAACTCTTGGGTTCCTCCCCTCATTTCTCTACAAAAATATCACGAGATTTCACAAAAGCTTGGAAGTATGCGAAACTAACATGATGCAAATCATACCTTTGATACAGGAAAACAATAAGATAGAAGATAGGAAGGAGCATCAAAACCAAAATTGAAGCAGCCAAGTAGAACACACTCGTTTGCTTCTGCACAGATGAAAAGCAGAAAGATAAATTTTGTGTATGAAGCATAAATTCAAGTTTCTTTCAAGGATAAGCTATAAGAAATTTTAGATCTTCTTCTCAATGAACTGAATTAGGAAAAAAAGACAATAGCCTAAAAATTTTATAATTCGAGACTTATTTCATTGCAATCAAAGCATACTCATTTAACTTTAGCATTTACTTGGAGTTGTTTGAACAACCAAAATGAATAAATCAACTATAGGCATAACAGCCATGCTAGCTGGAAAATAAAAATTTCAATATTCGCCAAAGTAAATCAGTGTATATCCTTGACTACAACTTTGAGCTCCACCCTATAATCCAAAATATTGCAGCAAAAAGTAAATACTTACCCTGCCTCCTTTAGAAAAGGGTTTTCTTTTCCCTGGGCAAGTGTGAGCATCACAAAATTGGTGCAAAAACAATTCTGCGAGTACATGACAAGGCCACCATAAGTAAGATTGACTAGCATTTGTAACTAACAATTCCTTTGGTTTTTTTTTTTTTTTTTTAAGTGAAAAAGTTATTTTGCTTTCAGCTATAAATCATCAGATTGTTTCAATCAGTGAAGAGAAACAGAAAGGGAATGAAATATCTTCCATGGCAAATAGCAAAATACCGTGAAGACGGCTTGCTGAGGGACCCTGATTAATAGGAAAACAGCTGTTTGCAAGACTCTGAACCAAAAAGAACAGTATAAGCAAACAAAAGCAGAAGACTGGAATCGATAACGCAAGAAATTATGGTAGTAGACACAACCTCACAGAGGTGGTGATTCCTTGCAACAGCAGCAGGATTGCACTTGCTTTTAGAGGACTTGGAATTCATCACAGAATCACAATGCAATGCTCCACATAAATCAGCCAAGCACTTACTGTGACTCTGAGTTCATTTAGATTTGTCACACAACATTGACACAAATCAATTTCCTTTGAATAGGCTCAAAAAATCACAATATGATGCATCTTCACTCATTATGCAACAGTATCTTGTAAACAATTTAACAATAAAATACACTTGAGTTTTGATGGGCATATAATACTTGTTTTTTCATTTCATCAGTTTAGTCAATGAAATTGAAAAACATTTGAAATTATGTAACTGAACTAAATTTCAGGAAGATCCACAGTAATCTAAACACATTATGATCTATGGATATTTTGCCAGCAAAATTGAAAGTTAAAAGATCAAAAGCAATTTGTGAAAATTGAATCACTTCATGACAAGTCAAGGAAGCAGGGTCCACGTACAACATTCAGAAGATTGTAGTGTCTGTTGTCAAAATGCTGATCAAGAAATTTTTCAGCACGAAAGCTTTTCTTACAATATCCACACCGCCATTCATTAATGTCCACGTGAATCTTGTGCTGCTCCTGATCCCTGAACATATCATTGTCGGGATGAAGCCTGCACTTACTTGAAATCTGATACTGTTCTTGCTCCACAAACGGCATCAAATACTACATAATATACACACATACAAAAAAAAAAAAAAAAAAGGTCATGCATATCACTGAATTTAAATAACATGTTCTGCGCTGATTTTCAACAGTACCTCCTCTATAATATTCCTTGCAGCCCTACTTCTATCTCTTGAACAGTGCACTTCGTGAGCCTCCCCTGGCTCTTGCTTAAGATTTCTACACACAATGACGAACAACATAAGTCACAGAACTTCAATCTACTATGACACTATACCACGACCGAATTCAGTGAATCAATCATTACTCCTTAACATTAAAAAATCAATTCTCAAGATAAAATAACCAATCAAGCATGTGTTTTATCTATTGTTTTTTAAACTTCAACTGGAACCACACAACCTTTGAAATTATTGTAAGTTGTGAACTCAATAATGGAAGAAAAAAGAAACAGAAAAATCAGCACACCTGACAGCTGAATCTTCAAAGCCCTGAGACATGAAATCAAACACAAACAAAAGAAAAAATTCAGTGTTGGATCAATTGACACAGAAAATAAACAATCAATTTGAGCTCCACAAAGACTATGTAATCGAATACAAACTTATTAATACACATTCAATAATGAATCAAGCGGAATATTAGCCAGTTTTGCAATAGCACTGATATTAATACCTGAATTGAAGTCCCTTGCAGGTAAAGCAATAACAGGAAAAAAATAGAAGTAATTATTTGGGTGTTTCTCCCCATTATTTCTCTCTCGGTGTGCGAGGCTTGAGTTTTGCCAGAAAAAAAAGGTTCGTCCGGAGATAATCGGTGCGATTCTCTCGTTTCCTGGAATTTTTTATTGGACTGTTTGGACACTACACCTTCGGTACCCTGCCCGGAAATGAAAATATTCCTTCACCGGTTAAGAACGCGTTGTCTCGATTCCCGACTATAGGAAATCTGCTACTGTTTCTGGGCTTAACGATTTGTCCGACACGACCCCTAAATTTTATGGGCTGGAGCTCAGAGAATTGGTCCCACCTGTAAATCCGACAACCAATTTGGTTTAGACGTAGAAACGTCGCAGTAGAGCGATAATTTTAAGAAAATTTTTTAAAATGATCCTATTTTAAATTTTATTTACATATACAATTACCATTTAATTCAATTTTATTAAAATATTATCCTTTACTATATTCTTGGACAATTTTATTGTCAAAATGGCACGGAGGGTACTACCGCGAGGTCCTTGTTCCGGCATTTTGGTTGCCGTAAATGTAAAAGCGCAATGTAGTAAAAAGTGCTATTCATCATTGTGCAGTTCTCAGATGTGACATTAATCGTCAACAGCTCTCATAAGTGCTATTTTTCCAATAAAAAAATGAAATAGAGGAGAGGAAAACTCTCCTGAGCCAGAGAGAGTTTTCAGAGATACCAAGAAACTCTCCTGAGGATGATATTGATGCCATTCTGGTAACTCAATTTCATTTTGTTTGTTTGTTTAGATGAAATAGCTTGTTGCAATGTTTTTTTTTCCTTATTTTTTTTGAATTTTCACAGCTGAGTATCCAAAAGGAGGAAGCTAAGAAGTAAGAGGTCCATGTCGAGGACAACGTTCGGGCACTGTCTCCTCGGTCTAACTGTTCAGTAATGCCACTGCTCGTTGCTGTTAGTGAATTTTTCTTTCTTATTGGTTCAGTTTTATAAAATGAATGTATCGAATATCACTGTGTAGCTAAACATAGACCCATTGAAAGAGACAGAGTTGATACTTGATGTTGGTGAATTCCAAAACGGTAACAAGGTTAGAGTTTCAATAGTATCTTTTTACTTGAATGTATATTTTAGTTGAAGTAGTAAATAAATATGGTTGATTTGGATTGATGCAGACATTTGTATAAGTTGGCCTTTATCAGTATGATGTGGAGAAGCAAGAATGGAAGTTGATTTCTAGTCCCAATAGTCCCCCTCCTTGCAGTGCTCATCAGGCAGTTGCTAGGAAGATTATCTGTACATCTTTGGTATTCTTGATAAAACTTTGGTTCAATGTGTATGCCCACTAGCATCGGTTCTAATTATTTATTAATACCTATATAACTGTATTTGGTTTTTATTAGGTGGTGAGTTCACATCCCCAAATGAAGAACATTTCCACCTCTACAAGGTTAACTTTTGTCGTCTTGCTTTTTTGGCTTAAACCTTTTAATTTTATGCTAAATTTAAATTTCAATTCTTCAAATCATATGTTGCCTTTGAATTTTGTGGTTATAGAACTTTTGGATGTGGGACCAGAAGACAAATCAATTTGAACGACTAAATTTGAAAGGCTGTTCTAGTCCACGATCTGGTCATCGAGTGGTACTTCCTGGTTTCTTTGAATTGACATGTTCGTAACTTTATTTTTAGTATGTCAACTTTATATACTTCTAGCAAAATAGTGTCTTTTATTTTGGTCTTTGCATTACTTCATGAAACACAGAATACTATATAAAAGAAGATCACATTGATTATGGTGTCTCATTGATCAATATCAATGTAACCTATTTTTGTATTACTGGTGTAACATAGGGTTAGAAAGTGATAGATACTATTTAATTCAGATACGATATGAACAACTCTAGGGCTAGATTTGTGTAAATCTGTTTCAAATCTGATTGTACACTTCCAGCATCAAGAAATATGAAAAGCCTTGATATCCACTTGCAGTCTGAGGGTGCAAATCTTAGGATTCTAAAGTGAAAAGAATCTAGTTTTATTTTATTTAAAATAGAAGAAGTGAAAATCCCTTAATCTGAGTTCTATTTCATCCAAAATCTGTTGATAACTTTCCGGTAGAGCTGCTATTTGCTCAAGCAAGTTCTGAGTAAAGTGCTAAAGATCCTAACATTTTAGTTTACTTGGATCATCGCTGAATCATGAATAAAGGTCATCAAATCAGGCCCAGTTCTGAATAATCCTAAGGTTCTTAAAATTCCAGCCTTCATATTAGTTAAAGCTTTTTTGTTTCTTCATTTATATTATCTTCTTGGTTTCGTTACAGGTTTTGTACAAGCACAAGGTTATCGTTTTTGGTGGCTTCTATGACACTCTCAGAGAAGTAAGGTTGTTGATAAGTCATTGTAAAATTCTCTTGACTGTACTGTAATTATTGACTTGTGCTTTTGCTGTCAGTTGTCCATACCTGCATGAATGTTACGTGCTCTGTCTCTATCCAATAGGCACACTTTAATTGTTTTGTTTCTTCCAGCAATATTGTTGGTGAGGTTTGAATGTGGATGTATTATAAATATTATCTTCAATTGTGTCATTCTGTGGCAATTGAAAGTTTCTTTGGTTTTTTTTTTTTCCTTGAGCAGGTATTACAATGATTTGTATGTCTTTGACCTAGATCAGTTGAAGGTGAATATATCAAACTTTATTGTTGAGGCTACTATCACGAGTTTATTGTTTGAAGGTTTCTATCATGAGCTTGGCTAAAAGTGTTGTTTCATTGTGGTGGCAAGAAATAAAGCCCAAGCTTGGATCCATGTGCTCAAGTGCTCAAACTGGTTTTCAGTTTTTTGTTTATCAGGATGAGGTGAGTGAGCAAAAATGCACCTTATTAGGACCATTAGGTAGCTCTCTGTGCTTAAGTTTATTTGTTTATAACAGATGTTCTTTTTCTGTTTATCTATTAATTGTTTGCCTAAGATGTGCTGCAACATGCGGTGGAAACAGTTATCAATTGGATAAATTAAGTGTATTTTTTCTTCAAGACTTTTTTTGTTCTGCAACTTGTTGCAAAATATGTAATGCTGGCATTCATTATTCTTTTTTGCTTCTGTTGAAAACTCTGCAATGATGTTAAAAGGTGATCAAAATCAAAATAAATAGACTGCTCTATAAATGGATATCCCAGTTTATTACAAGGATATGATTGTAAATATGTTATTAGTAGTCTATCATGATGTTAGTTTTGCTTAGCACTTAGAGTTTTTTATAAACATCACTTTGTTCTTTGTGCCAGTTATAAACTGATTGTTTTACAACGTAAAATCACATGCTTTCCAAATTACCTTAAGTCTTGCAGATATTTTTATATGGTAGCTATTCTAAAGAAGTTTCTACTGATAATAATCAATCCGAGAGAGGAAATTTTCATTCAGACTTGTGGTCCTTTGATCCTAGGACTTGGGAATGGAACAAGGTTTGTATTTAGATTTATTTTCTAGTTGTACTTGCATTCTGTTTTACTTCAGATTAGTGCACTTATAAGTGCACGACTTTATACCCGCTTACATTTACGAAAATAAAAAAGATTTCCTATATTAGCTTTTGACTTTATGAAATTTCTTTTATCATGAATCTGCTTCACTTCCACACCATATTTCCTTCATAATAGGTAAAGTAAAGTGGGATGCCTCCTGGGCCTCATGCAGGTTTTTCAACGTGTGTTCATAAGAAGCGTGCTCTGCTAGTTGGGGGTGTAGCCAATAAGGAAATGGAAGGTTAGTTTTCTGTCATTTTTCTGCCCATTTGTTGTTCTGCATGCTACTGTTTTTAAGTACCTCTCGCTCTACCTTTTGAGTTTAGGGTTTAGATTTCAGCTTCTTCCTTCATTCCTACTCGGTTTGAATGTCTTAAGTCATTTATTATTTGTTTGAAGTGCTTAACTTATTCGCTAATCCTTTATATTGGAGTTTCAACTAGTTTATAAATGTCTGCATTTCTGTGTTTATTAATCTGTGCAGGATGTAATTATGAGCTTGTTCTTGAATGAACTTTATGGTTTCCAATTAGACAATCACCGTTGGTAAGTTGTCCTCCTTCCTTTCCCCCTTCTTCACACAAACTAGTTTAGATTTTTTGAGTTCTGGTCAATAACTTGAAGCAGATATTTGCTATGAAATCAATAGACACTTTGGGTTGTGGGATAAGATCTTAGTTGTTTGTAAAAACTTCACAATTTTTAAGGCATGTTATTGTACAAAAAAAAATATAAGTTTGTGATCCCACAGTATACTCCTCGTGATGAATTGTAGTGATGCACGTTTTTGCAATAGAGTGCATGTAAATTTTTTTTTTTTAAATATGGTTAACAAAATTTCAAAGTGTCGCTTTGTAATTTGTATCACCAAATGAAAGAATTCATAATTTGGATTATAGGTATCCCTTGATGAATGGAAGTGCATCATAATGGTTTGTCACATTTCCTTCCCTTCTTAAAGTCTCGTTAACATCCTGTTGCTTTTGATTATTTATGTGATTTGCCATTTATGACTCCCTTTGTTCTTTGAAAGTTTTGTATTTTGGTTTTCATGCAGCACCAGGAGTGCTCAAGTTTTAATCTTCTAAACCTAGTTAGATTATTGTTTTATTTATACCTTACCTTGGGTACTTGAAGAGGAGTGGAAAAAGGTTCGAGGAAAGACATTTTGGGAATGAGTTCAGATCGTAAGAACTTTTTCACCATTTTAGGCTGAAAAGGGGACTTGCTTTCTTGCAGATTGTTTATAATTTGTATTGTAGTGTAGTTGAGAAATTTCAAATAGAAACTTTTCAAATTTAGATATTTTAGTGATCGTTTGCTAATAGGGATTGTAGAGCTTGAACCTGTAGTTTGGGCAGCTGAAAAATATCAGATTCTATACTTGATCACACATCAGACTTCATACAAACTCTTTGTCTTCCCTGGATATTGCAGAAGTTAGTTGTTATTGCTAATATTGTGGTTTACAATTGCTTGCAAACCTATTATATGGGTAGTGGTGGTGCCATATGTATGTATGCATGTTTTGATCCTAATAGAAGAAAAAATTAAGTGAAAACTAATGAAACTGCCTTTAATATTGAGCTCAATTTGTTGTTCGTCACACCTTGGTGGCACCATATGCATGGTTGACATCTTGTGTTAAGCTATGTTTAGTAAGCATAATTAAACATGTCTGATTAATAATCTACTGAATAGATTCAATAGTGATGAAACTGATGTCAATCAGTTGTCTAAGCTTAAACATTAGAAATTTAATTTTTCTTCTTTTGATTGTGTGAAGCATTGTGATTGTACCTGTGTTTTAGCACCTGTAAGGGATTGAGTTTGATGTGCCTAGCCTGTCTGTACTTTCTTTCTGTCCCCCAGGCATCAGAATCTGAGTGGGTAGAAGCATTGGAGAGTGAAGATGAGGATGATGATGAAGATGGTAGTGAAGATGAGTGCAACGGCGATAAAACTGATGACCATGACGATGACGATGATGCAGAGGTACCTCTTCTTGCTTTTGGGTTTGAGAAAAGATAGCATTTGTTGTTTGTTAAATAGTTGACAGTTTTCCTTCCTTCTCATCCTCTTTCTTTTTCTACGTTCAACATGGAGAGAACCCTAGATTTGTAGTGCATCTTATATGACATCTTCACTTATTCTTATTTTTCAATTTCCTTATTTTTTTCTCTTCTTTTTGCTGCTACTCACTTTCTTCATCCAAACCAAGTGGAAAACTGCAGAATATCATGCAGGTATTTGATGTTTATCTGCATCAATCCTTGTTTCTGGAATATGAGACTGTAGAAAGTCAAAATACACTTATTAATGAAAATCAATGTCTTTATACAGCTAATAGCCAGAAGCCGCCTATAATAGCAAAAACTTGAATGGAATATAACGTAATTAGAGTGGTAAAAAGAAGTAATATGTATTTTAATCACAGATCCTTTATATTTATTATGTAACTACTAAAATTATAAACATTTGCCAGTTTATTTGATTTTGTCTTCATCATCATATGACTGTAGGCTATGATTGCGGGTGCTGGTTCACTTCAAATGGGAGATGATGTTGCTATAATAAAGGGCAAGGGTAAGAATCTTCAAAGGAAAGAGAAACGGTCCAGGATTGAGCAGATTAGAGCCAATCTTGGCCTTTGAGATTCCCAAAGAACCCCCAAGGTACTTTTACATGAGCTCTTAAGATATGTGCATCTACAATAGCGTGATGTTACTTGTCAACTTGCATTTTTAATGGCAGCATCAGGCATCTACAAAGTTCTTTAGTTCACCTCGTTGCTTCACAAAAAATACTGTTGTTTGAAAGCATTTACTACCATTTTGGGGAAAACAGTGACGGCCACAAATATGTACCGGCAATTGGCAGCCCATGAACACGCTCAACATACTGGAAAGGTCTGTTTTCTTTCCATTTTTCTTGAAAGAGAAGAGAAAAGTGCTAATCATTTTAATCAAGTGCCTAATCTTTTTAATCAAGCGCCTGATTGATCTCCTACCTGCCAGCAAGGACTAATAGTGAACTTGACTCTGGTTCACATACAATTGAGATAAATTAAGCTTCCTGTTTTTATTGTGGTTCACTTGAACATGCTTGTGTGGGTTGTACAAACAAAAAATTTCAGTTAGACTCTCAACTTATGTTGAGATAAGATATCAAACCAATGCATCCTAAGTTTTACCTTCTGAAGCATTTGCCTTGCGGTCATGCTCACATCATATTATGTGTCTGAACTCTGAATCTTGTTTTTTCTTCGCTAAACATGGGGATGTATTGTGTATAAAGTATCTTTCATCTTCCTTGAACGATTTTTTGTCCCCATTTTTTCCTTGGCACTCTAAGTGGATTCTTTTTGGGAGGCTTTGCTGCAAAAAAAAAAAAAAAAAAATGCCGCCTTGCCTAAAGTTTTTTGCACCCATAACAAATCAATTTTTCCATGACAGTCTGGATCGGAAGAAGAAATGGGCGGAAAGTTAAAACAGTATGGAGTAACAGAGAAATGAGTAATGAGTCATCAAATTACTGAATGTGGAAGAAAATTCCCCCCCATATGTTGAGCTTCAATTTTTTCTCGCTTTCACTTGTTCTCTGTTATATAAACAAGTAAATGATTGGACTTACGGGGACATCATGTATGTTTGGCATGATTTTCTCTTGGGATCACATGAGCTTCGTACGGATGGTTGTTCTTGCTGAAGCTCAGCAACCAATTCTTGATGAGTTTAACTTCTTACTTTGCTAGTTAGAGAAGGTCCATGCAAGGCTCCTCACAACGAGTTTTACCATCCTCACCTTACATGACTGGTGTCATGTTCTTTATTTATTATCCTACGGTTGGCCATATTGGAGGCAGAGCAGAAGGCTGAAGAGGCAGAATGGCTTGAAACTAGTTCGACGAAAAGAGGCAAGAAGAACAACAAAAATTTAGCCACAAAATAGTTCAAGCAGGCTTCCATATACATGAGCTCTGCAAAATGTACAACAGTTTAGTTGGTTATAACTAATTTTAATGTTAAACCTCGAGCCTGCTATTACACTCTGCATCTGGCTTCTTTCAAGTATTACAAGATCTTGTTTTAAACGAGTGAGCTTGAAGAATTTGGGAGTCAAGTGTGTGTTCTTGGGGGGATTTCCAGGGCTTTACAGATCATTTGCTTCCAAATGAGAAATCACCAAATCCACAAGCTAATCTAACATGCGAAAACGTAGAGAAGTCTAAATATGCCATATGGTGCCGTATTATACAGACAGAAATCTCTGTTGCGAGTGGGTTCCAATTCATATAAATTGCCTCTACCTTCTGGATTTCTTATTCAATAAATTTGGCGTTCCACATTTTACTGCGCGCATGAAACTCAACTTGCATGTATCATGCATGTCTTCTCAGAGCTTTGGGCCATTATCTATCGTCTGTTGGTGCTTGCTTTAATGGCTTAATGGCAATTATCATCTGTTGGGCGCTTTAATGGCTTAATCCCGTT
This sequence comes from Swietenia macrophylla, assembly GCA_032401905.1. Taxonomy (NCBI): domain Eukaryota; kingdom Viridiplantae; phylum Streptophyta; class Magnoliopsida; order Sapindales; family Meliaceae; genus Swietenia; species Swietenia macrophylla. The sequence goes on along the minus strand of CP135568.1, from coordinate 2,682,728 downwards.
AATGAATCTTACCACTCAGATTATTCGAATACTGACCAATTACTTAGCTGTCTGCCATGAATACGGTGGAATCCTTGCCAAATTAATTTCCCACTTGTTATTCCACAAATTATATTCTTCAGTCTTCGAGTCTGTAGATAATGGCAATGACTAATGACTTCCAGACGGTTCAAATTCCTCATACTTTATTTTGTCAAGGCCACGACTGAATCCGAAGCGACAGCTTATTCGCCCACCCATGGCTGCTTCTCCCTCCAAGTTGCCCAGGCCAGCACTTTGTTTAACAAATTTGATAATCATTGTATAAGATATACGGTTGTCGTTTGTCTTTTACGTATACGAAAGACGCGTCGTTCGTTTTCATATTAAACATATCGACGACGAATCCCTCAAACCATTGAAATGGTGATAATAAATGTTAGATATGGCACCACACTACAGCATCGACTTGATTATTAATCCAATCATACCCCTTTTTTTCCTTAATTTATTTGACTTTGATTTCCGTTTTAATTTGTACGAACGGATGAACATCAATTAATCTAAAATGTATTTGTTGACTATTTTATTTCCCTTTAGAGCATATTCTCCGACATCATTCAAAATCTTTGGAGTTTTAAATGAATTATTGCCGTGTAGTCTTTGTTGACTGTAATTTACTCATAATTTTCTGTCTCTCACGATGATATTCAAATATCAATTCATCAAGGGTAATTGTCGATTTTAGTTCATTTCTCTTTTTTCTTTTTCTTACTGGGTATACTTGAATATGTCAAAAACATCCATTTGTATTAGATGATCATGATACAAATAAGAGTAGTCAACTCAAACTCAATCATGGGAAACTAACAAGCCAAACTAATAAAAACCTAGAGAAGAAACCCAATAAGTTAACTAATATGTCTAAGCTAATAAGTGTAGGGTCTTCACCGTAATCTCCACACAGGGCAAAGGGTGAAATGATGGAGGAAAACAACCTTAAAAGAAGAGCTTGCCTCGAGACTTCTATCCATGCCGGCAGCTAGCAATGCCACGCTCCTTGCTCTCTTAAGTACTGCCAAAACCCAACACTAATGCAACACTTTCTCTTGCTTTTTTCAGTCTCTTTTTGCTTTCTACTCTATACTTCCACTGTCTCTGAAAAGATGAACCCACCGCACCTTCAAGTTTCATCGTGCACTAAAATATTAGCTCTTTTTCACGCATGCTCAACAAATGCTTGTATAATGTGCTTATGATTCTAAAAGTTATCCACCATCCATAACATATTTTCCTATAGAACCTAGAAAAGTCCCAGATGCATACCCGTTTTTGCCTCTTGTTGCCATAAATCTCTGGCAGGGAAAAGGCAAAAACATCAGATTTGATGCATATACAGTACAAACCATTGCTATTTTTTAAATGAAGTAGATGCTACCAGAAGCAGCAGGGCGGCACCTTATATGTAAGCTAATCAAAAAGCATCAGCATGCGCTACTCCATGACTTAATATCTTCTTATTTAACCAGTGAAGTACATAATAATCAAATGAAAACCTAGAACTTCTCCCCGGTTGATGGAATATTGCAAGTAACGAGGAAAAATGAAAGTCTTTGGACAAATCAAAATGCATGTGGCTACAATTTTTACCGGTAGGATTAATAGCCCTTCCTTGCATACCATTTATTTTACCTTCTTTCTGCATTATATTTTTTAATTACCGAATAATTATGATCACTTATATAAATGGATTTAATTTATTTATAAAACAATCAATATAAAATTTAAAATACATAATATAAAAAATTTAAACTACAGATATAAAATTTTAAAAGAATAATATAAAAGTTAAAAAATTAAATATAAAATATATTCTAATCAAACTCGCATACAAATTTGCTGTGACTATCAAGTTGAAGCATGTAGCAGCAATGGGTATAAATTTTTAAATTCAAACTCTAATATTGTAACTAATTAAATTTGTGATTAGTCTATGATTCTTCAAAAAATAAGCAATGGGTCACACAATTTAACAGAAAGCATTTGAATGGTGAGCTGTACCTAGAAAATTAATATTGGATCATTCAAAGATTATGATTTTGGAATTTTCGAGCTACTTGTCTAAATAAATATTTTCCTGGGAAATCTAATGGAGTAAATTAATAGAACCTATTAGTGGGTCTAAATTATTCTTTCTTACTTCCCTTTTAATTTTGGTGGTCATAGGTCTTTTTGATTAATTTAATTCTAATTTTCACTATAAATAAAAATATTTCTGGATCCCATTGAATATGCAAACTTAATCAATCTTAGCAGTCGGTGAAATCAAGTGTTGGGATGGATCCAAGGTTGGCACAACTCTTGATTGCACAAATTTTGGACAATGATGGGACCCCAAACCCTAAAATAAAATAAAATTATTAAAAAAAAACCCTAAATTGGTGTGTACTCACATAAAAAAAAAAAAAACCATTGCTCTATATTTAAAACCTAACCCTAGAAGGAGGCAATACAAAAATAATTCGGTGGCATTATCAAATCATCCAATTTTTATGGGTGAATTGATGTGGTAAATCAACTAATAACAGGCCAAATGACTGTAGTTATATTAAATTAGTTGGTATATTAATTAGAACACAAAAATTAGTTAATAAATTTAAGAGTAATGATATATACAGACAAACTCAACATACTTTAACTATCAATTAATGTACTATAAATACCATTTAATGCAATATTAATTAATTGCGCAAGAGAAGAGTGTATGTATGTGTACACATGACTGGTTCTCTATATAAGTTGAAGATATGGATAGTGTTTTTATAAAGTAATTATTAATTATTAATTAATCTATATTTATAATTATTTGAATAAAAAAATATATCACGAGAGAATCATGAATTCTGAGATAAAGCACTAGCTCTCTCATTTTCCTCGCTAGTCACTGAACCAGAATAGGCAAGAAGCACAGTGCAAAAGCAGGCGTTACACTGAGGAAAGGGTAGATATCAGTCAAAGAGTCGAATCGAATCTTATTTGGCATTCTTGGCCATTAATATATAGTTTAATACTGAAGGTATGTGAATAAATTATCTGCAATGCCAGACAATGAACTCCCCTTATATGGCATAACATTTATGGCTTCCCTACTCTTACGTCTTCTTCTTCCGAACCCACTTCTTTCTTTCTTTCTCAGTCAAATATGCCTTCAGTATCTACTTCTGCTCTCTTCTAAATACCCCATTTGTCCCATAAAATCTCATAAGTTTCCCTTTTTATCTCCTGAGAAGTTATAACTTCACTGGCTCTAACGTCAAATGCTGGAGAGAGGGAGATGGGAGGTGAGCTGTGTTCAAAGATGGGGACTGGGTTGTGTAGAAAAGTGGTAAACTCATGGACCAAGATGGAGAAAGGTCTGAATGATGCTGTTTCGAAGAGTTTAATCGGCAAGTACTTTAAGCTAGAAGCTAGAAAAAGCTGCTTCACTAGAGAACTACGAGCAGGTACTGCGACTTTCATAACCATGGCATATATTATTACTGTTAATGCCACCATCCTTGCTGACTCCGGCGGCACTTGCTCCGTCGCTGACTGCTCGGTTCCGGTTAACCAAACAGCTACTCCTGACTGCATGTTCAAGCCTAACGTTGGTTACCAAAACTGTCTTTCGAAGACAAAGAACGACCTTATTGTAGCCACTGTTTTATCGTCAATGATCGGGTCGTTCGCGATGGGAATTTTAGCCAACCTGCCTCTGGGCTTGGCTCCAGGCATGGGCACAAATGCGTACTTGGCTTATAACTTGGTGGGTTTTCATGGATCTGGAGCCGTGAATTATCAAACGGCAATGGCAGTTGTGCTACTTGAAGGCTGCGCATTTCTGGCAACAGCCGCTTTCGGTCTTCGCGCAAAGATTGCTAGGCTTATACCTCAGCCGGTCCGGCTTGCTTGTGCAGCAGGCATTGGTCTGTTTATTGCTTTTGTGGGGTTACAGCTTCACCAGGGCGTGGGCCTTGTTGGGCCTGATCCGTCAACATTGGTGACAATCACTGCTTGTTCCAGGAGTGACCCAGTTACCGGTGCCTGCATTGAAGGGAAAATGAGGAGCCCAACATTTTGGCTAGGCGTAGTTGGTTTCTTAATCACTTGTTATGGGTTAATGAAGGAGATTAAGGGCAGCATGATATATGGTATTCTGTTTGTCACATTGGTTTCATGGATTAGAGGCACTGCTGTCACATCTTTTCCTTATTCTCCCCTTGGTGATGCAAATTACAACTACTTTAAACAGGTAGTAGACTTCCACAAAATCCAGTCCACAGCCGGGGTTATAAGTTTCACAAACTTCAACAATACCGAGGTTTGGGTGGCTTTAGCAACATTGTTATACGTTGATGTACTTTCCACCACAGGCACCTTATATACCATGGCAGAAATTGGAGGCTTTGTCAATGAACAAGGAAAATTCGAAGGAGAATACTTAGCATACATGGTTGATGCTGGCTCTACAATTGCAGGATCTGCATTAGGAGTCTCACCAATTGCCACATTCGTAGAATCATCAGCCGGGATCCGAGAAGGCGGCCGGACAGGATTAACGGCTGTGATTGTTGGGTTATATTTCTTCCTGTCATTATTTTTCACTCCTCTGCTAACCAGTGTTCCTCCATGGGCAATTGGTCCTTCATTGGTGATGGTTGGAGTGATGATGATGAAAGTGGTGAAGGACATAAACTGGGTGAACACGAAAGAAGCAGCGCCAGCTTTTGTAACAATTCTTCTCATGCCACTCACTTATTCCATAGCAAATGGGATTATTGGTGGCATTGGGCTTTACATTGCTCTTAATTTGTATGATTATGTTGTGGGATTGATGAGGTGGTTTCTGAAACTGAGAAAAATGTTTGTCAAGGAACGAAATCAGGTGTCTGCTGCTGGTGGTGTAGATCCAAGTACTGAAATCGTTTGAATGTTTTTAGGGGGTTCTTGTTGCCAGAAAGTGTTTTTGAACTCCAATTTTCGTGAAACAGTTTGTATTTGACATGGTTGCTATGTATCGTGGATTCACAAAACTGAAGGTGGTTCAAAGAAAGTGTTTCGTGGATTTATTATTAATAGAAACAACTATAATATAAGAACAACAAAAATAGAGACTATTTATGGTAAAAATTAAATTTTTTTTCTAATTTTAATTTAAATTTTATTTTTTTTTATATATATGTGACATTAAATTTTTGAAAATCAAGAATATAAAAAATTAAAAAAGGATATTTGTTCTTATAGTAAATCAACTGCATGCTTATAATTTTTATTATTTTAATATTTTTAAAAATTATGTATTATATATAATTTAAAAATTATGACAAACTATTATCCAGATTACCTGGCAAAGTTTGGAAATCATAGCACGTGCCATGTAAGAGAGGCTGAGACTCTGGGTCCATTCCTTTAACTCTCCAAACGACGCCGCAGCATGTGTTCTTTTTGAAAATCCTGCGGTCTACTACGAACGTTCGACTAACACGTACCTCATAACTGGCGCGACCAATCGCAGAAATATGGAGAAATGAACTACCCAGTGAAGCGAAAAGACAGATTTTCAAACAAAAACAAAAGGAAGAAGAAGAGCAAATTAGAAGCACTAGGATTTGTTGAGATTTCAATGTCTGTCCTTGGTTTCTTTTCTTCTCACGCTCTGAACTGAATAGTTGGATGTAATATTATTTATTGTACCCTTTTTACATAATCAAATTCATGCTTTACCACTTCCTAGTCATTAGGGTCGGAAAATTCGGCCGACTCTTCCATCATTAATGCAGGTGTTTGTTTCCCTGGAAAGTGGTTTCTGGAAAAACTTTATGTATTTATCTTTGACATGCATGGTTGAAAGAGAGTTTCTGTCCCTTTTTCTTAAAGTTCTGAGTCAGTGAATGTTGTTGTGATCTATCTAAATGTCTCGTTGCACACACTAATTGCAGGAAAGTTCTGATGTGATTGTAAGAAAAAATGCAACTACTCGGGTAGTGAAAACTGAAACTCTCGATTTAGTTCCTGCATCCACATCCACATCCACGGCAGCCAATATCTTCTGCATTATAGCATCAGATAGTCAACATTTTCTTGTATGTTATTCATTAACCGTGTAGAGTTCAACCCTTTTTTGATCATTATCACTCTTACGGACTTGAATGCCAGTTTGACACCAAATTTTGTTCTGCATTGACCACATTATTATCTTATGCTTTTTTGTGGTTCCTCAGTGTTGTCTACTGCTTGTCTTGTAGTTTCATGATGCTTTCAGTTGTCTTTGAATATTGCGCTTCCATTTTGTGATTGGGACGCATCTGGCATTACATGCTGCAGTAACATAAGTACTATTAGTTTGAAAAGATCCTGTAAACATAAAAGATATTTTTACATTAACTTTTCTCTTGGTTTTTTGTTGATCTATGATCCATTGAAGTTTCTCTGTGATCCGTGTTACATGTTTTTATCTTTATATATGAGATAGTCTTCATAAGTTAGCTGAAAAGATTGAAATACTGTATAATCCAAATTTAGATAAAAGAGTAATGCACAGAACTTGTTAAGACCAATTTATTTCCTCTATCTAGTCACCTCAACAGTTGAAAATGTCTGTCGCTGGCCTAGTCAAGGTAACAGTTATTTACTTGGTGATGAAATCCAACATTTCCCACTCTATACTCACACCCATTGGGGTTCTGTAGTAGATTGGCTGAGTGAGTGGATATCGTTTTTAAACTTGCAATCCTTTTTTCTTGTGTGGATAGATGATACTCAGAACGAGCCAAAGTTCTAAGCTATTGAGCCAATTTTCATTTGTCTTTGATGCTTATGTAGGAGTTGCTGACATGTTTGCCAACTTCTTTCAAGAGAAGATTTAAAAGTGAAAGGATGGTGGTGCTCCTACGGGATCCAGATAGGAGAATGTGGTCAGTTCTCTGCCACGAAAAATCTAGGTTCAAAATTTTGACAAGTAGTTGGGAAGCTTTTAGCAGGGAAAATAACATATAACTAGAAGATAAGTTTGTTATTGTGGCTGAAAGCGATTCAGAGAGCATGTGTGGGTCAAGATTGTTCAAAAGTAAGTTGCGAGCTCCCTTGTTTTCAACTTGGGTATTTTGAATCACACATCTATTTAGTGGATATTATAAAAACTGTACAATCAGTTGCTTCAAAAGGTAGTAAGTTCATATATATATTCCTCCCCAATAAGCATATTCTTATCAATATCACTTGAGGCTTGAGTCCCATTCTATGCATTGTGCCATTTGCCTGTTGAAATATTTGAGGAAGTAGACAAAGGAATGGACTTTGGTTTAGACTTCAAACTACTAAAATTATTCTTAACATAAGCATGATGTTTAGTATGGGTTCTGTAATGGAGTATGGCTATATTTCTTGTGTTGGTAAAGAAATCTCAAACTTTTAACTTCCTATTGAAATTTATTATATCTATTAAGAGTTTATCAGTAATTATTGTGTTTCTGCTTAGTAAAGTTTCACAGAAACACTGGCTTTTAGCTGGTCACATGCATATATTTATCCAATCACTTTTATTTTATCATTAGTGATTTTGTTTTATAAGCAATTGCATATTGAAAGCAACAACATATCGATTCTGATAGACTCATAATTTCAGCTTAAGGACTGTACACGGCAAAGATTTCCCATCTGTACGAGTTGTACTAGTTCTATCAAGCTCATCTTTTATTTTTGATTTCTTACACTGTTATTTTCGCCATGAGAGATTTTAGATGCCCATCTCGAAATTGATGCAGTGTTCTCATTCAATCAATGAATATGTATCTGTTAAAATTCAATTCATTTTTTCAATTCTCTTTTGCATTATCTTGTTCTTCAACTGTCTATATTTATCATTTATTGATTGAATGAGAATCAATGATTAACTCCGTGGTATGGTACTTGGAAAGCTTCCAAGACTTTTGGGAGACCAATTAATGGGGCAAGTGTACTTTGTTTGCAGATGCTTCATTCTGTTTTGTTTACAAAACCTCATGACGTCGACAAGCAAACCAAGTATGCCAATCTTGGACGTTGGTTTGGTCGGCATTCACGGAATTTCGATTGCTTTTTACTTTCGGTTTTGCATTGAAGTGATTCCAATTTGGTGATCTTATTTTCCATTTATACAGAGCTTTGCATAAATCAGTACAAATTCTTCATATAAATTTTGAAATATCCATGGAAGAGCCAGAATTGAGAAGGATTTATTAAAGAAAAAAGGTTCCAAACAGAGCTCTAGCCTAGAATATCTTTCCAGTTCTATTTCTACATGATGTTCATCCCTGGCGCTGCTTTCTGCTGAGTAAGTAGCTGAACGGAGGGTGACTAATTGTTCCATTAAGAAACATGTCACTTACCACCTGATACATAGCTTCAGTGAGATGAACTCCATCCCAGTTGATGTACTGAGAAGGGTTCTCACAAACACTTGTGTTAGGTGCGCCGCACGTAGCGAACACATTAAAGTTGTAAGGAGGTTCACCAGATCCACAGCAAGCTTTGAAAGACTCCTTGAAGCCGTACTTCACTGGATTTTCCATGACCCTGCGGTAAGCACTCCAGTAATCAGCATATACAACAACAATTTTGGGAAACTGCTTTCTCAGATCCTGTAATTTGGCTTGGAGAACAACGTTATAGTTGTAGCTATGTTTGTTCACACTTTTTACACAGCCTAGATCGTCTCTATCGTTTACAGGTGCAAGATACAAGGCCAGTGGCAAGCATCCTGTTGTCGGCTGACCTTGGACGACAAGATACTTAGCACCTCGTTTTAGTAATGCCTGCATAACAATTGAAGCAATGATTGAGCATCAGTTCATCAATTCATAGCTGTGTATAAACTAGAATATAGTCCCCAAATATTCATTCAGTTTTTTACCTGCAGAAACCCTGTAAAACTAGCGATGGCGAGTTTTCTAATGGTGTCACTTGAAACATTAGATCCGAACGTGTATGCATAATCATTGACTCCAATTTCACCAATCCAGAACAAAGCATCGTCAACTGCTGCCCGGCACTGCGGCCCTGACGACTCTGCGACTTTACATCCCTTGCTTTCCAAGAACTTGTTGAACCAAATAAGCTGGGTTTGGATAGACTGAGGAGTAATAGCAAGAGTGAGATTGTTCTTGACAAAGAAAGCATGATTTATTGCGGTGGCGCCACCAACAGCAAAGTTAACACCATAAGTTGCATTTTTTTTGTTGTGAAGATAAGGTGGCAAGAATGGCAAGGACAGTGCTTGAGTTACAAAGTCGATCACTAGCCGTCCATCGGAGTATCGGTTTGTGGGGCGGTGAAAGTAGGTGCTGCCGTATGGAGGGTTGGAGACATGGCCAAAACTACTAGGGCCACTTCCGGTCCTGGTGTTGCCAGTATCAGTGAACGAGTCGCCAAAGGCATATATTTTACTGAAGGGACGTGGGTTTAACGCATTAGTTGCATCAGTAGAGACAGGAAACAAACAAGGGGAGAGTGTAAAAATAGTGGTGATTGTAACGACGGCTATTTGGGAGGAAATGAAGGAAGTAGCCATTGCCTTAGCCCCTACTCGCTCCTTACTCATGAAATCTGAACACCGTAGTCTTCTTTGCCGGCTAGAAGCACATATATAGTATCTTTTGAATGACAAGTATGCCCTCACATCTTGCTCTTTTAACCGAGGATTCATTCTACCAACTAGTACTTGCAAGCCGACTTTGCATTCTAAATTTCCATGCTCAAAGCTTTAATGGGTTCGTCGCATCTTTTGATCCGGGCCATGTTAACAGGGTAGGCAATTTTTAATACAATATGTTAAATTCATACAAATTTTATACAGTTTAAATTGATATAAAATAATATAATTATTAAATAAGTAGACACGATATAATTGTGTCGAGTTGAGATTGTTAAAATTTTTAACACATAAATTTATTTATAATACGTTAATTATTTAAATAATTATAATATATTAATTTATTTATAATTTAATAATTTTATATTTTAAAATCATTTAATTTTATTTATCATATTTTAAAATATATTTAAAATAAAATTAATTAATATTTATATCTATAGTATTATAAATATTATAAAAAATTATTATAATATATAAAAAAAAATATATTAAACATGTGATATAAAAATTATTTATTTAATTATTTATTAATTTTTAATATAATTATTAAATGAGTAAATTTGTGTTAATTTTTATTCAATATTATGATTCAAATTGTCCTGATTTTTTTTTTTTTTTTGAAAAAGGCATGAGATGCCACCGCATATTCTACTTGCCTTTTCCAAGAATCGTGCATTGTTACACTTCGATTAATACGAGAAGACGTTTGAGCCACCCAGAAAAGACTAAAATCAGTAATTTTTAGAGTGCATTAATCAAAAGTGTGATCCTACATTTCGCACTTTCTTTTGTAAAGTACGCCTTTTAGAAGTTCAATTACTTAAATGATTGCCAGTATATGTCTGTGTCAATCACACACTGGTGCTCAAATCCAATCCACAAAAAATTAAATTGGATGTGACGAACACTAAAGACATACAACTATAGGCAGCTAATTGCATAAAGTGGGCCGACATTTAATGAGATGGGGGAGTAGTTGGTAGAAAACATTGTGTTTTGTTGAGGACTTAAATGGGCATCTCCCCTCGCCCAACCGTTTTCACGGTGAATTTCGGTTAACTAAGATTATGTAACCAAACCGACAGTCAAGCATGTAAAAACTACTCCCATAAATTGCATTATCAGAGGCAGACTGCAGATACAATGCACGACTTGGACACTGCAGTATAAACGAAGTGGAGTTCCAAGGGAATGCTTAGGGATGGCCTCCCATTTCACTTGTGGACTGAAAGCTGACGTGCAATATACAATACATTGCAAGCGAGCACAAGAGGTATCTCTGTTTTATTTCAAATTGAAAGAATGAATGGCAGTGCAACAGTGGGGAGAATAAAGGCAGACACGCATAAGTATGCCATAATCACATAACCAAAGCATTTGTAGAATACATTTTGGAATGTGATAATGCAGATATAGCAATATCAATAACGCGCTTATCAACTACGTTACTAAGTGGTTAAAACCATCAGGGATGGTATATGCATCGAATGAAGTAACGGGGTATGCATGTCTACATGTAAAGTAAGCTGAATCCACAAAATAAAACACAAGTAAGAACAACGGTGTACCCAAAAAGGAAATGATGGACCTCAACAACAAATATTCAGCATTCCAAGCATACTAAATTAACCAACTCTTCCATCACCTGATTGATTCCTTGACTCTGCAAATAGTCTCACAGTTGAGTAGATCAAAGAAGGTTCAGCCATTGCACCATTTCCATAATCACCGCAAGCCAACCTTTTTGAAACAGGTGGGATGAGAGAAATTCCAAGCTCATCAATTGACATTAGATGCCGCTCTGTGAAAGGATTGTTCCACATGAAAGTGTTCATAGCAGGAGCAACAAAAAGTGGTTTACTGTAGTCCCATGCTCGCACAATGCATGTTAGCAGATTGTCACACAGTCCACCAGCAATCTACAACAGATATCCAGAAATTAGTTGTCAGAGCAAAATAACAAATATATGGAAACTGAGAATGTGCAAAAGGCAGTCAAGAAATTTCATTCTCAGCCTGTATGTAGGAGGATAGAGAATTCCGCTTACTATGCACAATTTTAAAAAATGCTTACATAGACAAAAGCAAAAAGGAGATAAATAAATCACCTTGCCAAGTGTGTTTGCTGACAATGGGGCAATAACCATAATATCAGCCCATCTGCGGAGCTCAATGTGAAGGACGCTATCACCTATCTTCTTCCAACTAGACCATTCATCCTCGTCTGTGTAAAAGATCACGTCCTTGGGAAGTGATGCCCTGTCAATGAAGTGTAGAGAGGACTTCGTAGCCACTGCTCTCACTTCTGCCCACTCAGAAAAACAATGGCACAGATTCCCAAATTTTATGGCGGCTACACTTCCACTTGCAGCAAGTAAAATCCTGGGTTTCCGTAGAGCAGAATTAACTTGCATTGCCTCCCTCTCTGAACTTGCAGGTTCTGAGTATGCCATATCTATCTGGAAAAAGCTTAAAAGGCCATTGGAGTTGAGTGGTCTTACACATTATCCTACCCCATATTAACAACTATTTAAACATAATATAACCATTATAGAATAACACCAAAATTTGCAGAATTAACCTAAACAAGGATTCGTAAGCTAGCAATCAACAGTGATCTCCTCCCATTGAACGCCCAATTGAAGTGCAGAACAGAGGAAAGTGACATTCGGCTACGTACAATAAATTAAATGCGTGTATAGGTGTAAGAACAGCTTATTCCGATAATAATTTGAATTTTCCGCCTATTGTTAAATTCACAACATAAACCGTGATTCTTTCGTAATCCCATATCCTCATTTCTTTCATTATCCCAAAATACCATCAGTTAAGTTTCTGAAATATTTACCTTAAATTTCACTAAAAGGAAATTTTAGACAGTAATTCTCAAAAATAAAATCAATACATGGGATCTTAGTCAAAATCAGTGGCTTCTAGTCAACTTACTTGCGGTGCTGAGCAGGTAACCGGAGTGAATTGTGTTAGGTTTCCGATCTAAAATTTTGAGAGAGAACGCGGAGGAGCTGATGCTCAAAACGATCCGTTTTTGGCTTCTATTCTACAAGTACCATCCTTTTGCCAAAACAATCAGCGCCGCTTTAATTCGTTGAGTAATTTGGAAAAATGACCATTTTTATGTGGGTTTAAAGGAAAAAAGACCACTTTTAATCTTTTACACGAGTTTAAAGAAAAATTACCAGCAAAACTTAAAAATGGCTGACCAAATCTGCACACAGTATTTAAATTAACGTACAGTAATCAGAAACTCGTCTTCGGGGCAGCAATATATGATAAAAAAATACGAAACTTTATTTCAACAATACCGTCACAACACCTTCACAAGCATTTAATCAAACACTTTGCATGCATTACAATAATTTATTCAATCTACCATATGTTAACCCAATTTCGCCATCACAATTTCCATGAATTTAGCAAAAATCCCATAAAGTAAAGAAAAAAAATTGCAGTTAAGCAAATTTGGGAAAAAAGAAGTAAACGCGCACCTACAAATTGATGAGAGTTTTTTTCTCTTGCTTTTTTTCCCAAGAAAAATTTGACCTAGACTTTGCAGGTGTGGAAAAGCTTTATCAATTAAAAATTTTCAAGAAAATTTGGGGGTACGAGTCCTGTCTCCTGTCCGAATTGCTTGCTTAGAGCCAATGGTAACGGGATGAGTTCGGCTATTCACGTTTTATCATTGCCATATTATTGATCAGTCATCGGAGGTTTGCGTGCATGCGAACTCCCTGCACCAAATCCAAATGTAGCACAGTCGGGGTGCATTCCCGTTTCGATGTTTTGCTGGCAGTCTGCAAGACTGCAACTTGGATCATGCCAATCTAAGCCGAAAGTGAATATGGGCTGGGGAGGCCCATCCCAACTCCAAAATTGTTCGCGCGTTAGTAAATGGTCTTCGTGGCAAGTCCAAATTTACAATCCACGTAATAATTTATTAATAATTTTAAAAATAATGTGCAAAATTTTATTATGGAAAAAAGGTGGTACTTATTCTAAATTTTACAAGCCTTCAATTATCTAAATAAAATACCGAGTTACAATTATTCTTAATTACGCAATTGATTGGTCCTTTTTTACACCTAATTATAAAAAAAATAGTAAGATAAATTTGTCTATCACAACAATATAATTATTATAATAAAATTATTTATAAAAATTTTATTTATTAATAATAAATAAAAATATTTAAAAATATATTTTATAAATTTTTTAATATATTAAATAAATAATAAATTTTTTATTTATTATTAATAAATAAATTTATTTTATGTTATTAATTAAATAATTTTATTATATATATAATTTTTTTATGATATCATCATATGATCAATCTTCGCTGACTTTGTCGATTGTACAAAGCTAGGAAGGTATAATCTAAAAGCTCAACAAAGCTGATTTGAGTCAGGGAAACACTGTATCGATATTTAAATTATTTACGTCCAATAGAAATAATTTACGAGTGACAAATTGATTCGTATCAAGCAAGGAAGGCTGCCATTTGTCTATTGGCCAGGAGTCAAGCTCCGGATTCTTAAGGATTAAGTCGTCGTTTGAAATTTATGCGCTTTGAAGTACCAAGGGACGTCGAGTCATCGTCATTTCACTCGATAAGGTTCGATCAACTGTGAACCGTCCATGTAATAAGCCCATCGGGGATTGACATCACTCTAGAAAACCTTAAAGCCGTCGATTTGAATTCATCGGCGGCTCCTAATCGAGGAAATAACTGTTGTTTCACACACGACCGTCCTCCTTTACTTTTCCCGCGATCTTTGCGTTTCCCTGTCACAGACACGGTTCATCTTACCATAATTAGCTTGAAAGAAGAATCCTAATTTGCATATATCCGAAACAAGAACCGCACAGGATCTTTCCCTGTATGAAACCTAGGGTTTCGAATCGTCGGATTCGATGGCTAGGGTTTACGATAACTGGGGCCGACTGGTGCGAGCCGCGTTGAACAGAGAGCAACTGAGAAATGCAGGCAAAGGACACGGGAGAACCACCAGCGGCATGGCCGGTGCGGTCCCACCGTCGCTCGTTCGTGCCTCTAACATCGAAGCAATCTTACAGGCTGCAGATGAAATTGAAGACGAGAATCCAAATGTTGCTAGGATACGTAAGTTTTTCTTCTATTATATTTCTTTTTTCTTGGATGGTGCTTAATTGTTTTGATGTTTAATCAGTTTGTTTTGTGAAATTTTTTTGATGTTAATTTGTCTTATGAGCTGTGTTGAGCTACTTAAGATATGAGATGTATAGAGCTAATTATTTATTACTTGATTTTAATATTTCAATGTTAGAATACCACAATTACAAGGCTATTTTCCAATAAACTACATGTCTGAATATACAAATTGTCGATGCTGCATTTAGATTGATGTTTTTCTTGATGCATACCAGCTGAAGTTTAGCACTTGTGTTGTTATATTTCATGTTTAAGAAAGCATTTTAGCACTTGTCTTGTTATGCTGCATGTTTAGGAATGATGGGAGATAAGGCAATAGTCTGGCCTAAACTTAACGCTTCTTGGAATGGCTGGAGTAGAAAACAGCCGTCAGAAATAGTAGCTCTATTTTTGAATTTCTGATTTAGCATCAATAGGAGTGTAAAACATAGGTCTGGACTCAAATTGATTTATATTCAATGCAGTTGGTGTTGGTTTGAAGAGAAAATCTATCTGGATTTTGAATTTGAGCACAAATTAGAAACAACTTGGCTATCAAAGCTAAAGATAAATGAGTCTTGTAGAGAGTTTAATTCAATTTCTTGATAATTTGAATTTATGTTTCTATTGTATTTTATGCTGCAGTAGGTTTGTACATAAAATGTATCCTTCTGAGCATTTCCTGCTCAAGATTTGTATTCTTTGCTTCTGAAGTCAGCTAAGTACCCCACCTTCTAATTTGACTTATGATAAATCTAAATTGATGATCTGATTTAAACTTGGGTACAATTATACAGGATTGGTTTTTAACAAGAAAACTATTCAGGATCTGTTGGATCTCGATATCTACTAACCTGTTATTTTTAGTCTGGTTTCAGTCATGTGTGTTGAATTTGAGTTTTCTTAGGCTAAAAAAATGGAAGACACCACTCTTGGAAGATGGTAAGTGGCACGTTGGAATTAGCTGCATTCTAGTTTGTTGGTTTGTCCATTTGGAGTTCATTATCCATCCCTTGTAACCAAAATGTTTGCAACTCGGTATTTTTCCACTCAGATGGTTCTGTCAGAATTAGATTATTTAACTAGGATTAAGATCATACAGGTAGTTCTATGAAAATTAATTTCCCTAGGTCAGCATTTATATGACTGCAGATAAGCAGTAGTTATATGAAAAATAGCATAGAAGGAGCTTTACTGTCTTGTTCTAAAGCCAGTGTTCTTTCATTTTCTCAACTTACCCAAAACTGGCCTGTGATTTAAGGTGTTTTACTGGTAGAATTTGTTTCTGAACCCTAAGGACCAATAGCATCCTTGAGTATTAAATCATCTCTTTCTTCATTGTAAAATTTCATCTTCTGTATGGTTCCAAGTATGCAAGGAAGCTAATTTTTATTCAATCATTCTAGCTTCTTGCTATGCCTTATTAATTGAGATTTTTTACTTTTGGCAAAGGTAGAAAAGCTAAGACTTTATGGAAATGTGTAATCCTTGCTTTGTTGTGGGCAATTTGGCTAGAATGAAATAGCCTTATTTTGAAGAAAACTTAGAAGAAGATGTTATCAGGTTATGGGACTTTTATTTTTTGTTTCTCTGTGGGTCTTGATTTCTAAGGATTTTGAATGTCTTCTCTCTTTTTCATTAATATCAATTGGGAAGGAGTCTTAAGTTAATTTTGTTTATTGAGGCTCCTTTTGCTTTTTGTAAATTTTGGGGAGTGTATATTTCCTTTTTGGGATATGGATATGTATAGTCAATAGGTAGCTTTTATAGGCTGTTTTTGTTGCCCAGTGGACCTTTGGTCCACTTCTGTATCTTCTCTTTCATTCTAATAAATTTATTTAGTTTCCTAACCGAAAAGAAAGGGGAAAGAGCATCCTTGTTAATATCTTCCCTAGTTGAATAGTGATATATGAATTTGTTGGCCAGTCTTGTGCCATTTTTTGTTTAAACCTGAACAGTAGTTGAGAGGCCTATCCTGATGTCCCTGTTGTCTGTGGTCTTGTTTCCTACTGCAGATGACCATTTGTGAAGATTATTTCCTGTGACTTATTTATTTCTTTGAGTGGGGATTTCAAATATTTTGTTAGATTATATGATTTATGATGTTTGATTTTTATTTATTTATTCTTTTATTTTATAGTATTTGAAATGTTATGGCTTGCTAATACAAGTCCTTTTGTTTCAATCTTAGTATGTGAGCAAGCATATTCTATGGCTCAAAATTTGGATCCAAACAGTGATGGTAGAGGTGTTCTTCAATTCAAGACTGGTTTGATGTCTATTATTAAGGTATAACAAATTGTGTAATTGACAGTAACATATAATATGATTTAGCTTGAACTTTATGGTTTTGCCATTTCAAATACATTGGTCAGACACCATTGAATAACTTGCCTTGCTAGTCCTCAGGGCAAATTCTGCTGCAGTATTTTTCAAATTCGTACTCTTACTAATTAGGAGTTGACAATCTGTTGCAGCAAAAACTTGCCAAAAGGGATTTTGCCCGAATAGATCGTAATCAAGACATCGAACAATTGTGGGAATTTTACAACCTCTACAAGAGACGATATAGAGTGGATGATATCCGAAGACAAGAAGAGAATTTGCGGGAGTCTGGAACTTTTTCTACAAACCTGGGAGAGTATGGTCAACTTCTTCTGCCTGGCATATTTTTGGCATCAGCTAGAAAATTAAATGGGATTTGATTTTTTTTTCCCCTTATCAGAGATACTAAATATTGCATTTTGGAACCAAGGCCATAATGTTCTTTCAATGGATGCATCTATGTTGATGAAACATCTACTATTAATCTGTGCAGAAAAATGAAAATTATTGCATTAACTAAATTAGAGGATTTTGAAGTTATTTTATACAGTTCATTTTGGTATGTAAATTCTTTGCGCAGATCTGTAGTGTAGTATTTGATGCTACTGTTTAACTTTGGCGATATTGGATATGTTTTGAGTGTAATGTTACATCTATTGTGATTCTATATTAGTTTTATGTAAGTCTTGGAATCACATCCCTTCGGATATTCATCATTGTCAATGTGGTCTTTTTTACTTTTGTGGGACATAAACTTCAAATGCTCTGAGTGGGATTCCCTTATCCTTTTTGTTTTTGGTAGAAAATAGTAAAGACTGGATACTCGGTTTGTTTCTTGCTTTGAGTGGGATATACGTGTTGTCTTTAGGATTCTACAATTCTGGCTAGATGACATCTTTATTTATTAATGCAAAGCAGTAGTGTAAATGCTTGTCATGGGATAATTTTGCATTTCACTTAGGAGTGCTTTTGACACGGTCATACAAACAGGAAAAAGCTTCTTTGTATCTATGTTTTTAGTATTTGTTTGTAAGTACTGGCGAGAAGCAATTGGAATAATTTTTTGAAAAGCACTTGCCAGGCAATTGTCAAAAAGTGATTTCAACTGGTTTTTACAGTTGTACTGCTTGAAAGTATTTCCTACAAATGCTAAAATCACCCTTATTTATATAGCCACATTGTAACCTGGATTTTTCTTTAGTTGTATTCAAAGAGAAAGGATGTTTGCATCATGGATAGACGTGTGAAAAACAGAGCAAATGTTCGTGTCATGCTTTTGCTACATAATCACTGCAAGATCTATTGTTTCAGGTTGGGATTAAGATCTTTAGAAATGAAAAAGGTAATCGCTACCTTGAGGGCCTTAGTCGAGGTTTTGGAAGCCCTTAGCAAAGATGGGGATCCTGATGGGGTTGGGAGACTCATTGAGGAGGAGGTATTTGTCTGCTGGCTTCCTTTGAATGTGATGTTGATGAATATACTACATGTTATTATGAATTCTTGATTTTATCTATTAGATAATACTTGCAATTTTTATCAGTTATCTATAACCTATGTGTTCATAAATTGCTATATTCAGTTTATAGCGTTCCAAATTGAATCCTCTACTTTTATTGGTTTACATCCACTAAACATCAGATGAACAGTGGTACAGTTGACTTGGAACCAATGCTGCTAACTATTTTGAGCAGTCTCTTCCTGGCTTTTATGGCAGTTTGTTGTATCTCAGCTAGATAGATCTTTGACAATTTAGAAAATGAATCTGTACCTCTTATGAGTGAAAGTGTGCATTGAATAACTTCTGTTCTGTGGTTTCAGCTACAACGAATCAAAACAGCTGATGCAATCTTATCTGGGGAACTTACACCCTACAATATTGTTCCTTTGGAATCACCAACATTAACCAATGCTATTGGAGTTTTCCCTGAGGTTAGAAAATTTTGATTGTGATATATTACGTTCTCGTTTCCTGCTTGCTCTTTAGCTGTATTGTTGCATGCTTTAGCTAACTTTGGACAATGCCTTCGGCAAAGGTAAGAGAAAAGATTCGGTTTCTTGCTTGTCGGACAAAAGTTCTTTTGGCAGCCATTTGGACTTCTGTTGCAGGGAATTTCAAGATATTACTTTCTTCTTTATTCATCTTAGTTGGGAGGCTAGGATAGTTTGCATGTCTAAAGATCAGTATTTGCAGTAGGGAACCGAAACTGACTTTTGTTGGTGTAAAGAAATTTTTTTAAACCACTTTTTAGGATTTTTTGGGTGGTTCAGAGGATATCTGGTCCACTTTTTACCTTTTTGCCTGTTAATATGTAGTTTGTTTCTATTTTTTTTTTCAAATTGATGACCTAAAAGGCTTATAATTAGACATCTTTACGTGCATTAAATGCTTTGACCACCTTGTTTTACACTTAAGTGCACATTTTCTCCAGGCTGCATTATTTTGAAAGTATTAATAACTCAGTTTCATAAGGTGGGAAATTTGTGCAGGTTAGAGGTGCAATATCTGCAATTAGATATACTGCTCAGTTTCCTAGACTTCCCGCTGATTTTGAAATATCTGGACAGCGGGATGCAGACATGTTTGATCTTCTGGAGTATGTCTTTGGTTTTCAGGTTTGCATGCAATTTTTTCCCCCCCGTCTATTCTTGGATATTGTTTAATAGTAGGTAAAGATTGCACTTTTTCACGGAATTCAGTTTTGCTGGTGAATTGTATCATCTTGCGTTTTAGTAGTTTTGGGTTTATCTTTGTGATCTAGTCTTTTCTAAGATTCTATTTTTTGATGACTTATCTCTTTTACTTATTTCTTTGTTTTTGATATATTAATGAATTTGCTCCTTAAATGAATCTTTTCTTAGTTGTAAGTTCATTAAATACTGTTGGAGTAATAAATTACTTGTCCTTGCACTATTAGCAAGGTGCATGAGAAAAATTGTGGTTCTGGTGTACCTGTCACGTTTTGTTTGCTATTGATCTGTCCAAGCAGAAAATAATGGAGGGAAAGTTAATTCCAATATGGTGCACAATTTAAACTACAGACAAGTATATGAATTGCACGTACATTGAGCTGAATGGTGGAGGATGCAAGGAATCCATATTACTGCATTGTTGGCATTCTTGATGTTAGATATATTGCAAATGTTGACAGAGATTTGAGGGGAGTGGTAGCTTTGAATGTAATGTCATCTAGCACTATGGTTTCCAGAGATTGGATTGTATGATTGTTGTCCCAGTTGAAAGATGCTGTTAAGAACTGACTCTGTTTAGAACTTCAGTAATTGACTACGCAAACAGGGTCATGAGCGTATGCTGTATGCATTGTTGTGCATGTATACATGTGTTTCTGCATGTTTTGCCCTGAGATGTTAGTAGTTAAGTGGGACTTGTCCCTTTCCCGCAGGCGTAAAGTCTAGGCTTGTAATAGTGTCCGTGAGACGGGGGATTTATGATGGACCACTATCTTACATGAATGATTCTCTTGTTTGGCTGCAGTTGATGCATTCTTGTTTATTCTTTCTGGGTAGTTTACTGGTTATTTCCCTTTGATTCTTTAACTTTCAGAAAGACAACGCAAGGAACCAGCGCGAGAATGTTGTCCTTACTGTAGCAAATGCACAGGCTCGACTTCGCATACCTGTGGATGTCGATCCGGTAATGTTTCATATTATCCAAGTTACCACTTCATTCTTTTCTAGTTATTGAGCTTTGTTGTACACTTTAGATTTCATATGCTTTCAGCTTTATTATATTACTAGACCTTAATTAGTTTGGCTTATTTTATTAAATACCTTGTATATATCTCTAAATGGATAGTTTGTTCACGTTCTTAGCTATCTTTTTTTACTATAATCATCAATTTTTTTCTAGCAAAAAAAATATATTTTTTTTAAGACCATATTGATCAATTTGCAATCTTTTGTTATTTGTTTTTGCTTTAGTGCAGTGAAATTATTTTTTTTTCCCCTTTGTGCTTGAGATTATAGCTTTATTCCATACCAAGAACTTCTGACAAACTTTATAAGCTTCAATAGTGTTGTTGAACATTTTTAGCAATGTGGGATGTCATGCTTGCCTGGTTGGTTAGTTGCTTATATTCGCCGAGAAGATTAGAAATTGAACCTTGATGGTTTGATTAAAAGAAGCTGTAATAATATGACACGCAATTCTAGAAAGTTCTGTAATCTATAAGTTCTTGCTTTTGAAGTCAAGTGTTATTAAAGACCTGATCAAAAGGCATCTTCAGATAAGCAATTGAGTGTGCATGTATTCTTTGTTTGCATCTGAGCTATTCTTTATTGATGTTACTGAGTGGTATTGGGGAGTATTTGTTTTATTTGTTATGTTGGGGGTGAGACAAGTTCTGTTGCTCAGTTACTTCTAGTTTCTGATAGTGCATCAAAAGTACACTTTTTTTTTCTTGTTACATGAATTCAACTGATAATCTCTTTGATATATTTTTTTTTCATCATGTACAGAAAATAGACGAGAAAGCAATCAATGAGGTTTTCTTAAAGGTGATGGATAACTACATCAAGTGGTGCAAATATTTACGGTTACGCCTTGCATGGAACAGGTCACTTCTGCAACTTGCTGTTACCTTGTATACTTGGTTACCTTGTACACCACATAATTGAAGTTTAAATTTGTTTCCCACAGTTTTCAAGCAATCAATAGGGACAGAAAGCTTTTTCTGGTCTCTTTGTACTTTCTTATATGGGGAGAAGCTGCAAATGTCCGTTTTCTTCCTGAGTGTATTTGCTATATATTCCACCATGTAAGCTTCCTTGCTTTATCAGTGCTTACTAGTTGTCTACTGGATCTTTCTGCTTGCTCTGTTCTGTCATTATTGGAAAACTCCTCTTTTGTATCTTCTTCTGTTGTAATCTTGCATTAAGGCAGTTCTATGGTGCCAATCAGTTGCCTGTGAAAAGTTGATAATCCTTTGACAGAGACTATTTTGAGACTTGACCATGTATGAAATGAATTTGCCATTGAAATGAGTGCATTTAGTTTTCTCCTTTTCTTTAGTCTGAATATTAAATTGAAACAAACTGACTGTTTCTGGTTAGTTTTTTGTGTTTGTATGAGTCAGTATGCTAGTGCAAAGCTGTTAGGCAGCTGTATATAGCATAAAATAGAGAGAATGTAGATAAATAGTCTAACATCATGGTAAGTACATAGGAATCACTCAATAGTTGTAGATGAGTTAGAAGTGGCTCTAAAAGTATTTTGCAAGTCCCTCACCGACATATATCCTTGGGATTTTGGTATTTACTTGCTCAAGAAGCTGCTGGCTTAGAAGCTATCCTTTTTGGTCATTCTCTCTCCCCTTGCTGCAAAAAATTTTTAACTATTCTTTATACTACATAAACTTATGCCTGGATATGGCGTTTGCCATCTGAAGGTATCTTGCATAAAACAGTTTGCATGGAAGTTTAAGTTTAAATAGTTTTGAGCTTTTATCATAAATGTCAACAATGGTGATTTTGGTTTGCAGATGGCAAAAGAGTTGGATGCAATATTGGACCATGGAGAGGCTAATCCTGCTGCCAGTTGCATAACAGACAATGGTTCTGTGTCCTTTCTTGAGAAAATTATCTGTCCTCTGTATGAAACGATGGCAGCGGTCAGTTTTTTTTTTCTTAAATAATATTTTATATGCACTTTATGAAACTCTAAATTATAGTACATTCTCTTGTTTGCAAAAGTTAGAACTCAAGTCTATTTTTTATCAGTCAAAGTGTGCATGTGTAGATCATCTTTGACAGCTGATTGGTGGTGCCAATTGTATATCATTTTTGTGATCTTTCAAAATGTCTCTGTTTCATGGACATCTCGTTCACTGTTTTGTGTCTGCCTTCTTTTAACTAAAGTTTTTTCCTTTTTTTTTTGTTTTTTTGGTTTTGTATGGGGAAAAGTTAATCAAAGCTTGTATGTTTATTGAAGATGTTGCTCTGTTTCTTTCTAGTATCCACATTTGTCCTGAAATATGCAATATAAGAACATTTTGAAGCTGGAGTTTTTATGGTCTTACGTTAAATCCTGTCAGGTATTAGACTTTTGATTTCTGTATTTATTTTCTCTTTGAAGTTGTGCCATGAGATTCAACCTTTTCTTGTGGGTTGTGAGGAGGGTTTTCAGACAAGAAAATTTATTCAAAAGATACATGCAAGAGGGTGGAACAGAAGTCAACAGAAAAAAAGAAAATCAATACAGAAAGAAAAATATAAAAAAACAACGCTCATCTAACAACACCTTTCCGATTTTCTTAATAAAAAAGAATGGAATATCCTTGAACTCAATTGAGTTGATGCCCAATGGGAAGCCAAAAAATTAAACTTGTCCTTCAAAATCTTAGCATCCTTCTAAAAAATTCTCTTATTCCTTTCCAACTGAATAACCCAGAAAATTGCCAAATTACCAGAATTCCCCAGCAGAGTTGGCTCCCAAATGCACAAAAATTATCTAAAATTATGGTAGCACAAGAACATGGAATCACCCAAGATAACTTAGCAGCCAAAAAATGGCTATTCCACAATTTTAAAGCTATGGGACGTTGGAGAAACTAATTATCAACATTCTCTCTTGCCCTTTTTCCATGAGGTTCTTTTTAAGCTTTCATTTAGGTCCCTGTAGTACACCCGCTACTCTTCATGAACTGGACCTTGGATCACCTTGGGCTAAGTCCTTGGACTCCAATACAGCATAAGGTGGACTAATATCTTCAAGGCTTTGTTTCAAAATTAAATTCTTGTTACCGCCAGGAATTTACCATATTCTTCAACTTTGTGTTTTTTTTTTAAATAATTAATCTTTTACTGGTTTTCTGTAAAACATTCTTAGCTGTCCATATTGATAAAGATCTGATAATTTTTGCAGTTATTGCTATATTGATTGGCCATCCAGTTGAATTGTTAGTTGAAATTTTTTTCCCTGTTGCTGTTGTTCTTCCGCTTTTTGATCCTTGAGACTCGATTTTCTGGACTTGGCTGTTGTGAAAAATCATTTTGAGAAATTCACTTGTCTAGAATAATGTAATTAAACAAGTGTTAAATCTCATACCTATTTTCAAAATCTTTTTATTGATTTTTGTTGTGATATTTACACTTTTCATTCAAGTTAGTAATAAATTATTTTATTATGCGGATGTTCACAGGAAGCTGCTAGAAATAACAATGGAAAAGCTGCACATTCAGCATGGCGGAATTATGACGACTTCAATGAATATTTTTGGTCTATTTCTTAAAAATTTTACAATTCTCTTGTTTGGTAGTTTTTCTTGTATCTGTATACTCATTTATTATATATGCAGGTCACCTGCTTGCTTTGAATTAAGATGGCCCATGAGGAAGGAATCACCATTTCTGTTGAAGCCTAAAAAGTGGAAAAGGGTTAGTATCTGCTAAAAATTTATGAATGCCTCTTATCTTTCTTACAGTTTTCTCTTGTATATTATTCAAGACATAGAAACAAAATTTTTGTTTTAGATGACGATATTGGTGTGGAATCCAGTGTTTAACATGGCCCATGGTACAAGTCAACCTTCAAAAACCTTTCGTCCTGATTTTCTCGACTGTATACCTACATGGTGGTTGATTTAATGGTTTCTGTAAATATTACGGGATCTCATGCTAAAGTTAAAGTTACAACCCTGTTATCAAGGTTAAGAATAACTCTAACCTGTTGAGTATTTGAAAAACTAGGGTGACTTATTTAAAGTAAATTTCTTTTAAAATTTCTATTTTTGTAATTCAACATAAATATATTTTGACTGATTTATTTTATAATTCTTTAAAGCATGAAGAGATCTACTTAAAGCCCTCACTATATTTCTAATGAATGGTATGTTTTATGAAATATATCTTCCGAACCCCTCCACATCTTTAATGTGAGCAGGATACAAACCAAGTATCTCTTGTACAAGCCTAAGAGGTTTTACCAGTTTACAACAGTCTATTGGTTTTGTCGGTGTTTTGTTTATCAATATGATATTCTTTTGATGAGAGTTATATGACAATGTTTAGTTCATTGGCAGTCTGTTGTTGATTTATAAATTGAAATTTATTTTGTCAAGTGTTACTTAAGGCATGTAAGAAATAGTTAAGTTTCCTGATTATCATTACTTGCAACTGTTGGTTTATATTAGCTGCTTTTACCTTTGTTTCTATGCGGAGACACTGATTTTGAACAATTTCTTTTATCTTCTTATGTGCATTGGCAGACTGGAAAAAGCACTTTCGTTGAGCATCGAACATTCCTTCACCTGTATCGAAGTTTTCATCGTCTCTGGATCTTTTTGGTTGTTATGTTTCAGGTTGATTTTGTCCTTCAACGTACTACTGCTGCATAATTTTTAACATGGCTTGTTTAACTCTAAAATCAACTTTGTTCATTTTTTTTCTTTTGCCTACAGGCTTTGACAATAATAGCCTTCAAAAACGAGAATATCAATTTGGACACCTTTAAGTTAATACTTAGCATTGGGCCAACATTTGCAATCATGAACTTCATAGAGAGTAAGCTATCTATTTTTCCACATGGCCATTCAGTTGTGAATTCAGTTGCAGATCTTAGTGTTTAGTATTGTTAAGTTCCCTGTTCATTAATTTATCTTTTGCTGCTTTTGTAGGTTGTTTAGATGTGTTGCTTATGTTTGGGGCATATGCCACAGCAAGAGGCATGGCAATCTCAAGGCTAGTTATTAGGTTTTTCTGGTGTGGCTTGGCCTCGGTGTTTGTGACATATGTTTACTTGTGAGTTTTAGCTATTTCTTCTATAACACGCTTTCTTTACTTATCTATTCGTGTTGAATTATATATATTCATGTTTTGTTCTGTTTTAATAAATTGCAGGAAGGTTCTGCAGGAACAAAATCAGCGGCACTCAAATTCAAATTATTTTCGGATATATATACTTGCATTGGGTGTTTATGCTGCTGTTCGCGTGGTCTTTGCTTTGTTACTTAAATGTCAAGCATGTCATGCATTGTCTGAAATGTGTGATCAATCATTCTTTCAATTTTTTAAGTGGATTTATCAGGTATTCTTCTGTTTAATTTATCTTATGAAGAAATGATTGCCAAATATTTCAATTTTTCTCTGATAAATTAATTTTACTATTTCAGGAGCGATACTATGTTGGAAGAGGCCTTTTTGAGAGGTTTAGTGACTACTGCAGGTTTGTTCTTATGTCTGTTAAAAGTGGGATTTTTTTTTTATTGTTTGTTATTTGGACAATAGTTACTGTTAAGTCTTTTCTATGGATATTTCTTATATCTTCTCTGCAGTTTCAGCTGCTACAGAATCCATACCGTTGCTTTGGCCAAGAATAACTTGTGAAGTTGTCGTTGTTTGCACGAGGATATATATACATACATGTATATATATATATATATATATATATTTGCTGGGAAACATATGCTCAATTGTGAATAAATTTGAAATGTGATGTGAATGATGAATACAATTCATGTATTATGTACTTGTCAAGTTTCAGTCCTGTATTTTATTGCTAGATCAGACAATATGTATATAAAGAATGTTTAATTTCGTAACGAAAAGGGCTTCTCATTGATTTCTATGGTTTACTGTTGATCAAGAGTGTGACTAATGACCAGATGACATGCTACTTGATTTTTGAACATGCCACTGTCGAATCATGAAAAAGCCTCTAGTTATCTTTTGTGTGGATAAACTTTTATCGATTTCTAGATCTGTTTTTGCAGGTACGTGCTGTTTTGGTTGGTGATCTTTATTTGCAAATTCACATTTACATACTTTCTCCAGGCAAGGATTGGTTTTTGTTCTTGGGTGTCAGTGTATCACTTGAACATATGGAAAGGTTTACATATTTCTTGTCTCACTAACATTTATCATTATCATGTTGCAGATCAGACCTCTTGTTGAACCCACTAAGATCATAGTCGGCATGTCATCTCTTACATACTCATGGCATGACTTGGTCTCAAAGAGTAAGTTTATTACTGTTAGCCGTTGATTTTATGTTCTTGTTTATCTTGCCAATTGAGATTAATGTTGAAGATTTTTGACACGTGTTAAAGGGAACTAAATGAGGTCCAAGCTATTTTTATTTTTATTTTTCTTATTTTTTATTTGCAATTTCTTGCTCTAAGATAGCACATCATTCCTCAATCCTCATTTTCAGTGAAATCTTGCTTGCCATGGTTTTTTTTTTTTTTTTCTATCCGTGTCTAACATGATGAGATCAGACTAACCTAATTTAGAAAAGTAATGTTCACCATGTTTTGCAATAATAATTTAACTACCTGGTGGAATGGATGCTGACTTTTTAATCTAATTGCCAGTAAGTCGGATTTGTTCTTATTTCTTCAAAAGAAAAGAATATGTACAATATTTATAGAGTTGCCCTATACACCTAAAAATAGAAGGAAACCTAAACATGCTAGGAAATCTGCCTAAACTAGAATTATAAAACCTATACCTAACCTCAGAAAATAAGGAAAGAAAAGGCTTTTCCTCTTTCATTGAGAATAAGAATTTTGTCAGAATAAGAATTTTGCCAACACTCCCCCTCAAGGTCAGCTTGCTAGTAATGTTTGGAACAAGTGAGTAGCTAGACCTTTTTAGTTAAAATACCAGCAAGTTGCCCCTCTGTTCAAATATACGGAGTACATATTAACAATTGACAAGTGGCTTGGAGGCCTTTGTCGTCAAGCCATTAAACTCTGGGGAACCATTTGTTCAATGTTCTTTTTCTTGGATAATATGCACAAAATAGCATTTGAAGCTGTGTTTTTACCATGATTCTTCAACTTTTCTTTTATCTTGATGTGCATATTGTGAATAACCTTTGGTGCAGTTAGTGTGACAATTTGCAACATTCTTTTCATACATTTGAGCTTTCTTTTATCTTGATGTAAATATTGTGAATAACCTTCAATATTTAATCTTGGTTTCTTGTGCTTGAATTAAAGTTGGTATTTGTTACTAATTATTGTGTAATTTTGGCAGATAATGACAATGCCTTGACCGTAGTTAGCCTATGGGCTCCTGTTGTTGCTGTGAGTATTTTAAATTTTCTTCAGCTTTATATATGTGGTAAATAATTCAGCATTTGCTTCCTGGCTGATATTTATATTACTGTCTGCATTAAATGTTATATGTGCCTTTAGATAATTGATCATAAGAAGTACATGGGATGAAACATTTCAAATTACTGATTAGATATATAGCATCTAGGCTTAGATGCCTAGCATCTGGAATGCCTAATTTCCCCCCTCTACCCTTTATTGGACTGATAGACCATGGGAAATGGTCAATTTTATCAGTATTCTATCATTATACTGTGCAATATTGAAGTTCCTTAACATTTTCTATTCTCCAGATATATCTCATGGACATCCACATTTGGTATACTGTCTTGTCAGCAATTGTTGGTGGGGTAATGGGTGCACGGGCTCGGTTAGGCGAGGTATTAATGTTCTTATTTATAATTGTTTATTTCTAAGTGGAAATTGTTCTTCATCGCTGTCCTTGTCATGTCAATTGGTTAATGTTGATTTATGGCAGATTCGTTCAATTGAAATGGTGCGTAAACGTTTTGAAAGCTTCCCAGAAGCCTTTGTTAAGAATCTTGTTTCTCAGCAAGCAACAAGGTAGTCACTTTTTCCTCTTTTCTTTCTTTCTTTCTTTTTTTTTTTTTTAAAGGAGCAAGCAACAAAAGGTACTTGAAATGGGATACTTAGATGCCGTAATCTTTGCCAAACCAAACTAAGGAAGGCCATTCCTAAGGAACGATATTCCTTTCTCGGCTCATTATTCCCAACCAAATGTGCACTTTTGGTTTAAATGGCGTAGATTTTAAATTTGTATTGCCTTAACACATTTGGGAAGAGTGTTCCCCCGACGGGGCAGCACACTTCCCTTGTATAAAATTCAACCACTCAAGTTTTATTCTTCTAATCAACCTTCATACTGAAAGATTTAAGTAACTACTCAATCATTCTGCCTTTCCAGGGTTCAATTTGACAGACAAGCATCTCAGGTGAGCAATTTATTTTATGTTGTTTCCTTATAACTACAACTTTGATGGAATTTGTCGCTTAGAATTTTAATTTTTTAATTTCACATCATCGGTTTTGCGTGTTAACCTACACACACACACACACACACATATATGTATAAAGTTTATGGCAGGTGCCATGTCTATGATCGCAAAGAATCTACTGCAGTAATTAAAGTAAATACCCCTAGACGGTAATTTCAGTTGGAAAATATCTCTTTCTAAGCTCCAGCAGATGTCTTTAATTCTCAAATGGTAATTTCATATGATATGCTTGGCACAACAATGAATTGTAATAATTTTTTGTCCTTCGGTTCTGGACCATGTTTCTTTTGGCTAATAGTTGATCACTCTGATTATGAGACAAATTTATTGTGAATGTTCAATTTTGCTCAGTTCATGCAAGCTTCTCAGGAAATAAACAAGGACTTTGCGTCTATCTTTTCTCCATTTTGGAATGAGATAATTAAAAGTTTGCGTGAGGAAGATTTCATAAGTAATAGGTAAATTATGGAGGCATTCTTTTGTATGCTTTGGCTGTTAACTCCAAGGGTTGGATTTAACCCCAGAGCCAGAGAGGTAAAACCCTTGGGGCTATACACCTGAGATAATAGTATCATATCAATTTCTTGATGGGCTTCGGGGTGTAAAGAGATGTTATATTTTCTTCTTGTTTTTAATTGAAAATTTTTATAATTATTATGCTTTTCCAGGGAGATGGACTTGCTTGCTATTCCAAGCAACATAGGCAGTCTACAACTAGTTCAGTGGCCTTTGTTTCTTCTAAGCAGTAAGGTTAAACCTTATGAACACTTACTGGAACACTTTATAACTGGCTACCCCTGTCTCTACACTTAAAGTTCACTTGTTGGACAATTACATTTTCCAGATATTTTTGGCGATTGATTTGGCTTTGGACTGCAAAGATACTCAGGCTGATCTTTGGAATAGGATATGCAGGGATGAATACATGGCATATGCTGTTCAGGAGTGCTACTACAGTATTGAAAAAATTTTACATTCTCTGGTTGATGGTGAAGGGAGACTTTGGTATGAGTTGCTCTGGCTGCTGTATTGTTTTGGTTTTGATTTGCTAAGTTCCCATTGAAAAATTTAGTAATTACTATTTACATCACAAATTTCCTTTCCTTGAGGGATGCCACATGATTGTAATTTGTGTCTGTTATAATTTTGTGGCAGGGTTGAAAGGATCTTCAGAGAGATTAACAACAGTATTCTGGAGAGTTCACTTGTTATAACCTTGAATCTTAAGAAGCTTCCGCTTGTGTTGTCAAGATTTACTGCATTAACTGGGCTTCTGGTATATGTACTCTCAAATTAAATACATCATTATTTTATTGAAATGATGCTGCTGATATTATTAGTAGTTATCATATTATAATTCTGAAATTTTTTGTTTTTTGTGCTTCATAGTTTCATTTGAAATAAATGGAGCTTATGAAAATTGGGACTAATGTTTTGCTTTTCTCTCTTCTTTTAGAGCCAAATGATTTTTAGTTATTTATGCATTTATTTGCATATACGGTAGTGCAGTATTTCTTGCAAAAACAAATCTCTGCTTTGAAGGAGAAATTTTTATATTTTGATTAGTTGTTGATTTCTATTTTACTGGATCTAGAATAAAATAAACTTTTGTCCAATGTTCCTGTCTTTAGAATATGGTAGAGATATAGCGTTTGGCTTCCTTATCATCAATAATGTGCAGGTAATTTAGTTGGTCTATATACCATATTAGTATTGACATGCGTGTTGCATTCCTGATCATATAATAACTAAATGTTTTATGATAAGACTATCTGGAAAATTTGTTGATATTCCATAGACTCTCGGGCATGTATACTACATTTATGCGGAATCATATTGTAATAAGTTCTATAATTGAGTTATTCTGTTGGTATATTGTTTCCCAGTCTGACACACTGCTTTTATAGCTTCACGATTTATAACACATTGAGTTCTGTCAGATACGGAATGAAACTCCAGATCCTGCAAAAGCTTTGTTGGATCTGTATGAGGTTGTTACACATGATCTGCTGTCATCTGACTTAAGGTTTGCGGTTGGACACGTGTGATTGCTTGAAATGTATAAGTACTAGTTCAGTTTATTTTTTGATCGCATGAAGATCTGTTGTATTCCTGCACTTTCTAGGGAGCAACTTGATACATGGAACATTTTGGCTAGAGCTAGAAGGGAAGGTCGGTTGTTTTCTAGGATAGAATGGCCCAAAGATCCAGAGCTTGTAAGTGCTCCTAGGAAAACATTCTTTCCAAATGACATTTTAGCTTGGTTTTGTGTGTTTGCATTTACATTGTCAGTGTATTTTGTTTGTTTCCACAGAAGGAGCAGGTGAAGCGCTTGCACCTCCTTCTTACAGTGAAGGATTCTGCTGCTAATATTCCTAAAAATCTCGAAGCAAGGAGAAGATTAGAGTTTTTTACCAATTCTTTGTTTATGAATATGCCACCAGCAAAGCCAGTTTGTGAAATAATACCATTCAGGTAACACAACTCTTTTTGTCACATGGATGAGTTTGATGACTTACTAGTTTTTTATGTGTCTTATTTTGTTTTATTTTTTTTATCTGTTTTTTCTGTTTGAGAATAGTATCTTAACCCCATACTACAGTGAGACCGTACTCTATAGTACCTCTGAATTGCAGAAAGAAAATGAGGATGGAATATCCATCCTTTTCTATCTTCAGAAAATATTTCCAGGTATGTTTCTGATCTCTTTATCCTTCCGTCAGTTTCTTCATCATCTCTTTCCAAGGTTCTGTTGCAATACGTTCTCATTCCTTGTATTTCAACAATATTACCAGTTTGTCGCTTTTTTTTGGGCTTTTAAAGGCAATTTGGTTTGTTTTACTTGGCCATGAATGCTTATAAATATCATTGTTTGAAAGATGATGTTGACAGCACCATATCTTGGCAAGAGCAGTTGCAGTGACTTCATCTACAATTTTTCCTTTTTGTTTGGAGGGAGGGGGTATTATTGGCAACATGTATCTTGGTTAAGAGCAGAAATACTGCATTTTTTTCTTGTGATTTTGTTGGGTAGTCCTGTATTATATTTAAATTTTTATTTTTTAACACTACTTGAATGATGTTTTGCTTTCAATTTTAGATGAATGGGAGAATTTTTTGGAAAGGATTGGTCGAGGCAGGTCTGATTGGGAGGTAGATCTTTGGGAAAATTCAAGTGATTCTTTGGAGCTTCGGTTTTGGGTATCTTATCGAGGACAGACTTTGGCTAGAACTGGTTAGTGTTATGGTGCCACTGATGACTTTTTCTTAGATTGCTTGATGAAATTCGATACTCCCTTTAGTACATAATGATTATCTTTCTAATTTTAGAGACCTCATGATGCTTGTCTATTGTTTGTAAAATTGAAGTTGAAGACTCCTAAAATATACAGGGCAAGATGGATGTAGTGTCTTAGAGTCCCACATCACCGGGTTGGAATGGGTTGTTGATTATTTAAGAGATGCTTTTCGCAAGTGATGTGGATCTTTAACAAATCCAACAATGTCACCACCTAAATTCCGACAACGAGAAAATTTGGCGTAAAGATTTGTTCAAATTTAAAACAAGTTCAAATTATTTCATGCAACTTTTACAGCAGCAAAAACTCCCCTTACAATGCATTAGAGGTTTTTTTTATATAGGTCTAGTACAAGTTAAAATAACATTAAAACATATTACAAGGTCAAAGAAATAATAATTACTTAAAATATAATTACAATCTCAAAATAGAAAATAGAGACAAATGCTTTGCTGGTGAAGAAATTGTCTTGGCTTAATATTGCAATCTTTGTAGTCAACCTCTTATCCTCCATAAATGCATTCTTGGACCTTGCAAATGACTTGAGCTTGCTTACTGAAACTTCTAAAGTTACATAAAAGAGATAAAATGATAAAATAATATGTTAATTAATTTCAAGCAAGGTGTCATTGGCCCAAGTGATCATAGTCAAACCAAGGAAATAATTTGGGTTTTTAAATGGGGTATGGGTTGAATGGGCTAAAGGAAAATTGAAGGTTGGGCTGAATTGGATTGTGGTGTTTAAATGTAGTTGGGTTGGGTGAGGTTAGGATAATTGCTGATGGGTTGATTGTGTATGGCTAGGGTTTGAGTGTTTATGGGTTTGGTTCCTTGATTCATATCACCAAGTAGTTTTGAGTTCTTTCAGGCCATTCTAAACAAAAGTCAACTCGATATATCAAAAGTTCTCTTTCCCAACTAGTATGAGACTTTTTGAGTTATTACAAAAAAGAATTGTGCTGGTCAGGCTAAAATTGAGCAGTATCATACTATGTCAGATCAAGTTGTAAATACTTAATTTTTTCCCATCCCCTTTTTGGCTCTTCTACAATAGCAATTTAAAATTATTATAAGTTATATGATGCAAGTGTCAAAATTGAGGTGATTTGAATTTCGAAATTTAATGCGAGACCTGGGGCATTCACTAATTCTCGTAAAGCAATGGTCATTTTTGAAAAAGGCATCCCTTGTGTGGGTATTACTTCTATTTGCAACATGGTTGCATTCACTAATTCTCATAAAGCAATGTTCATTTTCCAAAAAGATAGTCCTTCTGAGGGATTATACTTCTCATATCATGAGTGCTTATGAAACTGCAGTGCGTGGTATGATGTATTACAGAAAGGCTTTAATGCTTCAAAGTTACTTGGAAAGGAGGCCACTTGGAGGTATCTGCCTCTAGATTTATTATAATGACCAGCTTGTTGTCAGTCAAAGGGTTGAACACACTGACATGATTCCTTTGGTGTTAATAGTGGCTGATTATGCTCAAAGTAGTTTGCCACCAACTCAAGGTTTTGAGTTGTCACATGTAGCGCGGGCACAAGCAGATTTAAAGTTTACTTATGTTGTCTCGTGTCAAATTTACGGGCAACAAAAGCAACGAAAGGTACCCGAAGCTGCTGATATTGCTCTTCTATTGCAAAGGTATAAATTTTAACCACCACTATCTATCTGTTGAATCAGTTCTAGTTTTCTGTACTAATCTTTGTTGACCCTTGTCTTATTTTGTTTTTTGGTATCAGGAATGAGGCACTTCGAGTTGCTTTCATACATGTGGAGGAGAGTGGTATAACTGACGGAAAAGTTTCAAAGGAATTTTATTCAAAGCTCGTGAAAGGTGATATCCATGGAAAAGATCAGGTATACTTGAGCTTTGTTCTCCTGTCATTTGTCCATAATTTTGAAGTTTCAAAGGAATGTTACTTGCTGTTCATGTGTTTGGTTGGATGTTGTTTTGTTCTAGTTTTGAATAAAAGATAGCGTCTCTGCTTTTCGATGACATGTACAACCTTGGGCATGAATAGTTGCTTGTTTGGGAAAGATGGCCCAGTATGCTGCTTAATATCTTTGTTTAATGCATCAAAGGGGTTGGAATCATCTTGGGTAATTTTGGGCTTCTGTTTTTGTTTGAATTGAGATCAAATTTTGAGAGCTGTTGAATATATGCAGATGGGATTGGTTTGATTTAACGTGCCCCCCTGGACTTGGCTACTATGAAATATTTACTCGTGGATGGCGCAAGCTCTCCACTATTTGTAATTATTTTCACTTAAATGCAATTTGTTTCTTACAAAAAAGGGAGCTTTTTTCTATAGAAACTGCATTAGATGATTTTTGTTATTCTTTTAGGAAGTCCCTACTTTTTTGACAGCTTGTTCTTTATTTTGTATGTCGGCAAAATCATCCATTTTCCTTTTATTAAAAACTTCTAAATCTTTTAATGTAATACAATGATTTTTATTATTGATTTGCACAAGAAAACTTGCATGTCTCAGTATGGCGGTGATGCTTGATCTTGCCTGTCTCGGTATTTTACCTCATGTATAAGTGATGCTTAACCTCTCTCTCTCTCTCACACACACACACACAAACTCTTTGAGATGTATCTGGTGCAAAATGTTGTGGCAGACAAATTTGCCAACTTTTGCATTATCTCCTTGTGTTATTATACTCGGCCCTAGGAAAGTAAAACCGACATTGTTTTATGTTCTTACATATTCTATTGGTCCACATCATATGTTTACCCAGCTTACGAAATTTGGCATTTGACTACGCTTTATCTGATCATTTGGCTGTTGTTTGCATTTACTGCTTGCAAAGAATAGAGAAATCATGAGTTTTTTATTCCAGTTTATTTTTCACTTTATCCTTGCTTTGATGATGTGGTTTAGGTTATTTTAATCTGTTTGTAGGAAATATATTCAATCAAACTTCCCGGAGATCCAAAGCTCGGAGAAGGGAAACCTGAAAACCAAAATCATGCCATCATTTTCACACGTGGAGAAGCTATTCAGACTATAGACATGAATCAGGTTTTATTAGTTTGATTGTACTATCTATTCAGACCATAGACATTTCAATTCCCTTTTCTTTCTGTTGCCGCATGTTTGCCTATTTTTAATTTTCTTTCATGCTGATGTCATTTGCTTGGCTTCTGTTTATATTTCACTTTTAAGGTTTCCTGGACTAAAATTGAGGAACCAGTAGTTAGTTTTTACCAGAATCTGCTACTAAAAAATGATGTGTTATTACAGGATGCGAATTTGCTCTTGTTTTGTTCTGTAGGACAATTATCTTGAGGAGGCAATGAAAATGAGAAATCTTCTTGAGGAATTCCAAAGAGATCATGGCATTAGACCTCCAACTATACTTGGCGTGAGAGAGAATGTTTTTACTGGAAGGTTTGGGTTGTGTTTTCTTTAGATAATGGCTGATGTGGTTTTGTTGATCTATTGATCTTTCTTATTATTTATTTTTTGGACTATACATACAGTGTTTCATCTTTGGCCTGGTTCATGTCCAATCAAGAGACGAGCTTTGTGACCTTGGGCCAACGCGTGTTGGCAAGTCCTCTTAAGTGAGTAGTCTTGTACCTACACTTGTAGTGGAAAGGCATACAGATGAAGTTCTTGTGTATTCTGTTGACAACATTTTGTTTGCATATGATACTAGAGATGTCAATCTCTTGAATCATCTGTGTTGGTCCTCACGCTGTACCTATTTAATCATCAGATCTCCTTGATGCTTTGTTTTAATCATTTAAAACTGAATTTAGGCAAATGCTTCTCATATAATAATATTGTGAAACTCAGAACAAGTGCAATATGATAACATGACATTTTTTCTTTTCTTAAAAAATTATTTAACCTTTTGGGATTGTGGGAAGGGAGTGGTGGTAAAATCACTTGTTTCTGCAGCACCTAGTTGACATTGTTGGGAATTTTGGTCATATTGCTGTTGTTGTCAGTGTTCTAAACTATTTTCAAACTCCTAAAAGCATATTTAACAGGCTAATTTCATTTTCATTTGAAAACTCCTGCAGGGTCCGCATGCACTATGGGCATCCAGATGTATTTGACCGGATATTTCATATTACTCGAGGTGGCATTAGTAAGGCATCACGTGTAATTAACATCAGTGAAGATATATATGCTGGTAACTATCTCTCTATCTCTTGTGGCTGATTCATGGTTGTTTGTCACCCATTTAAGAAAATGTGAGCGGCTATCTACTTTCTGAAACAATGTTCTACAACACGGAAAATATTTGCTTTTCATTACGTTATGCTGGATGAACATTAGTGTCTACTCTTCTGGTTTTTGCTCTTCTATATGTTGCCAAAGAGTTTTTGTTGCCTACACCTGGAAAAGAGAAGGTTTTCATTTAAAACATAGTGTTTGGCAGACATGCAATTGAAGAAGCTGCATAAGGGATCTGTGTTTTTATCCTTTTGTTTCCACTGGTTTCATTGTATTTTGGGGTTTGTTTTCAAAGC
Source organism: Swietenia macrophylla (assembly GCA_032401905.1). NCBI lineage: Eukaryota > Viridiplantae > Streptophyta > Magnoliopsida > Sapindales > Meliaceae > Swietenia > Swietenia macrophylla. The sequence goes on along the minus strand of CP135568.1, from coordinate 2,645,681 downwards.
ATACTTACCGGATTGCATTTTAATTCTTGATTATACATTTTTGGTGATGCATAATCTATGCTTTGATGAACGTTGGCTATGCAATATGCAAGGCACTTTTTGGAGGCTAGATTTCTTAGCTATCAGCTGGGTATTTGTAAATGGCAATTTAAATTAACTGTTGGGGTCCAACTTTTGTGATGTAAAATTGCTGCAGGGTTCAACTCCACATTGAGGCAGGGTAACGTTACCCATCATGAATATATTCAGGTTTGATATCTAGTGTGCTCATTTTGGTTATGTATTTGTTGAATACATGTATCTGAAGACATTACTTTTCCCTCCAATTTCCTGGCTATGCCTCTTCATGTAGGTTGGAAAGGGAAGAGATGTTGGGTTAAACCAGATTGCCTTATTTGAAGGGAAAGTTGCAGGAGGAAATGGGGAACAAGTCCTAAGCAGAGATGTGTACAGGCTTGGACAACTTTTTGATTTTTTTCGAATGCTCTCCTTCTACTTCACAACTGTTGGTTACTATTTGTGTACTATGGTGTGCATACTTCCATGACCTTTTATGTGTTTTATCCAGTGATTGGCTCCTACGCAGGTAGCCATTTTCCAAAATCTGCTGATAGAAGCTTGTTTTTAATGCAGATGACTGTCCTTACAGTGTATATATTCTTATATGGAAGAGCTTACCTGGTAAATTTATCAAGTTAAGCTTTCCCTTAGTTTCACCTTGTATTGACAGAGTTAACATGGAAGCATTATTTGAATTAATCTAATGCCACAGAATAAAGAAATCCAGCTTGATGGTATGCTTGCTGCAGATTTTGATGAAATGTTCGATACTTGTATCAAACTTATTTGTTGATAACTAGTAAAAACAATTAGTCACACATCGATCTGTAAACATGATTTTTTTTCCTCAGGAACTACAATTTTGTGGAAATCTGGAAGCAACTTTTCTTTGGTTTAGTTGCTCCATAAATATAGCTAGAGATTGAAGGGATGTATGAGAATACCCTAAGAGTAGAACCACTTTCTCAGCGCTTGTTTAAGCATGCATTGTGCCTTTTTCTATTTCTATATTCTGTTCCTATAATATCGAGGTGGGTATGATGTCTGGGATGTCTAAAATATCCTGTTTCAGTATTTCCATGCAAATGCAGTTAACTGAATTTATGTATCTAAATTGTGTAGTCTTGTTCATGTATTAAGAGTTGTACTGAGCCCAGCCTCGGTGACATTTTATCAATATCCTGCCTGCCTTTTCAGGCTTTCTCTGGACTTGATCAGCAAATTTCACGTGAAGCAAAATTGTCTGGAAACACATCATTGGATGCAGTTCTGAATACGCAGTTCCTGGTCCAGATTGGCGTTTTTACTGCAGTACCAATGATAATGGGTTTTATACTTGAACTGGGATTGTTGCAGGTCAGTTGACCTAACTCTTGGCAGTGTTATGTTTGGATTAGTTTCCCTTAAAAATATTTTTGCTTTTTTTTTTTTGGCTGCCAATTCAAACTTTTCCGGGTATAGCGTACGAATTTGCCTCTGCTTTATTATAATACCGGAGATATATTTAATTTGGCAGGCTACACTTGTTATAGTTTACTTTTTATGAACTATCTTGTTTTCAAGATAATTGTCCTGTTGGCTACAGTTTGAATTGTTTTTACCTTGAAATGCAGGCTGTTTTCAGCTTCATCACAATGCAACTTCAATTATGTTCTGTCTTCTTCACATTCTCGTTAGGAACCAAAACTCATTATTTTGGACGTACCATCCTTCATGGAGGTGCAAAAGTATGTGTTCTTTTTCTGTGGTTCTATTTTTCTTCCCTTTTTCCTCTCTTTTTTTTTTTTTTTTGGTTAATCAGGGAGTTAACTTGTTTGCCTTTGAATTTCAATAACAGTACAGAGCAACTGGTAGAGGCTTTGTCGTCCGCCACATAAAATTTGCAGAAAATTACCGGCTTTACTCAAGAAGTCATTTTATCAAAGCGTGAGAGTTTATTGTTTTAATTAATTCTGTTTCTTAACAGAGAGAAAGGGGTTGTTTCTAAGTCTTGAAGCTTTATTTTCAGTTTTGAAGTGGCGCTGCTGCTTATAGTTTACATCGCATATGGGTACACAGATGGAGGTGCTGTTACTTTTGTTTTGCTAACTCTTAGCAGTTGGTTCCTTGTCATCTCATGGCTCTTTGCTCCTTATATCTTCAATCCCTCTGGTTTCGAATGGCCAAAGTAAGTTAAATATATGTTTGAACTATCAGATGCTCCTCTGGCCATCTGGCCTATCTTTGTACCTTCTTTCCTTTTTAGTTATAAAGTTTCATATCATTTATATACTTGCGGCAGATTTTAACATTAAATCTCTGCTGTTTGAGTTTTGTATATGTCATATATATCTGGAACCTTTCTGCTCTTGTATGGATTAAGCTGACCTCTTGTCCTTATAATTTCATTGTTCAATAAACAGGACTGTAGACGATTTTGAGGATTGGACCAGTTGGCTACTATACAAAGGTGGAGTAGGGGTGAAGGGAGACAACAGCTGGGAAGCTTGGTGGGATGAAGAACAGGTTAAGTATTGTGACGTAGTTAACTTCACAATTTGTCCAATGGAGATGGGATTTGTTTCCCCATCAGTTTGCCATTTGGTTCGAGGAGGCAGCAATTTAATTTTTTTACACTAGGTGTAGTACCAGCAAAAAAGATGGAAGAAATCTCTTATGGATAAAATCCACAATATTGTTCTCTTATCTAGAAACTTCAAACCTTTGATCCTAAATAAAAGCTTTTTCAAAAATCATTGTTTTCAGATTAAATTAATCATATTCCTCTAAACATGTCACATATTTTACCTATTTTGAAAATTTAAAACCATAACTTTACCTCTATGTACAAAATAATTATTGTTTGATTCCAGTCAATTTAGTTGATATGCTACAATGTAGAAGGAAGAAAAAAAATAGGGGAGGAAGATATAAAATCAATTTTCAAGATAAGATATTTAAATTCCAAAATGGGTATTCTTGTATATGATTGCTTATTCTTGTATATTAATAAGAATCGTATAGATTGATATTTGGATTTTTCTTTTTCTTTCTATTAGAAAGCTTCTTTCTTACTTGAGTCAAATAATTTGACTTAAAAGGATTTGAGAGAATGGGATTGTGGGATTGATTTTGTATTTTATTAATGGGTTATAGATTAAATTAACTTTTGCTGTTTTGGGTCAAATAAGCTTTTGAAAGGGTCTTTTCCCCCATTGAAGAGTTAGGATGGATTTGGGAGTTTGCATATGCCTGAAACTCTCTTTTTTTTTTTTTTGGAGATTTAAATACAGAATAGTTTCTGCTAAATGTGACATCGTTTCGTTACTTATTGTTCATCTTTTGAACTTATTCTGTTATGCTAAAAAGTATGACATTCTTGTCAATGGTTTTATGATATGAGATGAATATATTTTTAATTCTTTTCTTCCTTAATTGTTCTTTTTCTTCATCCTCTGTGTGCCAATGTATGGTTTTTTTTTTTTCTCTGGCAGATGCACATCCAAACACTGAGAGGTCGCATATTGGAAACGATACTGAGTTTGAGGTTCTTGATATTTCAATATGGCATTGTATACAAGCTCCATCTCACTGGAAAGGATACATCACTCATGGTACACTCTTTCTTTTTTTAAAATAAAAAGCTGTTGTGCAAATATATACTCCTTGAAAAAAAAAATAACATAAAAGACTGGTGCTTTTACGAGGCACTCTTTGCTTGGGACTTACGCTACCGCTCATGTACTGTTTAGACTGACTGATTATGAGCATCTTTCAATGTTTGAGGCATGTGTTCTGTTGGAATTATTATCACCAAAAATTTGTTTCTTTACAGGTTGTATAATGATGCAAACACAATTTTTAGATACAATTTTTTTGGGTGTATGATATATGCTATGCAAATGTATTCTCCTTGTAGAGTTATTCTAATTATGTATGAGATTATGATTAATAGTACCACTTATTTGCTTTACTTTGTTACATCTTGATCTTGACAATAGCTTTTGATGTGTAGATTTATGGCTTCTCCTGGATCATATTAGTTTTCATCGTAATGATATTCAAGGTTTGCACTGGTTCTTGTCTAAGTTCCTATCATCATTACCTGACTTTGTTGCTTGATTTTTGATCAGAAACTTGGCTTATTTGTGATTAATTTTCTATTGATACAGATATTTACCTTTAGTCCTAAAAGGTCTGGCAACTTCCAGTTATTGACACGGTTGACTCAGGGAGTAACATCCATAGGACTTGTTGTAGCCCTCGTCCTTGTTGTTGCCTTCACTGATTTGTCAATTGCAGACCTCTTCGCAAGCATCCTTGCATTTATTCCTACTGGTTGGGCTATTATATGTGTAAGTTTCAAATGCTTATGTGCCATTTGAGTTGCATCATAGACCAGAATAATTGTGATAAAGGACCCAAGTATGTTTAGCATTCTTAGCCTTGTCAAAAGATTACAACATTTGAGCATTTCCTATCTAGAAAAGTCCCATTGTTGAATGATGAGTTATGAGAAATTAGTGTACATTTTTGTCACAACTGAAGTCCGACTAGTGGCAGGTGCCAAGAAAAGTAGCATCCTTTAGTTCCATGGAAGTTATATTGGATGGCTAGTGATACCTGTCTACTGAGTAGCTATTAATTTGTTAAATTCTTTCACTTTCCATACACCAACACTGAAAGAGTGGTACTAAATCGTGTCCTTTGATGGTTGCCCCTTTCAGAAACATGATTCTAATGAGTAAGTGGAGGCAACATTTCAACTGTGGTCAGATAGAAACTAAATTGAACTGACTGAATTTCTCTCTTGTATCGAGCCCTATCCTCTGCAATTTTATTGTTTCAATGTTATTTGAATTCTCCAAACCTGTTATCTTTGTGCTGGTACAGCTAGCTGTCACGTGGAAGAGCATAGTGAGGAGCCTGGGCTTGTGGGATTCTGTGCGAGAGTTTGCCAGAATGTATGATGCCGGGATGGGTATGCTTATCTTTGCCCCGGTGGCATTTTTATCATGGTTTCCATTTATTTCTACCTTCCAGTCTCGTCTTCTCTTTAATCAAGCATTTAGCCGTGGACTGGAGATCTCCCTCATCCTTGCTGGTAACAAAGCCAATGTTGACAAGTGATTGTTGTCCCTTTTTCAGCACATATGCTGCTGCTGTAACCTAACCTTAGATTTCAGTTAGAAAATCTCTTGTATGATATCGCATTCTGCCACAAATGCTAGGATCAGACATTCTCTCGTGTACAGATGGTTGTAAAAGAACATGCAGTTGTATAAGATAATTTTTTTTTTTTTTTTTTTTTGCTCGATCTGCTTTAGCTTTTAATCGTTAAGTATATTTGTTCTGTTTCATTGTAATTTAGGATTGAGGATAGAGCAAGCCACTGATCATGCCTCGGCTTTATCAATGATTTTCCCTTTTCAATTATCGGCTCAGGATAGTCCTTGTTACTTTGCTAGAGGTACTTCAGTGTCAAAATCCAACTCCTCCCGAACAACCCCACCCCCCACTCCGATTGTATGGTTAGGATCGTAACAAATTGATTGATTTAACTTAAATTGGCGAATTATTGTGAAAGGAACAGGCTTGAGTTCTATATTGTCTTGTGCGTAACTATGGAAAGCGTAAAGCATCGGGCTTATGTTGTTGTGATGAATATGCGAACCCAAATTAGTTTCAATGATGCGTTCAAAACTAGGGGGAAGAAGATATTTAGAAATAAGTTAAACCCTCCTTTTTAAATCAATCCATTGATGGCGGGGACTATGGTTACTCGTTCGAGTGCCTTTACAGGTAAGCTAGTTTATCCGAATGGGGACGTAAATAGTCGCATTCAAGTAAACTACTGTACTAGCTGCATTTAAAATTTTATAGAGATTAAAATAAGTATAAATATCAATTTTAATAATTTTTTTAATTTAAAAAAAAAACTGTTGAATCTGGTATAGTATTAGAATTAATTATCCCTAGTTAATTCTTGTTTTCTATAATTCTATTATTCCCAATTAAAGAAGATCTCCACGTGAAAATCGAGATACTTTTAGAGTTGTAATATGTTAATATATAAATTTTTATTGAATCATAAATGGGCTCAAGAGGTAAGAAAGAGACGGCCCCTATTGTATTTGTATCCTCGTCTTCCCGGCAAATTAATAGAGCGTGGTGTGAGTAAACGACGTGTGTACACTACCTGTGACCGGAACCATCCACTTTTCTCTCCTCTTCTTCGCCTAACAGATCACTCTCTTCTTCTCCCGAAGCTGGAGCTCCTTTGGTCTTCCATTCATGGCATCTGTACATTCTTCATATCTTTACTTCATTTTCTTGTAAAATGGTTTGATATGTATAATATATATTTGTTGATTTGTGTTGCCGCGCTATGAAACTGATAATACGTCCATTTGCATCGATAAAAAATCGTGGTTATTGAATTTTACTTTTGAATGATATTTTAGGCTTCATTCGGTGATCTTACGTAGAAACTTTAAAAAAAAAAAAAAAACTTTCCTTTTCAATTTGGTTCATTATGCTTACCTTTCATTTGAAGATATACGCAGTTCTTTATTTATTTATTTTTATACTTTTTCCATTCAATTTTGTGTTTCAAGAAAGGAATTCAGCGGTAGATGAAATTTGGGAAATTTAACTTTGACATTGAAATGTCAATGGCAGGGTTTTTGATACTTCTTAATCTGATAATGGCATTGCTGACATATAAACACAGTGAATTACATATCAAACACAAATTCCTTAAAACAGTGGGGAAGCAGCATTGCCATCTTGATATGATTGTGATCTTGATATTTGATCGACCAGCAAATCCTGCCGCGAAAAATGCTAATTTCTCATATCCACACTTAGCAGTTGATTTGACATATCAGCATAATTACTGTACTCGTTAAACTGAGCTCACAGAAATGGAGATAATGCACATATCCCGATTTCACTTTGCATTGTAATAACTGTAACACAACAAGATAAGTAATATATCTAGCGCCATCCTATCTTGTGGCCGCAGCTTAACTAAAAAAGGATAAACAGAATTTGCATGTCTAAGGAGAGAGTTAGAAGACCTCAGCAATGTGAATCCTAAGAGAGCTCTTGATGCAAAACTTTTTACACAGCTTGCTGAATTTTATTCTCACTTCCATTTCCAGTTCCAGCTACTCCAGTCTCTTGCCTAGTTGCAGAATTGCCAAAAGATGCCTGTGGATCTTCGCATTCAGTTGAAGCAGCAGCTGGTTGAACTGGATGGTCAAATTTACAGGCAGGCCCAAATTTGCAAATGCCATAACGGCTGTAATGTGAACAGATGTTTTGATCCTGGATTTCAGAAACCAAAAATCAAATGAGTCAACAAAAGAAAAAATGTGTTCCGAATGTGATCAAACTGACTGTCTTAAAAAATGATAAAAGGCAATAGTAGCATCTCAATGTTAAATGAAGCACATCATTTTGATCATATACGGAGCCAATCTAGATGGACAGAATTAATCACACAGAGTCTCCTACTCGTAAAATTTACCAGACACGCTCCCCCTGTTTCAATTATCAGCAACTTGAAAAAGCTCTAAATCTACTGCACAGTTAAAAGTAGCTTTTTGATCAACTTTTTTCAAAATCATGTCACCTTAGATGCAAAAGATTTTGGAATCAACAAAAAGATAAAGAACAATAGATAAACAGATATCCACATCCATCAATCACCTTGTATGAGCACAGATTCGTTTTGCCCTAGAATTCAATTCATTTTGCTATGTACATGAGAATTGGGTGACATTTTCAGATTTATTTCCGAAGTATCTATATCATCCATAAGGAGCACAGGTCAAATAAGAACTTACAGGTCTCAGTGGCAGACCCTTGTCACTAAGAGCACATGGCGTTAACTTGGATATCCGATTCTTTGGATGATGATATTTGCAATTAGACTTGTACCTACAGTCTCCAGTTTTAAGGAAGTAACTGCACTCAGGTTCGCCAGGTCGTTCTGGGAATTCGTCAACCAGCATCTGTGGCTGATGATTCATATAGACATTGGTTTCTAGCACTGGGTTGTTCATGACATATGTGGGGGCTGAATGCATGCTTCTTTCTGGAGGATATAGAGGAGCCTTGACATGCAAGAAGCAGATCAAACCAGTTGGAAAACAAATTGATAAGTAATTGAGAGAGCTTTAGAAAGATAATAAAAAGCAAAACTACTTCTGGTAGGTTACATCCCGCGATTTAAAGCTATGCTTTGTCAATGTGAGAACCGCATGAGAGGTTGTAAAAAAACAAAAACAGAATGCAATACTAGACAGTAGTCTGTAGAGGACAAAATTAAGCATCAGGTGAACCCAGAAACATCATGAAGGAATAGTTTTTTTATTGCTACTTCAAGATTCGTTCCGACATTTTTCCCTTCAATTGGTCAACAGCATGGAGGAGGATAAACTCACATACTGCTAAAGCTGTAAAAATTAATCTGAATAGGAGCAATGTTGCTACCTGATATCCATTCCATTCTGAATTTTGAGATGGAACCCCTTGACTTGGTGGAAACATCATAGGCACGAAGGGAGAAGTCTCATTTAAACCCCTTGGTGATGACCAGGATCCTACACTTGCTTTTGATGCAGCTTTTGATGAGACAGATCCACCATTAGCATAACCTGAAGGAGAGTCAGAACCACCTACAGCTGTAGGATCAGGATGATTAAATCTGCAATTAGCTCCATACTTGCAGGAGCCATTACGCATGTAATAAGGGCATTCCTTCTCACCCTGTGAAGAATTAAAAATTTTAAAATTAGGACAACCACTAATATAGACTGCAAAATGACCAACAATAAATCTAATATAGATTCATGATCTTAAGAAACAATTGAAGGTATATCATAGTCAGCAGGGACGGGACAAAGACTCATCTCCACTGCTTTATACAAACATAGAAGTCTTACCGGTCGAATAGGTAGACCAAGAAAATTGAGCTCTAAAATAGGGGCAACCAATGTTGTTGCTCTGGCGTGATTGTATCTGCAAGCCTTTCCAAACTTGCACCCTCCTGTCCTCAGGTAATACTGCTAGGAGCTCAAGAGAAAAATTATAGCACCACAAAATTTGTTATTAATGCAGAGAGATAAAGAGATCATAAATGATAAAAACCCATTTTTCATGTATTTTACACTTCAAGAAAAAATGGCCACCAATAGAAATAAATAAACCACAATTCCAAAGCCAAGGAAAATAAAATGACCCATATTATATATATATATATATATAAAATTGAAAGTACAGCTTCATTTTCATAACTTTCCTCATTAGCAAAAAACCAAAGCCACAAGAAGTTCTTGAATTCTATTACATAAAAAAAAAAAAAAATACAACATTTGGAAAAACCTGTCCTCGTGTTTAGCAAAGATTCATCCAACAAACTAAAAGACAGAATGTTGATGTCAAAACACTCAAGCCAAATAAACAAAGTGGTTTTAATAGACATTTCCTTTCTACGAAAATCTGATTTCTTTATTTAAATCCCATATAAATAGGATGGACAAGCAAAGGTAAACTAACATTCTCACTAACAAAACAAAAATTGTAATATTAACCTTGCATTCGATCTGGCTCTGGACTGGCCTCTCTATCGAGTCTTCCCTTTCCTTTACCTTCTCTTTAGCAGCCTTGAAGACAACCCACAAAAAAAAAAAAAAAAAAAATGAGAGAACTGATCATTTCTAACCAGACAAAACAAACAAATTGCATACTTTTTCTGTAACCTTTAATATTTTTCCACAAATATTTCTCAGCAATTTGGCAAGGAGTGTTAGCATACTACAAATTATGCCACGATTCATACTAATAACTTAACTGAAAAAAAAATAACAAACACTGCCCCCTTTGAAATTCACTATTTCTCAAATAAGTATAGTGCGAACATAGTCTACCGCCTAATACAACTTCACAAGCACATAAACATGAAGTCCCAGCATCCTACTCAGCTGAAACAATGACATATGAACTAAACCTCTAGCAAAAGATTCAAGTATTCTCTGCGAATTTAGCTTTACCTGGTTTTTTCTACGAACAGGATGATTAAACTTGCAATTGGATCCGAACTTGCAAGTGCCTGTCTTCATGTAAAAGGCGCAATCTTCGGCTTCTGGTCTCACCGGATACGGGTACCTTCTTTTGAATTGATCTCCGTTCTCATTGTTATTCTCATTCTCATTCTGAACTTCAGTTTTAATTTTATTGCTATCATCACTCCCGCTCTCTTCTTCCTTATTTGAATCTCTGTCTTCCGCTTCTCTCAAATCAAGATTCCGGAGCTCATCCTCAAGTCCAGCCGCGTGATCAAGATTGGAGAGTGAAGGATCAAGATCGGATTTGGGAGATGAAGAATTCAACCCTAATTCAAGGCGAGGATTTTCGCGGTGAAGATTTGGAACAGGAATTGATTCAGATAGTTCCATTTTGCATCACATTTCAAAACCCTAAACGATACTCTCTGTGCAATCGAGAGAGGTGAAGTGGAAAGTAAGTTGAGGGTTTGAGAAGATAAAACAAGTGTTTAAAACATACATACATACACTGTCTTTATTTTATTTTTAATTTATTACAACTTGGGAAGTTGACAGAAATTGTGTCTGCTGACATGTCGTCAGTTTGGCTCCTCGCATGTTTCAACAGAGGAAAAATTTTCTTCTAATTTTTTTAATTATTAATAATATAATTATATTAAATAATTAAAATTATATTTTAATAAAATTTATAAATTAATTTTATATTTTATAATATAAATTAAAAAAATTTAAATTAAATCACTTTTAGTTATTTTATTCAAGATATAACCCTCCCGTCCCCTCTTAGCCCCAAACAGCAATGGGGTTTACTTTTAAGTACCATCGTCTGAACTCTGAACGACACGGGCAAGAGGAGAAAGCAACGTCATTTGCAAGAGAATCTGTTCGAGTTCCGAGCAATTCATAAATAAATGAGTCCCAATGAAGCCAGACCCAGGGCAACACAAATTTAGTCGTTGCTCTGAATGACAATTTGACTAACAGCTGACAGTTAATGGGAAAATCCTACACCTATTTTTACCTCATCAATTCAACAACAGGTTTCATTAGCAATGTTAACATCCATTTGTCCTCCTCTACAGTACACTACCCTCTGCCCTTCTTTGTGGTATGTCCGGTCTTCCGCTTGTGACGACTGAAATCTGATACAAACCGGAATGTCTGCCCACAGCCTGGCTCACCGCACACATAAGGACGAGCACCTGTGTGAACCCTAATGTGTTCGGTTCGTGCCCATGCCCACTTGAATGTCATCTTGCAGCCCTTCCAGGGGCATTTAAGAGGACGATCATCCAAATGAACACGACGGTGTTGCACAAGGTATTTGTGTGAGAAAAACTTCTTCCCACACCCCTTCACCGGACATATGTTTCTTTTATGCAGTACCAGCTCTTGTTTTGTGCCAAAACTCATGGTGCAACCATCCATGTCACACTGGTATCCTGCTTCCTCATCCTTGATTTTTGTATTGATAAAACCCGGTGAAGCCTTCCCACCTGAAGCATTCTTTACTTTCTTTTTGGTGGTTTGCATTTTCTCCTTTGATTTGGTTACTGCTGCTTTCACAGGCTTTGGGATTCTTTTCCTAAGACGAGTGCTAGGTCCACCTTCGAGCTTCTCTTCAGCAAATGAATCAGACTGTCTAGTATTCTGCACACTTTTAGCATTCCGCTGTCGAGTCACTTGTTTCATTTGCTGAGGGGTCTCTTGTTTTGTCAAGCTACGTTTCCTAGGCTTCATATGCCAAGGGGACTCTTGTTTCATTTTCCGAGTTTTAAGTTGTTTGCTTCTTAGAATCCTCCCATGTTTTTTATGAGAATTATCCTCTAGTGAATCATAAGAGGTCGTATCTACTCTAAACTTGGCTTTCTTGCTACTCGGAATTCTCCTAAGCTGCTGAGTTATATCCTCATCCGAATCATCTGAAACAGCATCTTCCATCTCAATGCACTTGGCTTGCTTGTCTCTAGTAATCCTCTGATGCTGCTGATGAATATCCTCCGGCGAATCATCCGAAATAGCATCTTCACTCTCAATCCATTTGGCTTGCTTGCTTTTTGGAGTCCTCCGACACAATTGACGAGACTTATCCTCGAACGAATCATCTGAAACAGGATCTTCTCCCTTGATCCATTCGGCCAGCTTGCTTTTTGGGATTCTCCGACAGAACTGATGAGATTTATCCTCCAGTGAATCATCTGAAACTGCATCTTTTCTCTCAGTACGTTTGGCTTGCTTGCTTTTTAGAATCCTTTTGCGCTGCAAATGATGAAAATTATCCTCCAGCAAATCATCGGAAACTGCATCTTCTATCTCAAAACGTTTGGCTTGCTTGCTTTTTGAAATCCTTTTATGTTGCCAATGATGAGAATTATCCTCCAGTGAATCATTGGAAACTGCATCTTCTCTCTCAGTACGTTTGGTTTGCTTGCTTTTTGGAATCCTTTGACGCTGCAACTGACGAGAATTCTCCTCCAGTGAATCATCTGAAATTGCATCTTCTCTATCAATGAATTTGGCTTCCTTGCTTCTAGGAATCCTTTTATGCTGCTTAAGAGAACTATCAGCTTCTGAATTATCTGAAATTTCATCCTCCCTCTCAGCATATTTGGCCAGCTTGCTTCTTGGAATCTTCCTATACTGCTTAAGAGAGCGATCATCAAGTAAATCATCCAAAACAGCATCTTCTCTAGCAATACGTTTGGCTAGCCTGCCCTGAGGAATCCTTCTATAATGTTTAAGAGAATTTTCCGGTAGTAGATCATTTGAAACTCTTACTGCTCTCTCAATAAACTTAGCTTGTTTTCTTCTAGAAACACTCCTTTTGTGTTGATGGGAATTATCCTCTGGCGAATCATCTGAACTTGTATCTTCTCTTTCCATAAATTTGGCCGACTTGCTTCTAAGAATCCTCCTCTGCTGTACATAAGTATCATCCTCCTCCAAATCTTCAGAACCTGCATCTTCTGTATCAATGCATTTGACTTTCTTGATTGGCACACTGTCTGAAGTCATTTTTCTCTTCCTACTGAACTTTCTAGTCACCAAGGTAGATTGAATTTGATGAGTACTTTCAGGTTTTCTCTCAAAATTTTCCTCAGGTGTTGCCCAAGCATGGAAACTTCTTTCTTGCTCTTGTTCACCAGAATCCTTTTGTGTTAGGAAAGGATGAACCTGATTTGACATCCAAACTTTCCCACACCATTTCCCTGCCACCACTTTTCTTTGCCTGCCAAGCCGTCTCCCATAACCAGATTCCATGGGTGAGCTAGCGGGAGAACTACGACCAAATGCATTGTATATAACTGAATTGTATGGCATCTGCTTACTGTAAAGAGGAGAGTGACTGAGGTTTGCACTATAGAAGAGATTGATTCCCAACTTCACAGCCCAGTCCCCATTTCCAGGTATTGCATCCTCGCTATCTAGAGCCAACTGGACCCTCTCCTCATCCTCTTTGGTGGCATTCCTGAACGACATATCATTCCAGAGAGAATCAATTCCCAATTCTTGAGCAACTAACTTTGCTTCCACCTCTATCTTCGGATAATCTGCAAGTATTTCACAGATAATCATGAATTATTAGAGGGAAGAGAATCTGCAACTGCTCTTAAAAGAAAATTAGACTACTTCTGTGAAAGAAAAAATATGCACATGGCAGTTTGGCTTGCTTTGGTTGGTTAGGTAAAAAAACAAAAAGAACAATTATCATGGTTTTCTGCTTATGGCAGTTTCACTTTGGCAGAACTTTTTACCAACAACCAGAAGAAATATTTCAAGTGGGAGCACAACTGGCGCATGTGGCCAACAATCTTGTACTAAAACATGAACAAAAACTAAACATTAGGCAGCAAATACTCATCCACAGTATACTTTTCTTAAAGAACCCTCTCCATTTCAGCATCATGCATCATTCACCTTTTCACATACTCTTAAATTTCAGATTACAAAAAAGGGTGGGAAAATTAAACATGAACCAAGTTTCCTTGGTCAGCACTATTTGATACATATCTATAGCTTGCAATGGGTGTCTTTGCAAACGTATATTATATTTTTTGATAGGATGCTAGTATGTGGTATATTAGGTTCTCAGTCATGCTACGAGGACTAAAACTTCACAAATCAGTATAAACTGTGCCTTCAATCGCACTACATCAATGAAATAAGCACAAATTTCTCCCAGGTATAAGTGGGATAAACACATTAAGACTTCATTTACTATTGACGTGTGGTGACTTTTAAGTCACAACTGCTATAAGATAGAAGACTAGGTGTTAAATATTAAAGTAAAAATGAGCAAGTCCCACAAAAAATTGGTGTTCCCAAATACATTTGTAGCTTTGCTTTCAAAGCACAACGAAATCACCACAATCCCAAATGATACCTGCCTGTTGTTATAAATCACAATATTACAAAGAAAGAACTGGTATATGATATAAAACTTCAAAAAAATAACTATATTCATGCATAACTATTCTTTGTTCTTTCACCAAGAAATGAAAATAGGTATTGGAAAAATATAAACAAAGTAAACAGGCAAAAAACAGAGCAGAAAAAAAAATGATCCATTATATGTGAGAATGATTACATTGGAATAAACAGTATAGAACAAACCTGGATGACAAAGGAGCAATATATCCACCCCTCCAATATGATGAAGTCGTTGTTCTACTTCCACAGCATGCTCAAGACAGAAGACATGCATCCGAGAAGAATCTTCATCGGTTCTTGGAGCAAAAGACATGCCTGCATTCTTTATTGGTACAATGGCCTTGCTTGACTCCACATTTTCAGCCCCGTGGACAACAGAAGAGCAATTTGAAGCATGTGATATTGCCATTGGATCTCCAATTGGACCATTTACACCATTTGGCTTCAAGGAGTCAAGTTCATCAGTTTCAAACTCTACAGAGCAGTCAGTTATTTGAGGATTTCTACCATTGAAGTCATCAGGTTCTTCATAGCAGTCAATAGTTTGGAGAGGAGGTTCAACCCTGCAATCAAGTCTGGGTAATGAAAGACTCCCAGTGGTACCACCATGAAAGTCCAATGAGCACTTTGGCTCATTAGTTTCTTCATCATCATGGACTGGAACATTTGGCTCAATCTGGTCCTCCTCAGAGTCAGACGAATTTCCATAAGTCATAGCTAATAAGTTAAGAGCAGAAGCATCCCTTTTCGTCTCTCCATCGGAAATTATTTCATTACCACGATCCACTGTTTGCATTTGGTCAACAGATTGAACAGGGACATCATACAAACTATCTGGACGACTCTTTCTCATCCATCCTGCATTAAAAGAAAAATAATTAATGTTCAAACTAAAACTTGCATTAAAAGAAAGCAGAACCATTCATAGAATTTACTTGGTAAAATGGTAACAGAGAAAAAAAGACACAATGATTATCTAGGATTACAGTAAAATTTGCGGCTTGGATACGAGTCAATCAAACTTTAGATGTGCATACAAAAGCAATTTCATCTTGCAATGCAACAAATGATTTGTTTCAAAAGCAGATAAGAGCCTGGACCACAGCCATTCATCATCGAACATAATTTCTGTGCCCACACAAAAAAGATAACCATAAAAAAGTCATTCTCATGATATACAAAATTTAAGATAGTCATTGTCATGATATACAAACTTAGACATTACATTTCCACTTATATGATGGATCTTTTGTGCGTGAATGTTCAAAAAAGAGACCATTCGATGATATTCTTCATATGCAGATGAAGTGTTTAACCACCATCTAATTAACACAATTGGTAAATGCTTCCCACTTTGCTCATACTAAAAAGCTTTCTTATATACTGGGAAGAAAATTTCTGCATTGATACCAAGGCACTTTTATGCACTTAATCCAAGTCTTTTCCTTTTCTTAAGTCCCATCTTATATGCATTCCTTAAGTGTCTTCCTCCAATAATTGTAATATATTATGTGCCCTTACCAGGGAACCGGGGCAATTTCATTTGCCTTACAAATAAAGATGATACTATCAAATTCCCTAAATTTCACATACACAGGATCAAAATTGGCATTTTTGAGGTCACTGCTAAGTTTAAATAAGAAGGTAGAAAGTTAATAAAATGAAGGATAGCAGCAAAAAGAACAATCCATGGCAGAGCCACATAAAAGATGGCTAACAATACTAGCTGCAAAAGAGACGAGTGAAACAGATGGTTTCAACAGTTGACAGATGAAGAGGGATGAGCAATTATGGCAAGAAAACAAAGATACCATAACAAATATCACAAGTTCTGATCAAGCTTTAACTACTTTAAATAGAGGGCAAAATGTGAAGGAACCCTCAACCAGCCAAAACATACAGGGTATCAACATCCCATGTTCTGATTTAACTCCTTAGTACTATGGATTCAGTCAGCTCTCACCAAGATTAGCTTACCTCATGGTAAATTACCACTTGACCTAAAAGCCTAAGTTTGTAAGTAATTGCCAACAACAGCATTGAGCTCTAACACACTCCCTCACGTACAAGGTTTGCCATATTTAACAGGCTCATTATGTGGATGCAGACAAAAAACCACTTTGTCTGACCTAGCTTAAGTCTGTAGGTAAGGGTGCAATAAAATTTTAAGCCATAAATTCTCATATCTAGAGAAGTTGCAGCTGTTATTTCCACATGAACAGGTAAGGACACATGCACCTGGAAGAGACAAGTTGGCTACCGCAAAGCTGATAAATGATGATAATAGAGGAATCAAACCCCTAGAGAACTCACCAACTGAGCACAAGGAAAACATTCATGAGGGCCACGCCCATTCTAGAACACATGTGGCCTTAATCAGGTTATTGATAAAATATGGAATCTGATTATTGACTAGCTATGGACACAGCAAATCTTCATGTCAACCACTACGTAAGATCACATAATGAGGCAAAACAACAAAAGAAGAATGGCAACATATAACCTACTTGGACAAGAATTGTTCTCAGAAGTTACTGCATCCCCACCAGCAACATTGAGCCCGGCACTAGTTACTCCAGAACCAACAATCCAATCATTAAAGAAACTACAATCAGCAGACATGAGATATCTAGCAGTTGCTTCTCTAGGTTGAACAACAGCAACACAAGAAAAACTCAAGATTCCACATGTGGCACATGAAAACAGTCTCTGATCTGACAAACGGTCACCTTGACCAGTAGCACGTTCTTTGTCAGTACCTGTGGGCTCTGTCTGAGAACTCCAAGTGCATATATTATCAGTTCCAGTTAATGAGGAATTCTTTTCACACAAAGAAGTGAAGTTTCCTTTCACAGAAAAGAAACCTTTCACAGGTTTGACTCCATTACTCCTGCCTACCATGATATCATTAGAAACTAAACGTCCCAAGGACTTTACTGCTTCTCTGTAACTGCCAGCACCATGGAGCATCCTAGGGTTTGCTCCTAAAGCATCTGAAGAACTTTGAGAAAGCAGCACTATGGAAGATCCTTTTCCAAGAATATAAAGCAATTCATTATTTTGTGCTACATCCCGCACAAATAGTTCTTTAACCAATGTTTCTCCTTCATCTTTTGTCTTATCTTTTAGTCGAGAACTCCGAGGTTTAGAATTGGTGGCTACAGGAATACTGCATTTGAGAAAACAAGAAAATTCAGAGGATGTGTAAATAACAATTCATTCTGTGTGCATATCTATTGTACCTCCAACATTTAAAAAAATCATCACAGAATTTTTGACAAGTCAGAGAACTTTTACTCAGTGACTTCTATCCTTTAAATATGTAAAGACTATCTTCTGTCAGTAATAAAGGGGATGCATGTAACAAACTGTGGGTGACAACAAGAAGAAAACAGAAAGATTAATTTCATAACATGTTCAGTTGATTTCCAAATCTCCCCCAGGGAGCATAGCAAAGTATATCAAAATCTTTGTTTTTGAGTCCGAATCAGATCAGTTTAAAAGAGGAATGCACTCAAGCAGCTGATAGAAAAACTAGTGAAGCAAATCAATAGAACTACTAAAATTCAGAGAAGAAAAGATAATCATGTCAGCAAATACCTTGAATGCAATGCTATTGCAAGATCATAGAGTAACTGAAAATGAGAAACCATGGGTGGATAATTGATTGAAGCTCTTCTAATAGCAGCATCTTTAGCAATCCTTAACCATTCAGGGGTTGCAATATTGGCTGCCTCCCCACAATTAAACCCTAATTGAAAAAAATAAAACAGATGAAATAAACATCTCCATTTGATAGCAATAAGAACAAGTACTTTAGCATAAAGTAACATTTTGAGTGTCACAGGTGCCTTACCATGACTAAACCCCATATGATAGGCTCTTGGAAAAGTGACAACAAACTCCCCAGCATTTTGCACTAACCTGATTTGAAGAAACTGATGACGTAAGAAATAAATAGATGCATTCATGCCTTAAATTAAGACATCAAGGGCTTGCTACAAGAGACTTCAAGAGATCATAATTATAGTGGTTTATTTTCTTAAAAATAATGTTAAAAATTTTAATTGGTTCAAAAATCTGTTCCAAGTTGTAATTGACAATTTTCACTTTGTTAAGAAAAGAAAAGAGAAACAAATACAAGGACGTATTCACAAATTTTCTCTAGAGATTGTTCTTTTGTATGACTGCTTCTCTTTCAACTCTACCACACATTTGGCTGAAATTACATTTTAAATGAATTTCATCAAGTTGATTTTAAGCCAATGCGAATCCTATATTATGAAGGTCATTATTAGCAATTCATGCTTTCATTGCAACCAAAACAAACTGTCAAAAAGCCAAAAATATCAGCGAGAAGTATAATATAAGAGAAAGAGACACACACCTGCAACATGGAACCCCTGCACTAACAAATACTTCAGGTGACATCATTGTTGTTTTCTCACCAAGTGTAGCAAAAGTAACTGATAGAAGACAATGAAAATAAAGCTAATTTGATCAACATGAATTGATGAATAGATAAACATAAAATTATGGCGCCATCTTCTTGATTAATGGTAACTAAGTTACTTTCAGTTCAACCAAGACAACACTTTCATAGCAATCAAAACAACTCAAACATCAAGTAATCATGCCTTTCATCAGCTGGTCCTATAGTCATAGACATAAATCCCACCTTCATGCCATAAAGTCTCAAATACAGTCCTACAAGCCTCTAGCAACTATCCATCCTTCATCTCTACCAAACGTCAACTTCATGTTCGAACACCACATAACAGAACTCGCATTGCAAGACTCAAATACAGTCCTACAAGCCTCTAACAACTATCCATCCTTTATCTCTACCAAACCTCAACTTCATGTTCGAACTGTTCGAACACTGCATAACACAGAACTCGCATTGCAAGTTATTCCCAAGTTAAACTGCCTAATTTTACTGCATTAAAAATGTCCTAAATTGCGTAAGAGATTAGCTTAACATTTCCTAAATAACTTGAAAGAAAACACGGGAGGTCGGAATTAAAATACTCACCCAGAGGATTAATCTCTCCTCCATATCCATGAACTCTAACCACCTCCTCAAATGCATTCGCGGCTTCCATGGGCACACCATACCATGTCTTACTGGCACCCATATGTAAGTAATTCAAACTATGCAAGTCATGATCCTCCGCATGCCAAGCAAACCAACTAAACATCATCGCTATATAAACCATGGGCGACGTCACTCCTGGGATCTCCTCCTTCATAAACCTCAATAATGAACCTTTCGCCCGCGACACTCCCCTCATATTCCACGCCGTCTCACCTACCGTCACTCCTTCACCAACCACCTCCCGGTTTTTTATCACAGGCACGAACGCCGAGCCCGGCATGTCGTTGGCATATTCAACAGAAAACGGTTTGTCCACCGTGGCTTTCCAGTACAAGCTTTCGATTTCCAAAGCAGAAGGCGGACTTTTTTTGTTGCTGCATTTTTTCAAGTAACTCTTCTCGAAATTCTTCGCCTTAGTTTCAAATTGTTGAAAAGTATAGTACTCACCGCTCTGCCAAACCGGTTTCTGAACCGGGCGCGGTTTTCGCGGGCAGAACCCGATCTGTTGCTGGCGAGTGGTGAATGTGGGACAAGAACTCGAGCTGGAGCTCGAAGTAGCACCAATAGCTGCAGCGCGCTCGGCTAGCGAGCGATTGAGGTTGTTGATAGCCCTTTTTTTGTGGGCGGGTGGGACCGGCGGAACGATTTTGCAGATGCCATATTGGGAGGCTTCTTTTTCGATCTTGAAAATGTATGCAATTGGATCTTGAAACTCGGCCAAAGTCGGGTGGAATTCCGGGGCTGAAGGTAGGGTTTTGAGCCATGGCAGTATGTCTTGTTGTTGTTGTATTGCCTCCGCCATTGAAGAGGTTCAGGAATAAAATACTAAAAAAATTGGTAGCCTAATCATAGGAAAGTCTCCATTACGGAGACTAAGAAAGAAAGAGAGAGAAGCTGTTCAGATTCTCTGCTGCTTCATTGCCCTTTTTCTTCAGGACCGAAGATGGATTATTTTAATACAACGTGTTTGTCCTCTGTTTCCCCTTTTTTTTTTTTTAATATATTGTTTCGGTTGCTGTTATTACAGAGCAGTCGAAATGGTGAAAATGGGGCAGAGGAAGGGGCTAAGGGTGACTGTACTAGACTAGACATGTGAGTGGGGGTTTATTCGGGTTCGCTTTGATTCTGAAAACGACAGCCGTTTCCCCTTTATTACGGTTTTGTCCCAGTGGTTTTTCGGTAATTAGAACATACTTTATTGGCGCTTTCCATTTCTGGATAACGAGCATTGATTTCCGGTGTCAACTACGGCCATGAATTAAATTTTGCAGCAGTTGCCCTTCACGTCTGCTCTACACTTCTCAGCTCTGCCTCAATTACTTTTGCAATTTTACATTTACGCCCCTGTTTATTTTACAACATATTCAGTAATATCTATGTTCATTATCGTAACTTCCATTTTGTAATATCTCATAAAAAAGAATAGTTTAGTAAAAGTGACAACAAAAACACATCGAGATGTTGGGTAATGAATATAATTATAATTTATTGCACTGTTAGGATGGGACTGCGGTAACTAACTCAACTTTGACACGAGCGAGTGCAGTCAAACCAAGTCTTCGAGAAGAAGCAACCGTTAAACCGACCGGCGGGATTGTTTTTGACCCGATCCAATCAGATAAGGACAGTACAGTGACTGTGTCACTTTGTGGAGTGTACGTGTCAAAGTGCGAGTGGGCAGTAGTTTGCTTGTTGTGGAAGGCCAAACGGGTAAATACCAAATGAAAAACAGAAGAGATATTGTGCATTGTAGGACCAGTTCCATTTCCTCTCATCATCATAACAGTATCCAATCAGTGTGCTTGGGAATCTTACTTCTGAAAGCATCTGATATCTGTGTTTCTGTTTCTGTTTTCCTTTAGAATTTGCAGCAATCAATGGATTTTTGGGGGAGTCAAACTCCAATCCAGTCTCCAATTTGAGCAGGGAGGAGATAAATCTTTTATGTGTGGTTTTCAACTCAGAGGGAAGGAATGACTGGAAGTCAAATTGGATGAGGTTTGAAGGAAAATGAACTCTTAACAAAGACTTCGAGTTTGTATCAATGCACTGAGGAAGTAAAGTTCCCATTACGAAGAAAAACATACACCTCAACTTTCATTTCAATTGGAATTTGATCTTTGATCAAAAGAGTCTGGACTGGCTTCTGAAAGTTCAAGGGAAACGGGGCAATGGTCACTCCCATAGAAACCTGCAAAAGAATTCATAAATCTCCGGTAGTGCTAGAAGCATCCACAGCAAAAGAAAAAAAAAACAAATGACAAGATGCTCATTGACTTTAGCATGTATTTAGTATTTCTATTATTTACCTCCTTGCTTTTGAAATAACAATCTCCTAATTACAACAGCATTAGTCAGCAATTACACAAAGATCTTGATCCCCATATCCACAAGTTTCAAGTATTTGTATGGTAAAATGTGAAAAGGTATGAGAAAGGAAACAAATTATACCTTCTAACTCAATTCCTCGACCCTGCATTTCACAAGCAACTATCCGAACTTTGAGTTGTTCTCAAACAATGAAATAGCCTATTCTCATCCTTTTCTCTTGATACCTGAAAGAAAACCACCTTGCAGTATGTCACAACCTATATGTCACTTATGTTGTACTGCAAAAATGTTACCTATTTTGTACATTCTGATTATCCAAAACCTGTGGCAGGTCACAAATACAAATCCAAGAGTGTAAAATTGACTTATCTTCTAACTTACTTTCCAATGGGATTTCCGGACCATGAGAAGCCACAATCCATGTCCTTTTCGTTGTTTAAGAATCTGTATGCATCTATTAGCTTACCCCTGAAGCATAATCCACCAAATTCTTGAAGTCATATTTTATAAGTTTTTAACAAACATGAAAGCTTTATAACTTGGAGAATTATATAAATCCATGACTGCTTGAGATATTTTTCTCAATGACTGATATATATCTCCGGGAAAAGAAAAATCAGTTCAGGCACATTTTCACCATCCTAATTGCTAATCATAGAGGCAAAGTTTTTCTAAGAAATAAAATACTCTTTCAATATGGCACCAAATCGCTTCCTCTCAGCAATGGTAAATCCAGGCCGTCCACAATCCTGCATCAGCAAAGAAATCAGGTGAAAAAAATTGCTAACATATAAAGAGTACACTACATAACCACATTCTAAAGTCTCCAGGAAATTCAACATTGCGGGTGCTACAACTTAGTTATGAACCAACATTTTTAGTTATTTAGGCTAGAATGATGGCAACACACTAAACCAGTTTTTCATTCTTAAAACTGATCTCAGACCATCAATCTTCAGCTAGCTCCAATAGCCTTTGATGGCACTATTTAAGATGACATATTCATACCTTAAAATGCATTGTAACTTGTAACAGAGGAAACCCCTTCCATGGAACAGCCCAATTCGCATTCATAAAAGAAGTGACAAGTATCCAAAAGAAGGGATCCAACTCGTTTCAGCAGCTCTTCATCTCCTTTTTTCATGTGTTTCTAGTTTTATTTTTATTTTTTGGGTCTCAAGCATATTCAACATCCCAGTGCTCACATAATGGACCATAATTACATCCCAGTCGCTGTGTACTTGTCATGGAATCAATTCTTTCCAGTGAACAGCCCAACATTCATACATGAAATGCACAGACATAAATGAGGAAAGGAACCTACTCATTTCAGCAGCTCCTATTCTGTTTTTAAATTCTTTCCAGTGAACAGCCCAACATTCATACATGAAACACAGAGACATAAATGAGGAAAGGAACCTACTCATTTCAGCAGATCCTATTCTGCTTTTAAAGCCTCTAATTATTTGGTTTCAATTGGAAAGCTTAGAAAAATATTGCAAGTCACTATGTACCGAAATGATGTGAAGCTGAACAAAAACCATGGTTATGCCAAGATAGGCTTCAGTAACAAGACTAACACCTCTTTATTAGGAGGAATGTAACCATTTTGCTTTGCAGCACTGAAAAATTCGGGATGACTCATATCAATCTCTTCATGGCTGCATGTGAATGAAAAAAAGAAGCTTAAGTTCCCTATCAATGCTACTGATGCACTGAAAGAACAAGGTAACATAATGCATATCTTAGTATGTAAATATCTAATTGTATAATGGGAATACTGGTCTGAAAAGAGTTGAGATTGTTGAAATAAAGACTCTGTTGCTTCTTGTTAGGTGAAACTTTCTTATTTATAGCAAAGTCAAATTATCACTTTTTACATGATATTGAGTTTAGAAGTTGCATATAATGCAGTTTGACTGCCAGCAACTTTTACAGAATGGTGAGCGTCTACTAAAATAATGTTTGTCCCATTAATTATTTTACTTCAGCTGAGACAGCTAATGAATGTGCATCTATGTTTGTAGGAAATTGGTAGTTGGGTTGGCAATCAATATTTCATTTGAATAGCTTGATCATTTATGAGTAGCTGGAGCAACCAACAAAAACAATAGAAAACAGCAAAAACTGAAAAAAGTACACAAACATTGACCTCCAAACCCCATCCAGATTTGAAGGGAGGAAGGAAGGAAGAAAAGGGATACTCACCTCACATTAAAATCACCACAACAAATAAGAGGCTTCTAGAACATTGCACAACAAACTCGTCAATCCACTTATCCCATTTTCTTCTTCGTTGAAACAAGTTTTCCTCCTCTTTCCAACCGTTGTTTGGTGCATAGGTATTCAATAAACAGAAAGTCTCAAATTCAGCTAAAATGGCGCGGCCATCTGGTTCATGCTTTGAAGCTGACAATTAATAAATTCAACTGTCATTGAATGAGCAAATAAAGAAAATATAAATAAACAAGTTCATTTATATGTCCTTTTATCCCTCTTCTGTCACTATGTGCCACCTCAATTTGTACAAAGATTATAATCTCAGCAACACAACTACATTCTTGACTATGACACCAAATGAGAGAATTTTAAGAGCAACCAACCCAAACACTGCAGTTCAAAAATAAAATTGTGTCCACTGCTTCAATTTCCTTCAACCGAAACCATGTGTTCTTGTTTAGTCATCGTGAGAATACCAAATCTAACCACTAATATATACATGGACAAGCACCCATGAGGAGTTAGTGGAGTGGTTAGACCTGCAGTTTGCTCCCACAAAGTCTGGGGTTCGATTCCCATCATGGATAACTGACAAGGTCAAAGACCATAGTTTCCTGTTCCCAAAAGATTGTAGAGTTCGGCAGGGTGCCCAGTTGTGAACTCGGGTTCAGGACAAGCTAGGTACTGTACAATATCCCATCTTCCCCCAACCCAAAGGAGAAAAAAAACTACACTCAATGATAGATAAAAATATTGGAACAGGAAAAGGAATAAGCCTCAAATTACATTTTTGAGCTAGTATCAGTGTATGTATCTGTTAGAAATTTTCATCAGATGAACATAACAAATTGACAGATGGTAAATTAAAGCACCTGTTTTATCAAGAGAAAAAGAGACTTTTTTTGGTTGCAAACACTTCTTTACTAACAATGCCGTCCCTGCATTCTTTGAATCGGCAAGAGACCACCAAATCTGATAATTTCTGAATGGTGGACTTGAAAGAGCATGCATCAATATCTGCATGAAAAGAGAAAATGCCATTATAAAAATATTAAAAATGCGGGCCTTGGGCACATTGTATAAATTATATGAGATGAAAATCTTCCCCACAGGATGCAAGAACTATTCTTTATAATAGATAGCATAATTTCAATTCCAACAGGTTGATGTTGTTGGGGAATATAAAAGCAGTAGAAAACAAAATTCATTACCTGCTTTTCCTCTCGTGAAGGTTTTGTATCATCTTTCAACTCCCCCGGATTTTTTGGTGCATCCTTTTGGACCAGCAGCAGGTATCCTTCCTTCCTAGCATTAACGTGAAGTTAGAGGGGTTTTAGAGAGGTTTTTGCCCACACTCTTACCAAAGATATTGCTCTAAGATCAGCATGTGACCAAATCAAAATGAATATAATCAGAATAGCAAAAGAAAATAACATGCATTATAATTTATGTAATACTAAGATGATATACAAAACCCTTCCTACAATTTTCACTCCTCCTAGAGCAACACAGATCAGAATTTAGCTCATAAGGATTACAAAGGGATAATGCCAGCATTCCAGTTGGCGCGGGGTATGATACTGATCCAACTGATATATCCAAATTTTTAAAACCGCCATACTCCCAACTCAAACAAGCATAAATTACATAATGCAGAAGAACAGAAGAAAATTTAACACAAAGAGATAGTTTAGAATCTCATTACCCAAACAGGTTCACTAACAGCAAGCAAATATACGTAACCCGGTATTAAGAAGAAAATTACAAGTACATTCAACAGAAAATAATCAAAATTCCCGTGCAATAGCACAACCACACACATTGATCAAACATCAAACACTTAAGTCCGATAACAGAATCACACACATTCATCGAAATTTCAATTTCCCCGTACAACGAAATAACAAAAACGAAGGGTCAAAATCAAATGGAGCAAGTCATAGAGAGAAACTCGCCTGCATGGCAATGATGTCAGAGTGAAAACTGGTGATGAAATTGGAGAACTCTGTCCAGTTGTTTTTGGCTCGAAGAAGCAAACTATTGGCGTTCCATGTTACGAACTTGAGCGGGTCTTTCTTGCTGTTTTCTTCGTTAGAAATTTCAGTCTTCTCGCCATCTTTCTTTGAAGTTGCAAATGCTGCTTTCTTGGCTGAGCCCTCCTTCTCTATGGGCTCAAAAAATCGCTCCATGATTTTGCTCCCAGACTCAGTGAGTCAGCATCTGCTGTTCGTTCTCTTCTCCGATTAAGCCATCACTCCACTCCACCCCCCTTCCCCTTTTTTTTTTTAATTATTATTTTACAGACTAATATTTTTAATTAATTTTAAAATATATATAATAAATATCATCTTATCAGACAGTTCCACGCTGGACCAGTAATCATTACCCGAACGGACCGAACAAATAAGCCCAATCCAATTTTTCACACCGGACTGTGGCCCAATAATAATCACCCGACCCGGTCCATAACGCTCCTTCACGCGCAATGCGCACCCAGAAAAATTTTGTGGCCTCAACGCTAGATAAGTTTGGTACGTGGATGGCCGTTCCAAAGACACCACGCCACGAACAAGAAATTCCTAGGAGCTCTAATGGCATCATCAACAACCACGTTCTCTCTGTCTTTACCTACATTTACTTCTTCTAAAGCTTATAACACTCAGAAGCACATTCCCATATCTGGCTGCAGAGCCAATGAGAAGAGTATCTTATCTTCTTCTTTATTGGGTTCGAAAGTACGTGTTAAGAAAACAACAAGTGTCAAACCAATAAGCGCGAGAATTGGTAGAGTCAGTTGCTCGGCTTCTCCTTCTGTTCTTCCGTCGGCTCTTCTATTTGATTGCGATGGCGTGCTCGTTGATACCGAGAAGGATGGCCACAGGATTTCTTTTAATGACACCTTCACAGAAGTACTCATTCTCTTGTGTCTATTCTATGTTTCTGCTTTTCTGCTCTTTTTTTTTTATAAGCTTGGTTACTCTTTGCTATGTTGTTTTGAGGGACATTTTCAGTTTTTCCACGTTGTGTTATGTTGTGGTGGGAGACTCTAGCGGAATACTAGTAATTCCCTTTTGGTTTCTAAGAAAATGACCAAAAGAAAAACACTAGATGGGTATTTCGACTTTCAGGAAACACTGTGAGATTTAAGCCAATTCACTCAAGTTAAATGTTTGCTATGAGTTATGCAAAAAATAAAGAATAGAATTTGCAGTTGAAGTGACTGTTGAAATTACTTTTTGATTGAGCGTTTGTGAGTTTGGTGGGATGGGAAGCTAGCTTTAAGTTTATTTGTCTTTGAAGTATTTTTTGATATGCGGTAAATGAGTTACAATGGATGATAACATGGTATTAATTGTTCAGAAAGAATTAGGTGTTACCTGGGATGTGGATTTATACGGTGAGTTGCTTAAAATTGGAGGTGGAAAAGAAAGGTATTGTCTTTTCTAATAGTCTTGATGATTTTCTTTCTTTCTGTTTGCCTAGTAAAATCAAATAGAACGCTAGAGATTGCTAGGAATCTGAGAAATGTGCTGATTCTGGTTTTTTTAGGATGACAGCCTACTTCAACAAGACTGGTTGGCCAGAAAAGGCACCATCGAGTGAAGAAGAAAGAAAGACATTCATTGCTTATCTTCACAAACGGAAGACGGAGTTGTTCATGGCCCTCATCGAGAAAAAGTTGCTACCTCTTCGGCCTGGTGTTGCAAAGTTGGTTATCATCTGAACTTCTGTCCATCTATGCAGTATCCATTACTTGATTGTTGTGTATATTACATTTAATTCTTCAAATGAGTAACTGTAAAAGGAAGGTTCTTGAGTTTAGGCCACTGCAACCCAAATTGACAGTGACAACTGTAGGTTGTTTGATGAGGTACATGCCAATTCTCCTTGAAGTCACGATAAATGTCTTTTAGCTTACCTTGTCAATGATGGTATCGAAGTCAGTGACTTTGCCTCTTAGATTTCTGTGTTTTCCATCCAAGGTGAGCAATAAATCTATCAAAGTGAGGTTGTTATGTTCGATATGTGTAGCATTTGGGAATGGAAAACATAGTTAGAAGTTCCTAATAGTAATGTATTGTTAGAGTTTTTGCAGTCAATCACACAAGTGGCTCAGACATGCCTTTCTGCCTAATTTATTAGGTGTAGCTTCTACAATTGGATACTTTTATAGCATTATTAAATTTTAAATGTAAGAAGCTTTTGCCACTCTGTATTTCAATTTTCTCTTTTATCATGCAAATATGGTTATTATTGAGAAAAACGTGGATCCATGTATCACGCAGTGAACCCTGCATCGAGATGATATGATATCATCTTAGACTTAAATCCCAAAACTTAAACCAACTAGTTTTTTAATATTTTAAGAGTTCAAAAAATAATTCTATCCCTATGTACCTTTCTAATGTGAGATTCCAACATCACATGTGACCTCAAGAATCTCCTTTTTCATGGGTGAGTCTTTGAGATAACAACTTTTATTAATGTACTACCTGAACTTCACTGTTCTGACAAAGCTGAGCCATAGGTTTTGATATTAGTTGTTGGGAGAACATGAACTGTTATGGTATATACACGTCATGTTCTCTGTCAGTACCTCACTGATGTGAGATTCTAATCTCACATGTTAGTTGAACAGTTATCATCAAGCAAGAGAGTTTCTTTGAAAGTAGAAGAGCACATCTATGTTGAAATGAAACTTTAGAATTCCAGATATATGGGTTGACAAGTTTTCTTATCATATCGTACAGGCTAATCGATCAGGCTTTGGAGAAAGGTGTCAAAGTCGCTGTATGCAGTACCTCCAATGAGAAGGCGGTATGAATAGTCAGGTTCTACTACTGTAATTTCTTGTGTGATCAGCTTACTATGACTGGACATGATCTGTTCAGCAGTGGAAATGCATTTATTCTATCCTAAATTCCTAATAAATTAAAGGAAATTTTGATAGATCGGATTTTCACTATCTCTGTTAAGCCAACTGAACATGACATAGTTTAATGGTAAATTTTGGAATAATCAATGAAGTGTGTGACAACTAATTAAATATTTTGGTATTATTTGAGTACATCACTTATACGCATTGAGAAATGTATATGTTTTATTTTGAGGTCAAATTCGAGGCCAGGATCAAACGTATGTAATTAGCTTGGTTATGTTGGAATGATGGTGAATTTCAGATCCTCTTCTCTTTGATGATTGAACTATATGAGTTAATTTCAGGTGTCTGCAATAGTTTCTTTCTTGCTGGGACCGGAGCGAGCTCATAAAATACAGATATTTGCTGGAGATGTGGTTCCCCGCAAAAAGCCTGATCCAGTAAACATGTTCTCTCTCTTACTGTTGATATAGTATGCCGTGTCCAGAAAACACATGGACATAAGAACGTTCCAGTTTTGTTTCCATAGCCTTCATGAGCACCACAAATTCAATAGGAAATTGGAATGGCCTTGGGCTTAAAATCCTTCTTTCTAGTCACCTAACTCTGACGGGAAAAAAGTTCTCATTACATTTTGTGCACAATACGTGTTTATTTTTTCTGTGGTTTTAGAGCACTCATCAGTCCTCACTTTCAAATTAGTTTGGATTTGTTATGTGGTGTTTATATATGAGGATGGCCGCTGAACTGTGTTCATTCTTCCTGGCAGGCCATTTATTTATTAGCGGCCAACACTTTGGGTGTTGATCCCTCAAGGTACTGGATGATAACAGGTCCTAAATGATCTTATATGATATGATAATCAATTATTTAAGGTTTTTCTTGAATAATTATCTTCTAGATCAAAATTTGCATTTACCATAGGTACTGATTCATTTGCCAATATCATAACACAAACAGCTGCTATCATTTTATAACTACTAATCGGTTTCCACTTGCTCTCTTATATATGCTTTACATACTCTATCATTGAAAGTCTTTCCTTGTATAAAATATTTGTTATTCAGTGATATCTCTCTCTTTCCTACAGTTGTGTTGTGGTTGAGGATAGTGCCATAGGACTGGCAGCTGCTAAAGCCGCTGGAATGACCTGTATAGTAACAAAGAGCGGGTAAATTTATTCTTGACTAATTTTTCAATCAGTCACTCTCCTTCTGTGGTGTTTTGTTAATGTGTATGCATGTCATGAAAATGATTAGCAAACCTCCTTCTGCTCACATGGAGGATCTCTGATTGCAGTTACACAGCAGAGGAGGATTTCTTAAATGCAGATGCAGTCTTTGACTGTATTGGAGATCCCCCAGAAGAGCGTTTTGACTTGGCTTTCTGTGGAAGCCTTCTTCAGAAGCAGTATGTTAGTTAGCCACATAATTCTCTGTAATTGTATCAATCTCTCTGCATTCTATTTCTCATGATCTCTTTCTCCTATAATATTGTATACCCCAAGGCAATCAATATTCTTTGACCACTGAATGAGGTTTAAACTCGAGTGTAGATAAATGCACTACTGCAAATTGGCTATTTCTAAGAAGCCTGGCTATTCGTGAAGCAATTTCACTAGAAAAAAAGTTTTCTCTGCGGAAGTTCAATTGGTTGTACAACTTCCCAAAAACAACAGAGTACCATGAATCTGTTATCATTCTTTCCCTGTTTGGCAATCTTTCAGGAGACTGAACTCCTGTCAGTTTTACCGAAGTAACCAGGGGATCATCAAATATTTTTAAGTTCCGAAAGCTAGTCTGTGAAGGTTCTTGATGTAACAGTTGAAGAGTCATTGTGTATGGTTAATCAAAATTAGTTGCTTAAGGCTTCATTGGGGTGAAAATAAAGCAAAAAACATATATTTGGTAAAACCTCTTTTTAGCGGGACTCATTGAATTTTTTCATTAATATTAAACTTCCAGTGCTTTCATACTACAGTTGTGGCTAAAGCCACCACACTCGAACACCAACGGAAGCCTCAATCATATGAAATTCAAGCTATCACTTTGTGCCTGTGATCAAGGTTTGCATGAGAATTTATTACATCGATCAAACAATGTTGCTGAGATGTCATGTGCTTGTTTTTCTGAGAATATCTTGAATTCTCCTTAGCTCAATCATGCTCAACAATAACTGG
The DNA here is from genome assembly GCA_032401905.1 of Swietenia macrophylla. NCBI lineage: Eukaryota > Viridiplantae > Streptophyta > Magnoliopsida > Sapindales > Meliaceae > Swietenia > Swietenia macrophylla. The sequence continues at coordinate 2,614,428 of CP135568.1, read as the reverse complement.
GCAGATTCAGCTCGAATTCATCATCCAAAGAACCATGCTGGTTTTTTTTAGTTTACCAAAAGATTTTATCAATAGTAAGCATATCTTATGTAGCAAGCAACTGGGCCTCATCTTGGAACTGCAATTCAGTGCATAGAAAACATTATGCTTTCCATTTATTACAAAGTACTTTAGCTTGGGCAGAGTATTGCTAATTCCATTGAAACTTCTCCAACAGCCAACCGCATCTGCAAATAAAATCATCTTTTTTGAAGATACATCCAGTGAACCCAAAACCAGAAAGGGATAAGATATACTGATGCACCTAAATCAGAAAAGATTAGCAGGAGAGAAAAGCAAGAGAAGGACAATACAGACAGTTGAGATGATGATGACTGATTTGGAGAATTGTCTTCCCCATTTGTGTGCTGCGGTCCTTAAATGTGGTAGAGAATATTGGTGAAGCAATGGAAAGCCATAAAACAAATGAACTAACATCAAGAATTCACTGGAGTTTAAGAATATCGACGGTTCACGAGCTGTACTACAAGGTGTTTGAAGTAATGCCAGACTGGAAGATATAAAGCGCTGAAAATTCGTAAGCGCTCGTTGATTACCAAGAACCAAAAGAAACTTTCTTTTCTTTTTCCCTCTTTTATCTTCAATTTTCTTTTTAATGAAATTGCTCATTGATGAGAGAGCTTTTAACAAGAAACAGTTTAGGAACATGCAATTGCCCCAACAGGATACCTGCATTCAAACCTCAATGGGCAAACAACCTAAATTGCCCGTCTTCCCCGCATATTCATCGAATTAGAAAGCAACCAACCTGCCCCAGAATGTGCAGATGGGTTCCCAAGTGCCCAATTGTCAATGCCATTCCATCCATGGCCCCCGCCTCCGCCACGCCCCCTTCAGTTCATTTAATCTGTCATCTAATACACCAAAAAAACAACAATTATCATGACACTATAAAGAAAATTAATCATATTGGGCCCACTGAATATGGCATGCTCTAGCTCTTGATGATCATAGCATTTTCATTATTTCTTCATTGACCCCATACTAACCAGGTTTATTTTCTATTTTATGCAGTAGCCCAACAGCTGAGCTATTTTATATTTTATGCACTCATCTGCCCCGACGGCTAAGCACTGAAGGAAAGAGACTGCCGACTTGACAGGGGGTCTAAAATCAGCAATCCAATCCCATCAATGGCCCGTGACTCTTCTGACTTTTACATATCGAGTTTACTGGTTCAACGTCTATTCATGTTTTAGAGAGAGAGAGAATAACGCATGCAAGTCGGCATCGTCATTGGAATTCATTCACAAATTAATTTCAACTTCGACAGTGTTTCATGGACCATCTGGCTTAACGCTTGATGATTCCAAGCGCCATTAATGGAGCTAAATGTTTAGAAACCAGAACAAATCAAATGTTCAATTGTTACAATGAAAGATAATAAGAAAAAATTAAATCCTTAATTCATTCTTTGTTCTTTCTGAAAACCACCTCAGTATCAAGGCCAAAGCCTTAACCTCAACCAGCTCAGATTTCTTAAACAATCCTAGTAATGGCCTAACACTGTACAAATCATTAGCAGAGTACTTATCAGCCCGCCGGGATAACGCCACGTGTAATACGCAAATTCCGCCGGGTTTCAACGTCCGCTCGATTTCGCCGACGAACTTCCACGGGAACAGGGCGTGATCAAAGACGTTAGAGAATTCAAAGTCAAAAGTTTGGTTCTCAAATGGCTGTGCATGAAAGTCTCCTCTGATAACAAGCGGCGGGCGCGGCACCAGGTCTATGCCGACCGAGTCGGACACGCCAACGAGCTTTAATGCAGCCACTTCTTGGCCGACACGGGCGCCGATTGATAATGCTTTTGAATCGTTAAACAAGAGGCTTCTTTGCTTTAAGTTTTGAAAGAAGCGAGAGAAGACACGAACCTTGCGTTCCCAGTCACGTGTTCTCCATCTCTTCCGGAGCTTAGGGTTTAAAGTCTTGTTCAACTGTCGCTGGATGTAAGTTTCGTAGGAAGAATAACAGGGTCGAATACGGAGAGTTCCCCAGAAGTCTCATTGGAGAGCGATATTCCGGTTGAGAGAATGGCGGTTTTCCGGCGATGGGGAGACTGGGAGCAGGCTAAGAATAGGAAGAAAACCAGAGAGAAGAACACAGAAACGAAGAATGATTTGAGAAGGAAGGGCAGTTTGGAAAAGGTGACTTTCATATCTGCATGCATGAGAGCTGAGAGAGAGAAGAGAGAGAGAAAGACAACGACTCTGAAATGCAAGGTATGCTTGTTCTGACGAAAGTTTCAGCCAGAAATATTTTCTCAAGGAGAATCCATACGGATTTACGGCTGAGGGTTTTGCATTTTTGGCTGAACTACGAGGAGATTGTCTGAGCTCAGAGAGAATACCGCGAATGAAGCAGAAATGTTTTGGCTTTGTACCCTGAGCAGGAGAAGAAGAAAGGAAGGCTAAGGCTAGACAAGATACAAAGAAAGCTTCTACAAGCTTACAGAGAAATCAACAAATTCATATAACTGAATTCAGCAGATTTTGTCCTCATTTGGGTTCAGCAATTTACACGTTTTGGCGAATTACGACATAATTTCTGGGTGGTTTTGGTCATGTGAAAGCTTGCACACACGAACACCAGGATATAAAGGTTGCCCTACGAGTTTTCTTTTCCTTTACAATGTAATTTGTAGGGGAGAAGTTAACTAGAAGGTATAATGATTTTGGGAATAGCTTGGAACCCATGTGGGTTGATGGAGGGTTTCGTGTAGAGGGTCTGATAAAAGGCAGTAGCTTTGATTGTGATCGAAGGAATTTGCATTAATTTCTATGATGGCAAATCATGTACCATAATTGACAATTATGAGACTGATAATGCAATAATCCCATCCTTTCCATGCGTTTGGCTACGGTGTATTCAAGGGCATTGTTGCCCTTCTCCTTTTCAAACCCTTGGAAGAATATTTTAAATTTTTTTGTTATATATTTTAAATATTATTTAATATTTATTTTATATATTTTATATATTTTATTTATTTTAAATTTTTATTTTTTTATTAAATTAATTGTATCAATAATTTATTTATTAAATAAAATAATACGTTAATTTTTTAACAAAAATATTTCTATAATTAAAATATAAATATAAATTTTAAAAATATTACAAAATATATTTTTTATATTTGATAATATTTTTAAATTTTTAATTTATATTTTAATTATAAAAATATTTTAAAAAAATTTAAAATATTTAATTTATTTAATAAATAAATTACGACAATGACCATGATGATGGTTAGTTTAATAAAACATAAAATAAAAATGATTAGTTTTAAAAATTTCTCTGATCTTGTTTCAGGAATGTAAGGTCATTATACTTATTATGGTCAGAAAACATGAATCCAGAGATTGAGGGAGAGGTTGAGGCAGCTAATCTTTCATGTTCTTGAAGCTAATGAATAACGAGGTTTCTCGACTTTATCAATTACAAAAGAAAATTAATGGAAGTTATATATCAATTACAAAAGAAAATTAATGGAAGTTATATATAAATTACTAAAGATAATTAAATGAAATTAAAAAAGAGGAGGGAAGAAGAAGAAGAAGATAACTTACTCGAGGGGAAAACCACAGGCACGATGATACATCAAAATTAAATAAATTTGGCTGCCAACTGCCACTACAGGCTAACTAACGCGCGCGGGGCATTGAGCTGTGAATCTCACCATGCCATGGCAGCAAAGAAACCTCACAATTTAGGGAAGCAGTTTCATTTTCAAAGCAGGACGGTGAGGGGATAATACCTTATTTTTATTCTTTTTTAATTCTTTTTTATATTATTAATATATTTAAAAATTAAAAATAAAATTGATATATATATATATATGACATACACTTATATACATATATAATTAGATTTATTTTTTTATTAATTAAAAATTTATCAAAATAAAAATATAATACATTAGTACAATGCAAGATGAACAAAATAATAATAATAATAATAATTGGTTAAGAGCTAGGCATTGAGTTAATCTGATTAAGAACTGGTCCCAAGATGTTGTACAACACCCCAAGGATGGATGGAATTACAGGCAGTAAAAGAGGAAGGCCACGGTTGTAACCTTCTGCAATTTCAGCAGTATGTTGAGCAGCCCCCGCAGGATCAGAAGCGGAAGCTAATGTTTGAAGGATGGCGCCAGCCATAGCCGCTCTAGAAAGTGAAAAAGGGTTTTTACGGTTCCCAATTCTGGGGCACTGGGCACAGTTCCGGCTTTTTGGGCTCCATTACTGCACGATCGAAGGTACCAAGAAGAGAAGAATTCCATTACTCCACTATAGAAATTGGGTTTGGGCTTGGTGACGATAGAACTTAAATAATATTTCTAAATTTAAAAATAAAAATTATTTTTAAAATTTTTATATTAATTAAATTCAAATTAATTATTATTTATTTATTAAAATATAAGATTAAATTTTAGTACCCCCACCTCCCCCACCCAACAAAAAAACCTCTCTTAAACTTTGGATAGCAAGACAGCATGGGAAATGGTCTGGCTTCTCAAACTAAGTGACAGAAAGGAGAGCGAATAATCAGAAAGGGTCGGCAGAAATATTCCTTCATCCAACGGAAACAACAAAAGGCAGAACTGATATTCCAAAATATAAATATTAATCCTAACCATCATATTGCAATATCAGCAACATAGTATCACATTCATCACTAAAATTCTAATTAACATAATTCTTGATGCTGATGCGAGCCTTAAGCCTACCTCGATGGATCAACGAACCAACTTTATACATTGGATGGGATCTTGATAATCTCCATCAGATGATCACGAGAAAAAACAGAAAGCATCGGAAGGAATCCAGACATCCCATATATATCTGCCCAACTTTCAAGCGCGGAACAGTACAAGAGGTACGCAGCAGCAACGGCATACAAGAGAAACAAATGCAAAGTCGTGTTCTATTCAAGTAGCTGCAGCCGGAATGGGCGAGGCATCTGCTGCAGATGACCCAAAGGTTGGGAGAAGCCACCCTTTCTTCTGGGCATACTCAACATAGAAGCTGAATTTATCCTTAACATTTGGAATGTCAAGAGCAAGATCATCAAGCCCATCCTTGATCCTGCTAAAGCCTTTGGTCATCTGATTGATAGTGATTAGCCCTTCACGAAAGCACTCCTGCAACAGGTCCAGCATCCTATCGTTCTTCTTCTCCATTGCCATGACTAATGCCTTCTTCACCACTTCATGATTAAAGAAAGGCATTCCAAGATCACGGATACACAGACAAGCTTCACTTACAACACCTCCACTTTCATACTCTTCCAGGAGCTTCCATATCTTGTCCTTTGCGTCCTCCACGGCCCAGCCAGTCCCACCACCCCAGCATCTAAGAAGCCTCTCACCTGCATGACGGGCAGCGATGAGTGATTGAGCCACACGCACAGTCTCACTCCCACTACAATTTGCTGGCAATTTGCTGCCAATTTCCTCTAAATTCAATGGAGCCAGGACATCATCAATCACAGCCCTAGCCAGAAAAAGAGCAAGCTCATTTGAAGCATCCAAAATGTCCAATGCTGTATCTTCTGCAGATTCCAAGAGCATGACAAAACCATTCACCATATCTTCAGTTGAGAAGATCTCAATGTGAAGAGCAGAAAGCAGAACGGATGCCATTTCTTTCTCTCTATTCTTCCTGTCCATAGCAAGAGTGATCAATTTCTTCAGGAAAATTGGGTTAAATTCAGGTGTCCCCAGATCTTCAAGACTTCGGATGAGTTCAGGAATGTCATCTGAAAGAAAATATTCATGAATTATGGTCACAACCTCTTCCTTGTAGCGCTTCACCTTTTCATCTTCTATTCGTACTCTTCCATCTTCAGCTGAAGACTTCATGAACGAAACATCCAGCCATCCTTCAGAGATAGCCACAGGGACAAGTGACTGGAACAAGTTCTTTGCAGATGGAATGTCAAGAGCAAGATCATCAAGACTCTCTTCTAACCTAGCAAATCCTTTTGCCATTTGACTGGAACTAATCAGGCCTTCCTCAGCTGCTTCCTTCAACAACTTTAATATAAGCGGTTCTGCTGTTCGAATCTCCATTGCAAGAACCAAAGCCCGCTTTACCACTTCATGGTGGAAGAATGAAACACCCAACTCCCTTATGCACCTACATGCCTCAAAAGTATCTCCACTCTCAACATATTCCCTCAAAAGATCAGCAATCTTTTTCTTCACTTCCTCAACAGTGATGTGAGTGCTACCACCCCACCTCCTCTCTACAAGTTCCGCATGGTGCGGAGCTGAGAGATAGCTCTTTTCAGCAGTTTGAATAACCTGAAAGCCTTTGGAGGACTCTGGAAGTGTTTTCTGTGCCCTTGTGAGGAAAGCTGGGGGAAGTATATCATCAACCACAGCACGAGCTACAAACAAAGCAAGGATATCAACAGCATCTAGTATGTCAACTGCAAGGTCATCAGCAGACTCGAGAAGAATTACAAACCCATCTCTAATCTGAGCCGGGCTGACGACATCAGCATATAGTGCCGAAAGCAGAACTGAAGCCATCTCCTTCTCCTTATCATGCCTGTCCATGGCTATGGAAACAAGCCGCTTGATAAAGTAAGGATGATATTCACTGGAGCCAAGTTCCCTGAGGTCAGATGCAGCCACTTCCACATCACCTGTGCTGAAGTATTCCTCTATGATGGAAATGACAGCTTTCTTGTAATCATCCAAGGGGTCTAAGATAGTAGCCCCCACAAGTTGATAAGGTTCCTGTCAAAGGAGGATACAAAAGCAATTTACGATTACTTATAAATTACCAACAAAATGAATTTACTAGTTTAACCACACAAAAACAATTATAGTACAGAGCATTTAGCAAGCACACACAAACAATAAGAGACAGAAATTCTAGATCAAATTGGACAAAATAAGGGAGGAATAAACTAGATAAAAAAAAATGTAATTACCTCTCCACTGTCATAGTTGGGATCATTCCTATCAATATGAGATTCAACATCAGTGTCAAGCAGTTTTCCCCATGTACCCTTGCCGCCAGCACCATCTATAACCATCAGTCAAGAAAACAGTAGCCAATAACTATCAGATAGATGGGATCACTTCTTTAAACAATCATGAGTACATCTAACAAAGGTAAAAAATAAGAAGGCACAAAAAGGCAGCCCAGAAATTGTAAACAGTTCTTTTTTTAAGAATTGGTTAGGCATAAAAAACAAGTCCACGAACCATAATATACATTGACACACAAGTAATTTGATTAATTCAAAAATCTTTTGCATATGTAATAGAGCAAAAGAAGGGCCGGGGGGGGGGGGGGGGGGTGTGGGGTCGCGGCCCAGAAATTGTAAACGGTTCTTTTTTTTTTAACAACCGTTTAAGCATCTACTAAAAACCTTTGAAAAATCATGCAGATGTGCCCAAATTTCCAATAAAATTTCAAGGAACATCAGTCACTTACACAAAAATTATATTTCACAAAAAGGCCTGTAAGAAAATGGAATGCTTCCAGATTCAGTGTTTCCACTAATACAAGTCCTCGTACATGAAACAAGCATCAAGGTATAAAGTGATAGCTCACTTTAGGAACCAGCACACAACAACTTGAATGAGAAAATCTTCCTCATTGCATAGTGCTCCAAGAACTCTCTAAAACCATGATCATGAGATTTTATTAATAAGAATAGCATACTTTTAATGTGTTTCATCTCTCTGAACAAGAATTTTAAAAAAAAAAATGCCTGCCTAGATAAGTATGAATGTTAACTCTATTCAAACACCAAAAGACTTGACATGCTTATAATTTTTATGCCTTTAAAAATTTAACAGCATGGAAAATAAAAGAGAGGTCAATTAGGCAATAAGTTAAATTTAGCAGTTACTACAAAGCAAATTGCAAATCATCCATGGAAAACATCCACCAAGAATTTAACTTATATATAGATCTCACATCTTTCACCATTGATAAATAATGAAGCTTATATAAGTTTAAGAATACAATGAATCATATAAATTCGCAGATTGCACAACAAAATCTATTCTGTGATACAGAATTAGTCATCGAATAAACATCCATGCAGGCAAGAAGATAGACATGACCACAGCATTTCACATTTGAATTCGTATCTGCTCTCCAGTGACGCCACAAATCAGCTAGTTTGCACCATCGTCAGAGGATAGTAGGCCCAACATATATTCATCAACAATGATACACTCAGATTAACCAATCATAAAGCTCATGATATTTATTTTCAAACTTCTCTGTTGGAAAGGTAGTGGCTATTTTGGCAATGTGTACAAATTATAGAGAAAGAATTGAAAGTTTGACATCACAGACACCATAAATGTAACTCATCCCAGATGTAAGGAAAAAAAAAAAAAAGATACGTAGTAATATCAATCTGATCAGAACAAAGTAAAATTTAATGTAATTTAAGAACCAGAGAGAATTCAAGCGAGCTAACTCTGGGTCAAATAACCAAAGGAAACAGCTTAATAACGAAATAAATTTTTTCAATCTCTTAAAAGTTAAATAACAGAGTTCAATGAACAATAGCATATAAACTTACCCTTCTTCACGCGCACAAGCTTCCCAGAGTGTGACCTGCGCACATGTCTTACGGCAATTCCAGCAGTCGGTGCCTTGCCACTAGCAGGAACTTTCAACTGATGGTCAGAAAGTAAAGATGTTGGAGATTTTGGGGACGATGACAGAATCTCAACATTTTGGCTTGCTATTTTCAACGTTTCCCTCTGTTCATCCGTCAGAAATCCCTCACTCGACGCCATTTAATCTCGCCAAATATATGCAATGCCTAAAAACTAAAACTAAAAAATAAAAATAAAAAAATAATAGCATTAAGTTGCTTCATTATTAAATAATTCACATCATCTAAAAATACTGGATAAACGTTCCATGTGGCGTCCACAATTATTTCTTTGTTTACCATTTTTTTAGTTCAAAGGACTCAAGAGGTATAGAAGATTAAAAAAGAAGGTCCTGCGCCAACTATTTACTGCGATTGAATAATTCATAAACAGAAAGATCAGAAACAGAGGAAGAGTAAAAGCAATGCAAAGATTCACAGTAAATGCTATAGAACTTAACTCAGTTTGGTAACTGAGAAACTGAGAGTAAAACAGGGAGAAAACAAAAACAAAAATTACTTATTGTCTTACTCACAGTAAAGTGTCTACTCTTATTTTCCAAAGCCAAACGGAAATAAAAACCTAGAACTTAAACCACTATTCTCCTATCTTACCACACTATTTTTCTGGCAAAGAACGAGCCAAGATAGATAAAGACGGTGTGTTCTTGCTTACCTGTGTCTGTACAATCAAAGAAAATTGAATCCAGAACCCGAACTCTATTCTTCTGTGCTTGGCCCGGATCTCGAGCCAAGACAGGAGAAACAAATCGGATCTCCGAATCGGACTTCCGATTCTAACTCTAAAGAAAAAGAAAACAGAAAACAGATAAGATTCTCTGTATCAGAAACCCTAGATCACAAACAAAGAAAAAGCTCCGCTTTTCTTTAACTGTGGATCCAAATCCGAGTGTCTGTCTCAATCCGTTTAGGGAGTGAGAGACGAAATGGATGAGAACGAAAATGATGGAGCAGAGAGCGATGGATTTATATATGGAGGCTACGGTTATAACTTGTGAGTACACGTCACCATAAGGGGTTTTGGGTATTATATCACTTTGGCTGTGCACGTGGCATTGCCGCTAAAGCCTTCCATTTATTGTTTCCTGTCCCTTGCTTCCACCAGGCTCGCACGATCAGATTACCCATATTAGGGTTTTCTGTGATGTCAAATTACTAAAGTAACCTTATCAAAAGTATATTTTGTTCAGACTGGACATGATGACTAGTTTGCCAAAATGCTAGCGGGGCATGAAAATGCATGATGGGAATTGGCGGTAATCCTCTACGAAAAGTTGCAGGATTGGATAATTTTTAATGCAATCGTTTTTTATGGAACCTAAGTATGTAATTGATACGATGAGATTGGCCAACTTTAGGACAGTACAGAACAAGTTCTTAATTTCCAAATGCAGAACAGAATATGCTTCGATTGTTCAAAAATTTCTTGCCAGCAAGAAAGGGAAGAGAAAACGTGGGAAGAAAAGCAGCTTTTGTGGGCGCATCTGCTTATCGTGGGCTGCACTGCACGCCCAACCCAAATCGCAGTTGCATGCTCATGGCCGACTCGTCCATATAACGTGGAGCTAATGGGATGGCACGTCTCCAAAATCCATACTTTTGTCCACATTTCCTTGCATTCAGCGTGCACATTTTGTACACTTTCTGGATACAGATGGTTTCTGCACTTCTTTTCAATATGCAAGGTAAATCACACATGCCACAGGATCGAAATCATAGTAATAATAGTTCAAACATCAGAGCTAGGTGGCTTGTCTGTGCAAAGACCTGACATCCATTGACAGGCTGAGGAATAGCCTAATTGATCCATTTACTAAAATTGAAATGTAACCAAGAAGTAGGGAAGGTACTATAGATATTTCCCATACATGGATCAAGCAAGTGAAAGAATGCTCTAAATACATCTTAGTATGAACAAAGTAATTATTTGCACATATTCATGCAGCCTATTTTCTGATTTGCTCAAGGATAACGGTAACTTTCTGAAATGTAGTTATGCTTTCCTTTTTACAGCTGGGATATATCTTGGCAAGAAGAACCATTTCAAAGAAAATTCCAAACCATGCAAAGGAGAGGACACCACATGACAAACTGAAGAGAGACCATTCTTGCAGTGAAAGCCAACTCGACCAGCTGAGATTTCCTAAATTACAGAAGTCCATACATATAGCACCATCATTATGCTTTGCGAGCAACGTTCTGTATTCTTGGATGCCTTTTCTTATACTTCCAGAATTCATCTTTCTTTCCCTTCTTCTTAGCCTTCACCATACCCATTTTGCTATTAATAATACCAAGTATGGCACTCTTGTCCTTTCTGTTCTTTGTTGCAGCTTTTACGTCCAAAATTGATCTTAGCTTCTCATATGACTTGACATCTGGGACTTGTCCGCTTTTCACCATCTTCTTGTGATAAAAAAATGCCCTCTTAAAATCACGAACACGAACAAATGCATAGATCATGGTGGAATAAGTAACTGAATCAGGTTTTAGATTTAGAGCTGCCATTTCTTTCAATAGCAGGGGCAACTTTGAGGTTTGCCCTGCCCGTCCATAAGCATTCATCAGCATGTTATATGTCATTAACGTTGGCTGCACGCCAATCTTCCCAAATTCCGATACTACATCCCTTGCTTCCACATACTGGCCTTGTTTAGCAAATCCATCAAGCAGAATATTAAATGTTACCCGTGTGCCTTCAACTTTTTCACTCGTCATCAATTTCCAAATTTCCATCAACATTTCGGTGTCACCAGCACGCCTAAATGCATCCAGTAGAGCTGTGTAGGTCTCTACAGAAGGTTTAATTCCTTCCTTCCGCATATTTTCAAATGCAGTGTAAGCTTTTTCATGCCAGCCACTGACTGAATAAGCATGGATGAGTGCTGTATAAGAATGTGAAGTTGGTTTTATACCAACTTTCTTCATTCTCAAGAATGCATCTGCAGCCATGTCGCTCGTCTTCCTCTGCCTCCCGTATGCACTGATCAGACATGTATATGATTTGGCATTTGGTTCCAAATCCATATCCTGCATTTCTATCAGTAGCTTCTCAACAATCTCAGGTTGCATTCTTCTGCAATATGCGTCCATAAGGATGTTAAAGGTGGCAGAGGTGGGCATAAGGCCTTTCGCTTTCATCTCATGAAAAAGACCTTCCGCTTCTTCAATTTGGTTGGACTTGCAATAAGCATTCATTAAAGTGTTATAAACTATGGCATTTGAAGACAGTCCTTTCTTCTCCATTTCCATGTGGACAATAAGGGCTTCATTCTTGAGCCCCTCATCACAGAATGATTTTATCAGAGCACCAACAACTTCTACACTCCATTTGACACCTTTTCTGTTCATTTTCTCAAAGAATTCCCATGCATCTTTTGCTCTACAACCTTTTCTCCTCATGACTGTAATCATTATAGAACATGTCACATAATCTGGATTGACATTATTTGTTTCCATTGTCTCATAGGCCTTCCATGCATCATCATACCTGATAAGTTGATAGAAATCAACAATGAGATCTACCATGTATTAGAAAATAATACCTTACACTAAGAAATTTTGTTTTTCTTTTCAGAAAACGCTACCTCATAACTGTTTTCTAAATCATTTCCTGGTTTATTTTCTAAACCACCCAAAGGTCTCTCTATTTACTTTAATAGAAAGTAATTCACGAAAAGTTGCAAGCAATACTGCTTAAGTATCAAGCCTAAGACAAAAAAAAAAAAAATGGTACACTCATCCTCTCATTTATCTCCAGAAATGGCAGACAGAATTGAATTTACAGACTCTCTCGGAACCTTCAAAGTGGTGAAGAATAGTTATCAACAAACAATATCCGCATTAAATTTCCATAGGCATAACATGCATGCAAATTCTCCCAAAAGAAATTATCGTATATGCTTTTCTATAATACAAAACGGAGCCCAAACTAAAACAAGAACTAGCAAAGTATGGACAATGCACACTTGATTCTTAGGTGTTAATAAAATTACTACTTTCATACATGTATGAAAATTTATATAACATTAGTCGCACTAGACAAAGTTTCTTTCTAGTTCTTCTCAAACTTCATCAGATTGCTAATCTACATAATCTTCTCGATAACATGCCAGTACAAGCATATCAATCAACTAAAACAAATATTCAGCACGAAATCAAAACAGACAATAACCATTACAACAGTAAGAATCCCATACCTTCCACAGCAAAAAAACCCAGAAATAGCAGCATTGTAGATATGAACGTCCCTGAACTCCTTGCTTTGAGGCAAATTCTTAAACAAAACCATCAACTCATTTCCCATTCCAGCTTTGCCCAGCACTGAAAAAAGAAGCGAACACGCGCGTGGCGAAACAAGCGCAGGTTCATGCAATCTCATCCATTCATAAAAGTATAAGCAACCCATCAAAAGACCATCCTTCGCCATCATCTCCAACACTTGCACACACTCTTTTGGACTAACTCTTCCCTCGTAATCTCCTAGCACCTGACCTAACGTTACATTAACAGGTAAGTTCCTCGCAATTTGTAAAATTTCTCCTACGGTACCACTAGGTAAAGAACCCGTTTGTTGTGTGTCTTCATTGTCAAAGGTAATCTTATCTAAATCGGGTTCGGTTAGATCATCGTGTTGATTGGAAGATTTCATATCGGCAGAGAGGTGCCAAGAAGTGCGGCGGTTTTTTTGGAGAGAGATTTTACCAAGGCGAGTTGGGTCCCGGGTCGGGGTTTGAGATTTGAAGAATTTGAGAATTGGGTCTATTGGTTCTTTTTCTTCTTCTTCTTCATCTTCTTCGTGTTTTTCTGGTTTCAGGTCTGTCTTTTGTTTTTGTTCCTGTTCTTCTTGCCGTTGAAGGGAAGGAAGGAAAATTGGGGGTAAAGAGTGAGTAGAGGAAGTGGGTGAAGTTGCAGAGAGAGCTAAACAAGGTTTAAAGGGTTTTGAGTTGAGAAAGAGACGACATTTGGAGAAGTGGTGAGTAGGGCAATGGCTGTCTATCAAAGGAAATGAAGATAGCAAGGTCTGATGAGTGCAAGCAGTCATGGCGTTTTTCGGACAGATGAGAGCAAACTGAGCTAGAGCTACGTTTCAGGTTCACGATGAATGATGAAACAAAACATACCAAATAAAACGGTGCGTTTGATAGAACTGTATACACGCTATCAAATTCATTTGGCCCAGAAAAATAATACTGTTTGTTCGGTATTTCTCATTGAATACTTTTGAACAAGCAATCTGACAATTCTTCACCACCACACCCCCCCCCCCCCCCCCCCCC
>CP135568.1:2532265-2586124 GCA_032401905.1 Swietenia macrophylla | reverse complement strand
ACTTCAAATGATTATGATTTAACACATGAATTGCTATTGTTGTTGTCCTCTCTTTCCATTTGTCTCATTTGAGAAGCAAAATCAAATTCCACCTTCTGTGGGTTAATTAATCAAACACCTTATGTGCAATAAAGTACGCATGGTGTACATGAACATTATTATCTCCGGTGCATTTAGGCGGCAGATTTTATGCCCTGGAAAATTAACATCAATAGTAATCCTGTTAATAAATAACAATATGTCACGATTCATTACTCCTACTTTCCTTGTATCTTCCTTTGTACCGTAACATTTCATGAATGCACTGAGACGCGAAATAAAAATATTTTTAAAAAAATTAATTAAAATTTTTTTACCACGTTAATTATAACGATGATATATAATTATTTAATTAATAAATAAAATTATAATTATTAATAAAATTTAAAAAAAACTCAAGTAAATATCAATTAAACGAGTTAATAAAAAAATTAAATAGTAAATTTTATTTTAATTTTTTAAAATTAAAAAAATTATGATTCATTACTCCTACTTTCGACGCATCACAGCATTTCATGTATGTACTAATACGTAAAATAAAAATATTTTAAAAAATTTTAATTAAAATTTTTTTTACCACATTAATTATAACAATGATCTATAATTATTTAATAAATAAATAAACAAATAAAATTACAATTATTGATAAAAATTTTAAAAAATCAAATAAATATCAATTAAATGAGGTAATAAAAAAGTTAAATAATAAAATTTATTTTAATTTTTATTAATAAATATAATTTTTTTGTTAATTAAATAATTATATTACATCATCATAATTAATGTAGTAAATAATTTTACTTAAAATTTTCTTTTAAAAACTTACAATGACTGATGATTATGCGTGTTTTAATCAAATGATCCGAGCAATCTAAAGTTAATCGAGCTAACGAGACGAACCATGCAAACCCACATTCATACGCATGAAGTTTAAAATTGACGGTCATGAATGTAGTGGATTCCGAGTGGAGTTTCCACCTTATAAAGTATGATTTTCGGTGAACCATCATCGTCATGCATGCATTACTCTATTATTCCTCTCCTCTCCCTTTCTAAACAAGCAATTTGTACCCCATCGTCTACTATTTGTTTTGGTATTTCTTTTAAAGAAAAAGCACGAGAGAGACACGGCATAGCATCTGGTCTTCATCAAATTTAATGTAAGTCCGCAGTTGAATTAAAATTAGAAAACTCCAATCGCCTGTAACGACTATTCCAGAACTACCACTGCACGACATAGGTGTATGAATTTTGATGCATAATTAACACATTAATACACGCACCATGCATTCATTTTTACATTAAACTCTTGCTTCGCATACATTTAATTTGTAATAAAAAGAAAATATGTGTGGTTTGTTTCATACAAACAACATGTCTGCGGCATTCTCCTACCAGAAATGCTGCCTTTTTAAAAACAAAATGACTACATTGGATTACACAATTACGAAAATACCCTAACAAAAAAGATATAATATATATATATAAGGAGAAAATTTGGCTTAGGAGTTATGACATAGACCCATAATTTAAGCATCAAATTTCGAATATCTTCGCAGCTCGAGGATTTGACGTGATGGGATACAACAACAAGATGTTGCATGTGCAAAGGAGAAAACCCATTGGCTGAGAATGAGAGTGCCATATGGCAGGACCAGTTGGGGTGCCACGTGTTAAGTGGATGAGAGGTGTTGGCAAGTAGTTTTCACTCCCACTAGCCAAATTCAAATCGACCAAGCATAACATGACATGCCTTTGTTTTCTACTTGATTCCTACAGTGACTTCCTTAACAGAGATCTTCACTTTGGTGTTGTCCCCAGTTAAGTACATCCTTTTACCCTTTAAATTACGATAATCCCCACCATCCAATATCAACGGTTGTTCTTGCCCTTTAGATCCTTAACCGACGGCCGTGATTCTCCCCGGACGACAAGCAAATCGTCAAGGGGGAACAAAATCCCATGTGAAGACGTAGCTTTTCCCTCGAGAAAGCATTAAAAGAAGATGCCCTAGTCATCATCAAATCAACTTCAACGAATACTACGCCCCCTAATTCGTGCCACGTCAGTAATAGTAACGAATCGGGTCAAGATTTAAATGGATCGAATTATTAAATCAAAAACAAAAAATTAATATCATAATTTTTATTCAAACACAATAATTTCATATAATATCGGAAACTTTATTAAACCATACAATTTAAACATAAAATTAATAACAAAAATCAACAGTAGTGGGTTCGGGTGCGCCCGGCCCGTGCCAATTAGGATCCGACCAGAAAAAGGATGCCTAATCTGTGTGGCTACGTGAATCGGCGACGTTTGCGGCTGCAAAATTTTTGCTGGCAAGAGAAGAAGGGCAGGATGGATAAAGAAGAATAATAAAGGAAGATAAGATACTCGGGCCTACAAGGTTAACTGAGGTTTTATTCGGAGTGCTAAAGCATGTGCCTGTGTCTCGCAATATTTTCTGTATACTTTATTAGGCATCAATTACTTCCACGAATAATAACAAAATCAATTAATAACGTGGGCACCATCTCTGAGATTTGCTTGTCTTCGTTGTTAGGAAAGTTAAGCAAACAATACAAATAAAAATGAAAACGACAATAATAATAAAAAAAATTCTTAAAAAATTTACGAAAAAATTAGAAAAGATAACGACCAATTTTAATAATATAAAAAATAAATAATATTTAATATACAACGTCAAAAATAATTATTAAATACGAGTTAAATTCTCGATTATTTTTATTTATATTTTAATATATTATATTAGTTAATAAATATGGGTTAAAAATTCAACACTCTTATTGTTATTGTACTTGAAGGCCGGACTACTGCGAGATCTGAGGATGTTTTAGAGACAAATCAATTCTAATACTTTATGTTGTAAGAAGCAAGGAAACAGAAACAGGTGTTTTCAATTGACCAACAGTGACTTGTTAGCTTGTTATTAAATCTTTAAACCAATTAGGAACACTAATCATTCTTCAGGTAAATACCTGGTATTTCGGCGAGGGATTTTTTTTTTTTTTTTTGGTTGTTTTTGCATCTTTTGAGGTAAATTCAAAGGGTAATCAGGTAATTATAATTATTTTTCTTTTCATGCTGTAGTTTTTTGACTTGGCTTTATTACAAGGGCTTGCTTAACGACCAAAACTGCCAAATTTGAATCCCCGTAAAAACCTGAAATCACGATGCACAATGGACCCACATGTTTAGTTTAATCACGCAACTTAGCCCGGCTTTAATGTCTTTATATACACTTCCTCCTCTTTACATGTCCTTCACACTCCTCCCTTCTCTTTGATTCGTCTCGTTACTCCACTACTGAAAACGAAGAGAAAAACAAAATGGCTACGCCTTCTCTTTCTCTCATTATCTTCGTCTTCTTTCTTCTGACCCCAGCTCTCATTCAATCTTCCCCAGTTCAGGACCCAGAATTAGTTGTACACGAAGTACAAAGGTAAGTGCATCCGTGCATGGCTCCACCATTGATGTTCATTTAGTGATCCTGTACTCTAGTACAATGCTAGTTATACTATGTTTCTGAAAATGTGGTTTTTTTGGCAGGAATATCAATGCGTCCCGGAGAAACTTGGGTTATTTGTCTTGCGGAACTGGCAATCCCATCGATGATTGCTGGCGGTGCGACCCTAACTGGGAGAAGAATCGGCAAAGGCTGGCAGACTGTGCAATTGGGTTCGGCAAGAATGCGATTGGTGGAAGAGATGGTAAAATTTATGTCGTCACTGATTCCGGAAATGATGATCCTGTAAACCCCAAGCCTGGAACTCTTAGGCACGCTGTTATCCAAGAGGAACCATTGTGGATCATTTTTGCTCGTGATATGACGATCCAATTGAAGGAAGAACTGATCATGAACTCGTTCAAGACAATTGACGGTCGTGGTGCTAGTGTTCACATTGCTGGTGGTCCATGCATTACAATACAGTACGTGACTAACATTATAATCCACGGTTTACACATACATGACTGTAAAAAGGGAGGGAATGCTATGGTAAGAGACTCCCCAAGTCACTACGGATGGAGGACAGAATCAGACGGTGATGGTGTGTCCATCTTCGGCGGTACCCACATCTGGGTAGATCATTGTTCATTATCGAATTGTGATGATGGACTGATCGATGCCATTCATGGGTCCTCTGCTATCACCCTTTCAAACAATTTCATGACCCACCATGATAAAGTAATGTTGTTGGGTCACAGTGATTCCTACACTCAAGACAAGAACATGCAAGTCACTATAGCCTTCAATCACTTTGGTGAAGGGCTTGTTCAAAGAATTCCAAGGTAATTAATTTAATTAATCAATAAAATTAGTAGGAAAAAAATGTAATTATAGTTATCTAGCCATCGTTTTCAAGTTGTAGAAACTAATACATCATTCTACTTCTTAAAAACTTGGCAGATGTAGACATGGGTATTTCCATGTGGTGAACAATCACTACACTCATTGGGAAATGTATGCCATTGGAGGAAGTGCTAAACCTACCATCAATAGCCAAGGAAACAGATTTGTTGCCCCTGACAATGCATTCAGCAAGGAAGTGAGTACTTGTTTTCACGTCCGAATTTGCTCTTTTAACAATAATCTTTTGGATCAAAGTTATTATTTATGTGTCGTGATGTTGATGCTGCAGGTAACAAAGCATGAGGACGCACCAGAAAGTGAATGGAAGAATTGGAATTGGAGATCCGAGGGAGACTTAATGGTGAATGGTGCATTCTTCACAGCATCAGGCGCAGGAGCCTCGTCGAGCTATGCGAAAGCGTCGAGCTTAGGTGCTAGACCATCTTCTCTTGTCGGCGCCATAACGAGTGGTTCTGGTGCGCTTAATTGTAAGAAGGGGGCCCGTTGCTGATTATGACCCGTTCCAACAACGCTAATTTGTTGCCAAGCGAGAGTCATTATTGTGTTGCCGGAATATAAGTAGTTAGATAGTCTAAAATTGCTAGAAAATTAAAGCAAAATTGTGCTGATGCACTGTTTGTTTTCTTTCTTTTTCTCTTTTTGTTTTTAGTTTCTCTTTATTATACAACTCTGATGATTACAACCTCGACCTGTTACTCTTGGAACCATCCGGGATTGTTGAAATCTTGATGGGTTAACGAGAAAACAAGTGCAGAAGTGTTGTTTATACTAAATATATGGTGAAGTTTGAATCTCTCTTTATCTCTAGCTCTTTCTCTTTCCAAATCTCCCATGGATTCTGTTATCTAACAAAGAACGACGACTCAAAAGACAAAAGTGAAGGCATCGAAATTGCAGGTAAAGACACAAGAGAAAGGTTTCAACTACTGGTGTTAATTTGAATAACCACCATAACTATAAGCCAGATCAGCCACGTAATCCATGCATAAATTACTCTTCTTTCTTAGAGAACATAAAAACCCTCCATTTCTGGAGACTGTGTTTGACCACGCCGTGCAAAAAAAATGAACTGTAGCTCTTCTCCCAATGCAGGCAATTAAAATTCAAACTCAAACATATTATATGATTGCACTAACAGAGACAGTAAATCATGTAAGAGATTAGGTTCTCGTGCAGCGGGGTCTACCGGATATTTTACAGATAACGATGTAAGATCATATTCGAAGAAAAAAATGAGAAAAGCACATGCAAGCCATCGAAGAAGAACTGCTTTTGATGTGGGCGGCCAGGCCAGGCCATGACTGATCTCTCCTCTTCTGTGGAGTGACGAGTGGACTACAACTGACATTGATCACAGCTACATGTTTGACAAAAAGTTTCTCATTTTTCAAACATTTCACTTTCTTTATTTAGTTATTAAGTATAAACTTAATTAATTAATTAAGACGTGTTGTCGCAGATGGAGATCGCACATGCAATGCAAGTTAAAATGGGATTTGATGAGCCGCCTCTTACAGGTGCACCTGGGCGGTTCAACTCTTGGGAGCTCCACTTCAGCCCTGTTTGTTCTCGGCCTTGTCCAGATGTTTACATGGCCAGGGGTGAGGGATTGGCGTGCAATGGTCTGTGATGTAGCATTATAGCCACCAAATTCTTGAAATTAATTATGCCCGAGCCACATCACGTGTGGAGTAGTACCAACAATTTCTTATGCCAATTATCATTTGTGTTCGCACGCTTGCGTGCATATAATAAAAAAAATTAATAATTAAAAATTATTTAATTTCATAATAAGACGGGGATAAAAATATATTATATTTTTATAATATTTTTTTAACGATAATATTATTTTTATTTTTTGACTTTAACATGTTAAACTCTCTATTCTTAAAAAAAAATTTCTATTCTCCTATTTGACTTCATGAAATTTAAATTTTATTTAAAATTATAATATTTTAAATAAATTTTAAAAATAATATTTAAAAAGTGTTTAATAACTAATTAAATTTTTAATAAAACACCTCGATAATTAGTTTCATTGCTTTACACGAGATAATTTGCTTGATAGCAACAGATTCTGTTCATGAACAAAAGCAAGTCCATTAATCACGGCCTTCTCCGCTGTATTGCGATAATTGTGTTGATCAGATCATTTGAAACCCAATCGGCCAATCGTATGAGCAGACAGCGATCCAAATTTGACCTAACAAGAAAGCGGGCAGGACCCACTACTACTAGTAGTTATAGTGAAGCAGCCCCGTTGTCAAATTCGAATCAACAAAAGCATGTACATGAAAAATGTTGCACCCATCAATGGATGCAACTTGACCACAAGAAAATGCTATTGGCATCGATGGGATGGCAACAGGAGCAGAGCCAGTAACTGCTGTTGACGGGGAATTGTAACCCGTTTCCCAACTAGCTAAAGTTAAACGAGCATAGCTATAGATACGTGATATGATTCAAATATAGTATGATTGCACCAACCAAACCTACAAGTATGCGTGCTGACCATTGTATATCAATCTATATGGGCCTACTTGGAACTATATCAAGCAATGGTCAAGGTTAACTAACTGAGATTGCCGCAAGAATAGGGCGTGGGCCGAATTAATACACGTGGTCTAATTGAGAACTAAATGTGGAAGAAATAAATTTTGCCCAGATGGAGTGTAGCAAGCAGCCTTTGTAGAAATATTAAAATTCCACGATGGGGTACTTGAAGAGCTACAACCTTGATGGGGGTGAAACTTGAAACGTTAAAATCAGGTTTGCGGCGGCGAGGAAAATAGTGGCATTTTGTTGACAAGAAGTTACTCTAGGTCATTGTTTAATAATAGCACACACAGAACAGTGGTAACTCCGTTAGTAATTATTAATTAATTTTATTGGAGTTGACATGTTTTTATGTACCAAGTGACGTTTCTTTTTCCCGCATCTTTTGCAGTAACGTTGGATGTTATCGTTATTTTGGGTCCATGTCTGTGGGTTACCATAACCCAATCATGAATCTTGGGTGCAGCCTGGCCCAAAACAAGAAATTGACACCTGGGTCTTTCGGCCGAATTGTCTTGTTCTGGAGTTTTGGGCGTATGCTATGTGATTAAGAGCTTGAGACAGCTCATTCTTCGCCCGAAGGCTTAATAAGCCTGCCAAATCTTAGGACATGGCCTTGAATTTTGTAGCTTGATCCAGATGGGATATTGTAGCAATGCAGTTTAGCTCTTTGAATCACCACTCAGTCTACCCACTCAAATTACTCACAAGTTGTCCAGAAAGAAAATAATTTCTGCCATCTCCGATTGACTACTAACAACTCCCAAAAGATAGAACAAAGGGGCAGGCTATGCTACGCTATTTCCATTAAGAAGAAGACCATTCACACTGCTCAAGTATTGATCTGAGGAAGACTTCAGATGTTCTGTTTGGATTTTATTTAATTTCATGTTGTTTAGAAAGAGTAAACAATAAAATTGGAATAATTCCAACCAATGCAACAAGCCAACAACCACTGCTTTCTTTTTCAATACTACGAAGAAGAAGACTACACGAAACAACTCTTCATTAATTTAAACGAGACTCGCCAACAACTGACGAAAACATGATTATTAAATTATGTTAAACAGTAATATCCGGGTTACGGTTTTATCTGACACCGCGGCGCATCGCCGGCGGTCATGATTATATTCTGAGCGCGGTAGGTTTCGGACACAATCCCCCTTTTCGATATTGGCCATAAAAAAATAAAAAAGACAAAACTGGATTCATGTAAGACATACGCTCAGCGGCATAAGCTTCCAAGAGTCGAGGTCACTGGTTCGTCAAGTAATCTGAGGTTCTTATAAGTTTTAGCTGTGATTGGTAGATCTTCTTACTTCCAAGTGGAGGAGGTTGTCATGGTGGAAGGATTAGAACGAGGTACACGTCAGACTGAGTCTTGTTACTCGGCATGAACCGTCGGTGGCAAGGTGCTCTATCCTTCCCACGTCAGAGGAACAAGTTACAGCGAAATTACAGTAAAATTACCAATTAAAAGAACACATGAATAGAAAGGAGTTTTATTGTTTACTTGGATCACAATTCTATTTCAGTTTTCTTTTTATTTGTTATATTACATATTAATATTTAATTAAATGAAAAATAAAAAAACAAGAATTATGAGTCTATTTACTTACTTCCATTGACAAATCATTTTAACTTCTTGAATGCTAAACCTTCGAGAAAGTTGAACAAATTATCAAATCGTTTGAGCCTTGAGCTTACGATAACTTAAGGGGATGATACGAAATTCATTTGCGGACGAGCAAATATTATATATTATATATGTTAGAAATTCCAAGTAATTACGAGGGTGCCGTATACGCACGTAAGAGCCTGCCTGATTGTAAAGGAAAAAAAATCTTTGACACTGTTGCTGTTGATGTCTGACTGTCGCCTGCCTCGAGCCCGTCTATAAAGTTATAGACAACCAGGCTGCCAATCCTCGTTCCAATATTTCATTAGACTCGGATAGAGAACTTGTTTGCTTGCGTTCTTTCGTCTCCGTCTATTCTCTCTCCCTCTTGTCGTTCTTTTTCAATGGAAGAACTTCGTATTACGAACCCACTCTCCCGCGATCTCGGAGTGGTTCATTCTCCAGTCAATACTGTCGCAAAGGGAAATGCTTCTGTCTTTTACGAGCCTGACGTTCAAATCCTCACCTCCGGTGGCCTTTGCATCCCTGCCCACTCCGGTATTCTGGTACTCTTTTATTTTCTCCGTCTCAGTATGTTTGGTTTTCGTAAAAACTTAGAGCTGATTTATCATTTTGAAGCGATTAATGGAATGCCAGTTCTGTGATTGAAGATCTAATCTTGCTGTTTTTGTTGGTCAAATCGTAGGGGTCTGCGTCACCGGTGCTGGAAAATATTATAGACCGGCCACGCAAGTACCGGGGCTCCGGGAGAGTCATTCCGATCCTCGGCGTTCCTTGCGGTGCCGTTTCGTCGTTTGTTGGATTCCTCTACACGTCCAGGTCATTATTTGATGAATTTAGTCCCTGCCGTTCATTTTATATTTTTTTTAACTCTCACGTGCTTTGATCCTGCGGCTCAAATTGTTGGTCCACTCAGGCGGCGTTTGAGATTCCTTGCTTGATATAAGAGATTTTATTTGGACCAACCCCTGAATTACACGTGTCGTGTTCCAGCCTTGTTATACTTGTGCAGTTATGCTGGTTGGCTGAGTAAACTAGACCTGTTTCTCCGAAATCGCAGGATCATTTTGATTAGTTTCGATTTGTAAATTGTACGAGATGACTGAAATGTCCCTGGTTCAGGTGGACGGCGGAGCAGATGGAGAAGTTCGGGATTCACCTACTGGTGTTATCACACGTGTATTCTGTTCCACAGCTGAAGCAGTGGTCTACCAAATGTTTGGGTGAACGGCTGACGATTGAAAATGTGGTAGACGTGCTACAACTGGCCAGACTCTGCGATGCACCGGACCTTTACCTCAAGTGCATGAGGTTGGCGGCCAGCCGCTTTAAGGCTGTTGAGAGTACTGAAGGGTGGAAATTCTTGCAAGACCACGATCCCTTTCTCGAGCTCGAGATTCTTCGATTCATGGACGAAGCTGAATCGGTAGATTATTATTCTGTCTTAATTTAGGGATAATTAATAATTAATTATATATTTATAACAATTACTTAGAGCAAATTAACGGTGACTGCAGAGAAGGAAGAGGACAAGAAGGCACAGACAGGAGCAGAGCTTGTATTTACAGCTAAACGAAGCGATGGAATGCCTGGAGCACATATGCACCGAAGGCTGCACTAGTGTGGGACCATACGACGTGGAGCCCGCCAAAATCAAGGGACCCTGCAGCAAGTTCGCCACTTGCGAAGGTCTGCAACTCTTGATTCGGCATTTTGCTACCTGCAAAAACAGGGTCAATGGAGGTTGCTCACGCTGCAAGCGGATGTGGCAGCTTCTTAGACTTCACTCATCAATCTGCGAACAGCCCGATTCTTGCAGGGTGCCACTTTGCAGGTAATTGGTCGCACTTTCATATTTTCAATTGAATTTGTTTGGATCACGTTATTACGAAGGCTCGTGTTCTTTAAACATTTATGAGTTCTAGATGACTTGAATTTAGACATGAACTGATGTTGATAGAGCAATTAGTGGTTCATCTTCCAACTGTTCTTTTAGAGAAATCAAAGAAGGGCAATAGGAAAAAAATCTGTCGTTCTTATGTTTACAATGGAGTGGCTTGGGATTTTTAACTTGGGTTGTGGTGGTAGTTGTTTGATTTTCCACTTGCTATTAAGGAAAGCCCTTAGTGACGGAGACAGGAGAAGTAATGCAATCCACATTGTTAACCATAATACTAGCAGTACATCTTTTTGTGGACGCGGGCACTCTTCCAGCCCCAACTTGGCTTGCCTCTAATCCTTTTTGGCGATTTCCTGGACATGTTTCATGGCACCAATAGTTGGTTTATACTTGCCTTATCATTCTTACCTACTGTGTCAAATCCTTTGCGGTTGACGTGCTCTCAACTTATTGAACATTATAGGCTGATCTAGCTGTTGTTCTTATAGATTGACAAATCAAATTCAAAATCACCTATCCGATTTTGATGGCAAGGAATGGACAGGTCCCATCTGGTTTGCTTTTGATTGGCCTGATTGAGAAAATATCTTTTGATCAACTTACAAAATCAAGCAAATGGGATTATAGATATCACCTGTTATTTTCTTGATCAACGGTGTCTATTGATTTTGGTAGGAGTTCAATTGTTAAAACTTGTCGTGTTGGAATGTGACAGGCAATTCAAATTGAAAGCACAGCAAGAGAAAAAAGGCGATGATACCCGTTGGAGGCTTCTAGTGAAGAAAGTTGTATCTGCCAAAACCATATCTTCCTTGTCTCTGCACAAGAGAAAGAGAATGGAAGAATCTAAAGGAACAATCAGCGATTATGGCATTATAAAGAACCTTTAATATCAAACGTTACTGTGCAGAAAGAGTGTAGTGCACAAAAGGAGTCCCCATAAATAGTGTCTTGATTATTTTATTGATACCAGTTTAGTGTCGAGTTCCTTCAAAATCAGAGTGATTAATATTTTCATTTTGGTGTTGGTTTGGCATTCGGGTTCCTTGTGAATAAGTTTGTATGCCTATTACTGTGGATCTAATACATGGGTTGGAGTGATTGCTTGTAGTTGATGATCTCTGTATCTATATGTGTGACTGGTTGCTCATCCAAAACTTGTTTGGTTCAACATTTCATTAACTCTCTTTATAATTTTTAGAATTTATGCCAGCAACATCTCTTAGAAATTCTCTATCACCAACGTGGCCTATGTAGGTCACATTGTCAAGTCTTTCAAACTCGCCCACAACACGTATAAATATAAGAGTTTTGCACTGCTATAAAAAATTACGATTGTGTCTAAATTACTAATTATAACTTTTATGTCGACGGCAGGATTTGATTCTAATAACGTTAATTGGAAGGAGACAGAGAAATGCTTCACCTTGATCTTTAGAGCGGCGAATGGAGCCAGCATAGGTTTAGGAAAAGTTAATGGTCATCGTGAAAAAGCTGTACCAAATCAGCGTTCAACAGGCATAGGTGTGTGTTTGCAGTGGCAGTGGGGAATAACAAAGGAGACACTAATTATGAAAGAATAAACTTTAGAATAGCAGCCCATAATTTGTACGGCAGCTGGGTAATGTACAGTACGATGCTTGGCTTGCGGGCACGTAGTATGCCTTTCCCACTTCAGAAAAATGCATCCTCTTATGCTAAGTAGGGTCAAAGACAGAGTCAAAGTCAAAGGATCTTCATGCATTTTCTCTCTTAATTTTCAAAAAGAAGTGAAAGAAAAATAAAATCAGATTCCTAATAACTATAACTGATGTAGCATATCAATTAATAGTATTAGAATGAAGGAAAATGTATTGAATGAATCAATGATTTTATTTATGAAAATGAATGAGATGGAATGACATGTATACCCTCCCCCTTTTAAACCAGAGTCTCTCACATTGGTTGGCAACTATCCTTTATGAGTAATGATAGAAGGAAACATCAAGTAATATTAACAAATTGGGTGGGGTAATGAATTAATAAAATATGCCTTCTCTAGTTGATGGGCGGGCTTGAAAACAAATTAAGGTCGTGGAAATGCTTTGCTTTCCCCTTGTAAACATGCGACAAAGTCATTCTTCATGATCTATAAAGGTCCCAGGCAAGCACCGCCTGAAAAACGATTGGCCATCAAATGTTGTTGCAACATAACAGATAAGAGTAATCAGTTCAGTTCGGCCCATGCATTGTTTTTTGGTTGATAGTTGGGTTGACTACTTGGTATATTGATTGCAGTTGATTGAGTCCTATAACTAAGGATAATTACCGGTCAAGCATGTGTAAAAAGAAGCACAGATACTTGTCCCACATAATAATGATAATAGCCGTGTTGGCGCTTGCGTATTGCTTCCAGGCGGGCGGGCGGGCGGGCAGGCAGGCAGCGCATGTCAAAATGAAGGGTTGTTTGTTAGGGTAATTTTCCCGACTGAATACAACAGTTGAATGTTGGCCTGGACCTGGTCTCCCTGGATCCAACTTATTCTGCTAATGGTTCTGTTTATGCTAACAAAGTGGAGCTCTGCTGAAATCCCATCCATCATTGTGTCTATGAAGAAAGAAAGCTCTTTTCCCATCCATCAGCTGGAAAATAAATAATGATGAGATTGAGGTACGTTGTCATTGCATGGCATTGCATGCCAGATTTCAAATGACAGTGAAGTGGAAACTATAGAAATAAAAACCCTACATCTCAACTAAACAAACCCCATTTTAGTCAGACACCCAATTGAGCATATTATAAGAGGCCCAAGACTCCTACTTCCCTTTTTAGGTCCATTTTGGGTCCATAACAGTTTACTGAAACTACCCCTCTTTTTCCTCAATGTTCTGGGATTAAATCCCAAGATTAGCCCACAAAATTACTGAATTAAGATGTCGAAATTGGACCTTAACAATCAATTACCAAGTTTTTATGTACAGAAACTGCATTATGGGCTAGATTCACTGTCCGTTGGGGGTAGCGTGGCGCGGAGTTGGCATTTCAGGGTGTGGCTGGTGTAGTCAAGACTGCAGTGGGGTATTCTCAGGGCCTCGTCTCGGAATCAAATTACTGACTTATATGCTCTGGAAATACCAACCAGGTCGAGGTTGTTCGTCTGCAGTTTGACCCGCAAATTTGCCTCATGCCAATCTCCTATGTGTTTTCTGGGGCCGCCATGACCCAATACCCACAATCAGCGGATATGGATCCCAGATGAACGAAGAAAGACACTGTTTTCATAACTGGCATTCTGGCAATATGTGTAGTAAAAATATTATTTGAATAAATTCTTTTGGACTCTTGAATTAATATCACTCTCCGATTAATATGTTAAAAGCATTCTCCGATTTCATGCATCAGGATGGTGATGTAGGGACACTGTAGAGATCAGGGATATGCTACTACAATGGAAACCAGGCTCTTTTAGCCGAGAGTCGATGGAAGCTAAGCAGTTGGAGCTCAAGGATAAGAAGATTGTGACTGAAATTCTTCCTGCGAAAGGGATTTTATAGAGCAGAGGAGTACCATCAGCAGTATCTCGAAAAGGGAGGAGGCAGAGGCTCAAAACGATATGAAAAGGTTGCAATGATCCAATCAGATGCTATGGTTGATTCAAGTGTGTATTCTTTTCTGACATAAAAACTTCCATTATTACAATAGCTTACCTCTATTATTAAGTTCAGTCAAACTCTTGCATTCATACGGGAACACAAAGATAGTAAATACACTTCAGATACTATATCAGATGATTATCTATGGATTATGTATCATAAACCAGAGGTCCATGTGAGATTTATCTATTGGTAAGTACCATAAACTAGAGCTCTACATGGGATTATCCCTTGGCAGTTGGCTCTTTCAAATCATTCTGCACCTGCATTGTCAGTTTTTTTTGACCAATATAATAATCCATCTCCTAACATTTGAGATCTTCCAAATATGAGCTTTAGAAAAATTAAAATTAGAAGAAAATAACCATTGAGTATAACAAAAACCACTACAAAACAGGGTCTGGATAGAAGAAGATTAAAGATCTGTCATTATTAAAAAGGAGAAAGTACTAAAAATTAAAAGAAAAGAAAATAAAGGTCCATCGAGGAGGGAGCTAGGGAGGAAAATGAAAGAAAACAAAGGAGAGTAGGAGAAGTTGAGAGACAGAGAAGAGTTCATTTAGTACTTTGCACTTGAATTGTTATAGTTCCAATAGCCAATTATGCATTATTATGTTATGCATTTCTTGCTTAATATTGAGCAGTTATGCTTTGTATAATGCTATGCGCTATGCGTGAAACTGTTTGAAATGTAATTTATTCGCCATCTAAATTGGTTAGTTTTCAATAAATTGTACGGGACGGCCTGCAATTTTATATCAGACTGTTAGTGCAATTCTTGAATTGATGGTGATGGATTATCCAGCTGCAAGACCTTTACAGAAGAATGCTAGCAATAATGTTTGTAAATGTTTGCTTTGTTTTCATTCATAAAAAAAATATTCAACAAATACATGCAGCTTTAACACAGAAGGAAAAAACAGCTGAGATGCAAATCTAAAGACAATGGTGAACATTGTTTAGAGTTCATCCTTGAGATAATGTGATGGTCCTGTGGGGTTGGAGGCAGATTTCTTGATTGGATATGAAGCCTCCACAGCTATGCCACACAATCCCTCTTTATCAGAGATGCCGCGTTGCATTCTTATGTAACCCTCCTCTCCCCATTCAGGTCCCCAGGAGTTTCTTACTATCCAATACTTGGTTCCATCAAGAGTTGTTCCATAGCCCACAACTGCGACTCCATGATTCAGTTCTGTGCCACATTGTCCTGTAAATACACCCTGCAATCAAATTTAAGCAGGTCGAATAAAAATGTCATTTTGGTTTCCAAGAGTGCAAGTTAGGTAATAAAGTCCAGTGGATGATTTTTACCTCCGAATAGAACTGGAAATCTGAACTGCCAGCGTCTATGGCCACAGATACAGGCTGGTTTGCAACAGCTTTAAGCAGAGCATCCTCATCATTGGCAGGTATGTTCTCAAATCCATCAATGGACACTGCTGGAGAATTTTCCTGCATATTTTATCGCTTTCACAATCATAATTGAGTGATAGACCAACGTCATTTCGAAAGAAAATCCACTACAACATTTATACCCTTGAATCATCACAACTTCCACCATTAGCTTCGTAAGGGTAATTATTCTCAGTTGTTATACCACCCTTTCGCTTGATGAACTCAAACGCCAATTCCATTAACCCTCCATTGCATCCTTGGTTTTGTTCAGTGTCACAATCGACCAACTCTTGCTCAGATAAAGATACTAGCTCATTCGTCTTAATGTGATTTATACCCTCGACCGCTGCAACTGTTGAAAATGCCCAGCAGCTACCTGCACCACATCAATGAAGAGAATACAATTAAACCGAAAGCTACATCAAGCAAGCATTCTGTCTCCTTGGCAACAAATTGCGGAAGATAACGATCGTTACCGCATTGGCCTTGATCCTTGACGGCAGTGACTGACCCTTTCTTCCTCCAATCAACGGATGGCGGGACTCTGTCTACGTTCTCATACATGAAGCTCTCGTTCCCACGTGCCCCTCGGAACATTCTGTGGTGCTTAATCTTTGATCCAGCATAAGTGCTTGCAAATTCGTGGCTTGTCATGTCGGCAAACTTGTTCAACTTCAGCTTGTAAGGCTTGTCCATCTTGTTAGTGTTGTGAACATGCATAACATTTTGCTTGAATACATTAAAGCGCTTATGCTTCTCGCCAAGACTACTAGAAACCGTGTGATGGCTTCTCCATCTCTCGTACAAATCCCACAAGCTTTCCTCAGACTCCAACTCCTTTTCATGGAAATCGAAGCTCTCACCCATTCCTAGAACCAAAGCCAGTAAAAGAGCGGCTAAGAAACCCCTTATCATTTTCCTTTTTCAAGTTCTTGTCCAGCAGAAGATAATGGGAATGAAGAGCCAGGAGGATTGCTATATATAGAGCGAAGAAAGAAGAGGATGATAAAGGGATAATGGTGGAAATGGGAACAAAACAAGGAATGATGAGCGAAGAAGTTACAGGTTCCTTATGGGCATCAACAATGTGTAATAATGGAGATAGATATAAAAATGGGCTTTGAGAGTAATAGAGGATAGGCTAAAAAGTTTGGTTTCACATATTCAGGCGATTCCCTTTTATACAAAGCCAGTTTTGCTTACTTGTACAGAAAATAAGCAGAGATGAGAGGCAGTTTCGATGAAACAGTTAGTTGCTAACATAAAACGACTCGTGGAATTAGAGAGTGATCTTTGCATGCCAAACACGTTATAACGTAGAACCAGAAGGGGAAAAGAAAAGGGGACGATCAAGAGCATGGTTACTTCAATAAAGGCTTTGAGGCTTGAGCCCCGATAATTTTGCACGTGGGAAGTGCTTTTGTAAGTGCTTTTGTGGCCGCCCCTAGCTTTAACTGAAAAGTGCTTTTCAACTCGGAAGTAAGTAATTTGTACTTCAGCTCCGGTTTTCGATCAAAAGGAATTGATCAAGTGAAGAAGCAAAGCTTCATTTGATTTGATTTGCGTGATGTAAACGATATGGGGTCAAAATTATTTGACTCTATAGTCAAGGTAATTCTATGACATAGTGTTTGCTTGTTGGACTGGTATGGCGTGGTAGGTCGGGGACTGATCACTTGTACGTTAGAAGACACGTGAATTTCCAACACCCAACAATCTCTGATCTGAATATGAATCGTTACTTGGTATTGAAGCAGGGTAAGCGAGGGCCATCATGTCCATTTGTTACTCTATTATGATGCCAATTGCCAGTGTTAAATGCCATGAAAAGGATGTCGTGCCTTAATTGTCTTCAACTGATGTGCTGTATTCAAGTTTAATTTCAAAAACCAAGTATAGAAGCTGGGTAACGAAGGCAAAAAGGCCATAAAGAATCGCATGTTCAAGGGGTCGGTTCACGCAACTTCCATCTCAAGATTTAGCAGGTGAAATTTATTGTTTCTGTTTAATGTATATATGGACAAAGTTATTAATAATAGTAGTAAATTGTAGATTTAAGCTCAGATTTGTCAATCCGATACAAACAACAATATTTTTAATTTAATGAAGATTTTTTTTGAAAATAATAGTAATGAAATATGATAGAAGGATTGATAATTTGTATAGAATGACAGGTAATTGATGGGTAATGTAATTCATTTATGGCTAAAAAATAGAGATGACAAAAGCATGAACTAACCGAAACCCATTTGACCCTTAAAGTCTGACCCACAAGTTTTTTATTATTTAAATTATTTTTAATTATTTTTTAAAATAAAAAAAAACTCGACTCTAACCTAAACCTAACGTGAATCTCACATTTGATAGCAATGAGTTATTCTTAAAGTTTATAAAGGAGGCTCTACACACCCTAATGGTCACGTCTTTTGGAGAAAAGATAATGACCCAATCCGTGACAAGTAGTATCAGAGCCAAACCATTCTAACTCTAATGTCTCAGCCAAACGTCCACACATAACCAATACGTCCATAAATGGCTCATAAATCTCGAGGTATAACAAAACGGGTATATAGAAAGTCTCATTGTAACGAAGGCGTCATAAAATTGAATGGGAGAAAGTATAACGAAATTTCACATTAAATATGAATAGACTATTTTTTGAATTTATAAGGGAAGTTCTGCATACTCTAATAAATATGTCTTTTGGAAGGAGATAATGGTGCAGTCAGTGACACTAACCTCGCGTGAGTCAAACTTGACAAGGGAGACCACAAGTTTCTTCCTTTTTGTACGGGTCCAACCCCGTCCAATTCTCAGACCCACGTAATCAATTTCATGTGGCGACCCGACCTGACCCGTTTACCACTTATACAAGAAGCTTTAAACCCGTTTACCGCTTATACAAGAAGCTTTAAACCCGTTTACCGCTTATACAAGAAGCTTTAAACAGATTTTCACGATGAATTAGAACTCTACTTTAAATGAGGGAAGAAAGGAAGGTAACTGTGGAAGTTGAGGTACATGGCATTCATTCAGTATTCATTTCAAGGTCTTCAGATTCACGAGGTCAAGCTCCAAACGAAAGAGTTATCTGCGTCCTACTACAAAGAATGCGCGTTGCCTGTCATCTGCCGCATCTCCACAACCGTTAAACTGTTTCTACACAAAAGAAGCACGATACTCAAATAGATACTTCAAAGACCAATATTAACAATACATGGATACTTCCAGGACCAATTAATAATAATAATAACCAAAATATAGAAAAAAAAATACAAGCAAAGATTACAACTAAAATAAAACTTAATTACAGAATGCATTTCTACAAATTAAGAATCAAACAAAAGAATAACTTGTAAATGACCAACCTACCTGTCTATTTATGCAGACAATCCCAAGTTTTTCCTTGAATAACAAATGATCTGGGTTTACTCTTTACTAAAATGTCATGTGCTGTGATATCAGTGGCAAGCAACTTTATGATGGCTGACGATGAATTAGAAACCAGATTCACAGGTTTCACTTTGCTTTTAACATATTTACATCATTACAGGTGTATGATAGACCTATCATGTCCAAACACAAACAACTCCATTCTTGTCAGCAGAGGCCAGCGGTTTTCCAAGCCCACTCCAACAACAACTCAGGACAGAAGCAGTGTGTTCCTTCAAAGTGCTAACTATATCAGCTTTAGATACCGACCAGATATGTACAGATCCATCAGCTGAGCCAGCAGCAACATAGTTCTCATCTGGACTTATACAGGATCGGCTCCAATTAGAAGCCACTCTATTTCCAGTTGCTCTTAGAGTTCCACATACTTCCAGAGACCGAATATCAAATAAATTGTGCATATTGTCTCGCCCACTAGTCAGTATTACATTTCCACTTCGAGAAAGGGAGATAGATGTAACTGCTGCAAGTGAATGTGCAGCCACTTCACTAAGTAGCTTTCCGGAATGAATATCCCACAGGCGAAGATTCCCATCAACATGACCAGAAAATATAGTCTGTCCATCCATGCTGAAGGCAAGAGCATTACAATTGCTGTGGAAAATGATTGTGTTAACACAATAACCTTTCAGCAAATCCCACACTTTAATAGTACGATCATAAGCTGCACTCACAACATGACGGCTTGAAATTTTGCTCACATCTACAGTGCACACTTTATCTCTATGACCTGTGAGAGTATGATGGATACGCCCTGAGTTGACATCCCAAACATACAAGTTGTTTGAGCTACTTGCAGCAATGACAGATTTATTATCAAGGGTGACGGAAAGATCAAGAACAGAGCCAAGGCATCCGTAAAGGGTTTTAGTTAATGATCCTGTGTTTGTATCCCACAATTTAATAGACCTGTCCTGTCCCCCACTAATCAATCTGCCAGAATTATACTCAAACATTATAGATGCACAGCCACCTTCATGGGCATGGATCTTGTGTTTGCATGTAGAAGGAACAATTGACTCTGCAAAGTACTCAGCACCTTCTTCACTTCGGCGAACCACACCATCTACCTGCTGCTGAGCAAGTTTCTCTAACCCACTAGCCTTGAGCCGATCAATCATATCTTCATAAAGTGCATTTGCCTTAGTAGTAAAAGAAAATTCAAGTTAAACGGGAAAATATGAAGTAAAAAGAATGAAAATCATTTGAATGTACGCTTTCTCTGAAAAAGGGACAAGATCCACTCTCATCCTAATATTCATAGATTAAACTTTGAACTCAAGGCAAATTTGAAGACAGATAAAAACTAATACAAAATGCTCTCACTTTCAAAAAACAAGTTATAGATTCAGCCTCTGAAGAATACAGCATCATTTTAAGTGACAATGTTGCTCTTTCAAATTTCTTTACCAACCGCTTAGTATCTCTCAAAAGACTCATAAAATGTGTTATAATTCTATTCAGAAGGAACTTGTATTTACAAAAGAGAAGTGAACAGCAAGTAAGGAAAGTAGCCTCAGAACTCTGTCAAGCAATGCACAAGAAGACTGAGAACACATCACCATTAAAGACCACCATCTCCTCTCTAAAATCAAAACTAAAGACTACTTACTATATTCTTAACAAATTATAAGCAAACACAAAACTTATATCTTGCTTGCAAGTTTGGTGGGTGAAAATGGTGGCAGTATACTTCCCTAGGTCTTGTATAATATTATCATTAGCCAGATCAAGGCAACTCTCAGCAAAAATATGCCAAGAGCCTACTCAGGTCTCTCCTTAGAACAGCTAGTCACTCTAAAATTCCATGTCCACATTTCAACTAAGACAAGAATACCAAGTACCTCGTTCAGCCGTTCAGCGTCCTGCATCTTTTGCAGCATCCATCGATCAATCAACATTTTATTTTCAGCCTCTGCATTTTTAGCTTTAACAGTCATCTGTTCTAGCTGTGCTCTGATTTGCTGGTTCTCACTAATAACCAATTCCAAAGCTTTGAACTTTTCTTCCATGTCTGCCTTTAACTGAGAACATTCATCCCTGTGATAGGTGATTAATTTAATCTCGCAAGCATTTAACTACTGCACGGGTAGAGACACAAGAAAAGACTAAAAAGAAACACACAACCTTATTTGCGCCAACTCCTCCTGTAGAGAAGTTATTAGCGTTTCCTTCTCTTGCAATAAACCTTTTGAAGCTCTGGACTCGGCTACTTCAGCCACAAGCTGCTCCGATAATCGAGATTGAGCTTTGTAACATTGCTGCAGCTCGGTTTCCAGGTTTTCCGCTTTCTCTTTCCATTCAGATCCCTTCAATGACACACACACACACACACTCTTAATCAACCAATTAACAAAATTCAAGAAAATCTAACACGAAATAAAGTTCACACCAGAATGTTAAAAACTAAGGGAGAGTAAAGACCTGAGATATGATGGGCCTAGAAAGAGCGGTAATAGCGGGAGCATGAGCGCCTTCTTCCACCAAATGCCGTTTCCGCAACGCCTTCAAAGCGTGCTTTATAGCTTCCCTCGCAATTTTATCTTCTGACCTGATATCAAAATTTTATATAAACAATCATTGTCGCTGATTAACATATATTAATAGAATCCGTACACTAATCACGGAAGTTGCATTCAACTAAATTGGCCGAGAAAACGTGGCTTCTTTCTTTTCTCGGGAACCAAACCAAAAAAAAAATAAACGGAAAAAAACATAAATAAATCGATTATCAAACTTACATATCGATCGAATTTGAGTTTAGTATGAGAAATCGCTATCGATTAGGTTTTGGCAAGAGCTATCGATTATGTTTTGGCAAGAGAGAGCGAGATCGAGAGAAGCCGTGCACTTCAGTTTAACCGAGGAGATCGAGTGAATCAACCATCGAAGGGTATTTCTGGAAATAAATTTTGAAAATATGTATATTTCTAACACCTCATTGGATAACATTTTGTCGCGCATCAAGCAGCATAATACTTCTCAAAACTCGCCGTTTAGTCAGCTACCCACGGGGCCTGCTTCGGGTCGGTAAATTTAGAGATGTCAAATGGGTCGAATTGACCTGGTCCCTGTTTGGCTCGACCCGATTCCCTGATGATTCACACCGGACCGCAAGAATAAAGATCCGTCGTGGACTGAATTTACAGACTTATATAATTTTATTTTTTAAATTTTTTTTTAAAAAATCGTTAGATCTGTGGATAGACTCTTATATGTCAGGCTTAAAGAACATGTTAAGCTTTTTTTTTTTTTAATCTCCCTCAAATAAATTGAATCGAATCAATCCCAACCTGCAAAGCCAGTGTAAACTCCTTTTTGACAAGTTAGGCCGAGCACTTTGACGCCTCTACCAGTAATTATGGGCTAATCATTTTAATTAGGTTTTCCCTTCACAGATTGTGTAATACAAGAGACGGGCATGAATAAGCAGAGGAGTTTATACACATGGCAATATTCATAGAACAATTGCTTTTAGGCATGAACGTACATTTCTCACTTGAGTTCTTTCAAACATGAAAACTAAAGGAGGTTAGTGTTCCTTCATTAACAATGGAGGATCTGGAATGAATCTCAAGATATCAATCTACAAATTAGAAACCACAGCATTAATATAGTCATTATACAACTCCCAGAGCAAGATACACATTTTGAAACAATTTTTGAGTTAAAAATTTGATCCCAAATAATCTTCCCCCTTTTGTTTCTTCTATGCATTTAAACAGCTCGAATTCGATCCAACCAGTCAACACTCTTCCGTGCTCTTTCTAGCTGTGTGTCAATGCTTCTCCTTGATTTCTCATGGTATTCTACACTTCTCCGTGACCTTTCCATCTCATCAAAAGAGATTCTTAACTTTTCTAGCTTGTCCATGTTAGTAAACTTGTATTCATGAACCCTTGGCTTTTCAAGCCTATCTGTGCTTTTCCTTGGTTTTTCTCTTCTGTTGGTACTCTTTCTTGGAGCTTCAAAACAATCTGTATTCCATCTAGATCGTTCAATTCCGTCTGTGCTTCTCCTTGAACTGCTCCTCCGTGAGGGTGATTTCTCAACTGTTGTTATAAATTTCTTGAGATGCCTAAGATATTCGGGAAAGAGTTCTAAATCACAATGATTTCCTCCTTTTAGCCATAAAGGTTCGTATTTCTCTTGGCATAGTTCCCAAAGCTGCTTTCCATGAGAGCAATCAACAACCTCATCTGCAGTACCCTGAATAACAAACCACACAAGAACCTCTTCAAGGTAGATTCAAAACAACCCCCAGGCAAAAAAAAAAAAAAAAAAAAAAATTGGCTTTCCCTGTAATGGAATGGAATTACAAATTTCAAAAGGTAAGAACTTGCCAATAAGACATAGTGGCAAATATCCAGAAATCACTAATGTACATTTTTCAATTCTAAAGAGAAAATTCAAAAATTGTTTAACTTTTTTTAAATCAAGACGATTTAAAAGTTAATAATTAACTTTTTAGATTATATGCGTCAATATATCTGCTTTCCATTTATTCTTCAACTCTTTTCTTTACGGTATTCTATACTGAATCCAAGGACAGAATTAGTTTGACAGTGTGCAAAGAACTGCAATGCACATTACTAACCATTGACAAAGCCAAAGAGTAGAAATAGAGTAAAAACTTGATAGTCCAGTAGTTAAATCTGAGGGCAGTGCCATAATGCGAGAAGAAAGGTGTATTATCCAGCATCGTTTCTTAAATCTTCACAGGTAGGGATGCGCAAAGGAAAGAAAACAAGAGAAACTGTCTTTTGATTCCCAGCATTTAAAAGACTACCCGT
The DNA here is from genome assembly GCA_032401905.1 of Swietenia macrophylla. Classification (NCBI taxonomy): domain Eukaryota; kingdom Viridiplantae; phylum Streptophyta; class Magnoliopsida; order Sapindales; family Meliaceae; genus Swietenia; species Swietenia macrophylla. Next base: position 2,562,314 of record CP135568.1, on the reverse strand, counting down.
GTATTGAAGCTAGAGGATATTATGCATAATATTTTAGAACAAAAAACTAGAAAGAAGCAAGGTCATTTCTACATCCATTACAAATTTGAAAGGCTGGAAAATATAGCCCATTCATAAGATGGTCACTGTAATGATAAATATTTAGGCACCGCTAGGATTTTGGTCTTAAACTATATACGGGAGTATAGAAGTGAAGAATGTTTCTGGATTCAACCAGAAGGAACTAGAACACCTGTAAATTTCAGTAAGTTGGGTAACTAGGTTCTCAGCACCCTAACTCATGCTCCATATAACTCAACTAGCTTTAAAACATATGGAGTTTAGATCCTTGAGGTCAACCAACTGATTTCCTAATTTGCCCCCCTCTGAATTATTGTCAAATACTAAGCTAAATCATAAACCTCAACTCTTATCCCTTCTCCTTGCCATGCCTTTGGCTTAAACCATAATGCTACTCACTACAGTTTTGTCATTGGTCTCAGTTGCGTATGACTGAATCATCTTTTATAACTTTTTAATCTTTTTGTTTTACCACACATCATTCTCAACAATAATTTCCAAGAGTTAACCTATTATTCAAATTTCTATGCCATTATTGAAGATGCCCCAATTTTCTGAAGAATTCCAATTAACTTAAAATAACAACTCTACCTATTCCAAAAAGTGTGGAACAATGGGGCCAACTGTCTCCAAAGGTCTGTTCACAGACGATATCATTGCTTGACAATGCATTTTTTCACTCATCTATTATAGTTAGAAATAGAAAGAGGATTCCTTAGATACAAATAAACGGGAAACAGTTTTGTAATTTCATGCAACAGGCAGATTCAAGATATTGAGCTGCGAATGCTTACATGAATTACCAGTACAGGGCACCTCACCAATGGTATTTTATCAATGTTCTGAAAAAAGTTGATGTAAAATCAAGTCAGAAACAATGTAAACGAAATGTTGTTCTTTAACCATGCTAATTCATGGCAGTCAAACAGATCAGCAAACAAAAAGTTCAACCTTATAGATGTCAAACCAGTAAGTGCGCTTCACGGGATACATGACTCTTAACCCAGAGAGTATAGGACTATGCAGAACAACAGCTCTTAGTCGGGGCAAGCGGGCCGCAAGATCTAAAGTAGGTCCACTTCCAACAGATTGACCATAAAGGATGATGTCTTCCTGCTTAGCACAATAGCTCTCTTCAAGACACTTATATGCAGCTTCGATATCTGCAAAAGTGTTCTGCTCACTGGGCTGAAGAAAAGAATACATGAACGTCAAGAGAACTTAAAGTAGCAATTATTTAAATCAGATGATAAGAGGAAGAAAATTCACAATGCAGTTACCTTTCCTGATGACTGACCATATCCAGAGTAGTCATACCTGCATTGATTGAAATAGGCGCTTGAATATAACATAAAAGGTCACTATAACTGTTCAGCTACCTTGTCTCACTGGATAAAGATTTATTTACCACATACAGATACAAAAATTGAGTAAAAAAGCCAAAATCCCTACCGAGTTCAATCTGATACTGGAAACTAACAAAAGTAATTCTTGTCTCTTTCTTCATTATAAAAAACTTTAATTAGCTAAGAGATAGAATGTCATTTCAGCACAGGCTTTGAGTTCTAATTCATTTTGGGAGATCAGTTTTCTAAGAGAAAAATCAGTGATGTAAGGCTTCAAAGCAGGGGTAGAATCTCCAAATCCTCTTCTCCTGCAAGTTCAACTCTGGACATATTGAAATACATATAACCCAACTGTGTTTCAGCTAGTGGATCTGGCCAAGATGAAAACACATTCTATTCTCTGGCGTGTAGAAACAATGTCAAGTTGATTTTTGATCAGCACCTTCACATACAAACTTTGTTCCAAAATCTACATCTTCGAGTAAGATAGTCATCACAATGTCAAACAAGTATAACTTCCTAACAAAATCTGCTTAACCTTTAGCCTTCTAATTTCTGAAACAGCGACTAGAAAAGCTAATTGTAGCTTCCAATTGTTCCTCTCACACATCAGTTAATTCCACTTTCTCAACCACGGAAACTTATCTCCTCCTTTCCAATGAATAACCATCTAAAGTTACAATAACCAAGTTCTTATCAGCCATAAGTATTTTAGCTGGAACCCAGTTTTGAAAACTGACTCCATCGAAACTCTGGAATCCGAAACCATAACGAGTTATTAAGAGAACATAGTTAAATCTTAAGCCATGCTGCTACTAACTTCACCGTTCAATTAGTTGGTCAGGCTAGATAACTGAATTCACAGGCTGGAGGGGAAAACAAAGGATCTAAAAGAAAATAAATAAAGGTTTTCCTAGGTGAAATCATTTATTCATCAAATAGCAGATATTTCATCGTCAAATTTATCACCAACCCGAAAACACCAACCCCATGTCCTATATTACCTTTATGCATGTCTAAAACAAAAATTGAAAAATTTTCTAAGGGCGTAGAGAAAATAAAGGGAAGTACCCCATCAGATTGACACGCAAGTGGATACTCAATTCAACGAAGAGCTCGTACATCTGCCCAATATCAGCAGCATTTCCATGAGAATACAAAAGAGTGGTTGTGGCCATGGGGTATCTAACATAGACGGCCACGATCTCGGTGCCGCGACGTGTGGGTAGGCGTAAAACATCGACATGCTCTCGGTGAGGAAAGCAGTCCAAGAGCAAGAGGCCAGTGGCATCGTCCGTAATTAGCTTGTAGGAAGGCGGGTTTGGTGGGAAAAACGCAAATTTTGCAGCCATGGATGAAGTCACCGCACCCATATCTCTTTCCCTCTATAGAACTGAACTTCAGAATTTAGAGAAGATGAACATTCCTTCCTTTTTTTATTCCTTCTCCAGGGGACGCTTCTCTTCGCTGGTCGCCGGTTGTCCAGACGAGAGAAACAGAGACAGAGAAGGAGAGATTTGTAATTTCGTATAGAGAAAGGACAGAAAGTAAAATAGTGCGTTGGATTAACGATAGTCTTACCAGTTGTCTCGTGAAGATTGGCAGGAGACCATGGTCCCGCTCACGTGTTCAAATCTTGTCCTGTTACTTTCATTTTGTATATTCATTTTAGGACCTTAAATCCTGTGTACCATAGCAAATTATAAATGTCTCCCTATTCTTTTATAATATTACGATTTTGTCTCAGTACTAAAATAATTTTGCATGCATACCCCCAAAATATATGGGAACAAAAATGATATTAATAAGACTTTAATACATGGTTAGCAAAATGATATCATTAAACCGAAATTATTGGAAGGTGAATTTTCATAATTTTTAAAATAAATAACAACAAATAGATCCATGATGTAAGCACAATCAAGAAATTTTTATAATTAATAGTCAAAATAGTATAACTTCTAAAATTTAGAATAAAACATATCTCTATCAATTTCAATAATTTAATAGGACTAATACCAAACTCTCTATTAGGGGAAGATGCTGGAAGGTAGGTGATGCGAAGGTGTTGCTGAATCAGAGGCATAGTGGTGGCAAGAAAGGGAATTAGAGAGGGGTTTAGGGTGGGGGTACGAAGTTTATTTTTATTTAATTTATTTTTATTGTTAAAAGAAATCTGTAAATTTTTTACTTTTTTACACAATTTTAAAATATAATAATTGAGTTTAATTCGAGTATTGTGTCAAATTTTAAATAATCAAGTATTCTAATTTAATATTCAATTAATAAATATCACATCAGTTAGTATAAATAATTAGAATAGTAATATTATTTCTTATTAATTCTTATTTATATTTATACATTATTATAGAAAAAAATATATACTCAATATGTTACTACTGCCAGTAACATTAAAGATATTTTTAAGATACGAGGTATATTTCTTAAAAAAAATATATAAAATTTTTTATTCAATTAAATGTATATGAAGTTAAGAATGTATTAAACTTAATCAAATAATATGAAATTATAACCTATGGCTTTGGGAGAGTACAATGAATGGGGAAAAGAAGAAAATGTAGGAATACAAGGGGACTAGAGTGCAATATATAGAAATATGGGGGCTATAGACGCAAGAACTTCTTTTTTAAATACCTATACTCTATATTTCCATGTCGGGCCGTTAGATTACACGTGGCTCTACTGTATCCAGTGGGAACACTTGGAAGTACTCAAGGTGGGGACCATGTCCTGATTCCCCGGCCCGAAGCGAAACTTAGCTCAGGACCGTTAAGTTTTGTCAATTGCACATTTGTAATAATCACGTGGATCACACGTGGGGCTCATCAGAGAAAAAGCCACACATCAAACAACCTCATCAAACTTCATCATTTCATCAGTCTGGGTCCCAAAGTGAAGAGGCCAGTGGGGAGGAGATGGAAGGGCCATGGGGGCAGCTTAGAATAATTTTTCTCTTCTCGACATTTGGAGTATAAAATGCCGTAAAAGAATGTGAAACGTGAAGAGTGTGGACTAAACCCACAGTCTGTCAACTGAATTTTTTAATTGCTAATTGGGATTTTGGTGCTTCAATGATAAGACCGAAGCCAAAACATACGATTTGCGAGGAATATGTTAGTGAAGTTGAAGACAATTCCCTCGAGAAACAGATACTCGGCACTCAGAATTACAGATCATGGCTTTCTCCATGATATCCTCATGCTCCCTGATTTTTCTCATCTTCCCCTCGCAGTTCTTCCTGTACTCCATTTCCTCCTCCACTCAAAGCCAAACGCCCCAGAAAGCTGCCATTTTATTACCGAAATGCTTTCCAAAGTATAAAAGCTCACTAAATGTTGTTCCAGTATCAATTAATCATCGTAAAGCCAACTCCACCTTCCTCCGAAATGTGTACTTGCGGACCATCAACGTAAATCAGTGGCCCTATGATAGGTGACATAGACGGGTAGTTGGGATCTCATAATTTGATCTAAAATTAAATTTTAATTGTGCAACACTGTTGAATTTACTTTCTTAAAATTGTTTTTAAACATTAACGTTTTGTAATATTTCCTGTCGAGTAGCTTCCGTCTTGGTACCTTCACTATAGGCATGTTCCGGCAGTACTTCTTAGCAGTTTATGTAAGCTTTGTTATTAGTGCAATCCTCGGATCGACAAGATACAAGTGTGTTTGTAGATGATTTGGTTGGATCAAGCATTGGTACACTTCGGTTGTAACACTTCAAATGCAATTGAGACACTGCAACCAAGTGAGGCTGCTTCCTGCGTCAGGAATCACATAGGTCTCCGCTGGAGGCTTCTCAATGTTATATCTCTTGACAACGTTTCTATCGATCATGTCTATGGGAGCTATGAGATATTTCATGGAATTAGAGGAGTTCTTTGACCTGAGCCAGTTATGAATCTACAACATAACGTACGATACGACAACTACTCGTTAAGAAAGATTGTCATGGAACATTTTTGCCTGCAGACAACTTCCAAGGATCGATTTGAAGCATGCTCCGGTTTCTTTCATGTAAAATTCTAATCATCTTCTGTAGCAGTATGTGTTTTGTACTGTGGTCCATGTATTTGAATGATTACACTACATGCATGACATGTGCTCGCCTAAACAAACCCAATTAAAGATGTACAAATATGCTGAGTGCTTGGTGCTTATATCACATAGACATAGTCGTACGTGAGCAAAAAGGAGATGAATGAGTTTATTTAATAGGATTACGCAATGACTTTACCTCTTATTCTGTCAAAAATATTCTTCGTACATCCATCATTATTAAGGACAAATCAATGGAGTCATTGAAAGACCTCGGGAGCAGCCCCATCTCTTTAACGTTAAGCTTGCCACGTTTCAGCTCCACTAAATCAATCCAATAGTATTCACTCCACTAAACATTGCCACCTGTGCCACAACCCTAGCCTCAAATCTTAATTATATATTTTTCATTTGGCTCTGACTGTTGCTTCTTGCTTTCTATGTCATTCATTCTTTCAACAAGCTGATCATGTCACTCACGAAACCCAAAAGTCAGCTGCTGCCACTTCAATAGAAATCTCTATGAGAATTCAGTGTAGGGTTCCGAATGAAATCGATGACTCTCTCAACAATTTAACTTCTCAAGACATGTAATTCCTTAGCTAGTCAAGCAACCAACGAATATTGTTCATAAACTAAGCTCTCTCAACAACACTTGCCTTATTGAATACCTTATATTATTTCACATTCTGCCAATGGATCTAATACAACTTTCCCCGTCCAGTAGACAAGGGAATATATAGGTTATAAGCTCATTATAAGTTACCTACTAACTAATAGGTTTATGTATGGTTTGATAATAGTCTTCTGTTTTTTCTTTGGTCTATGCAGATCCACTCAACAGCATAACTAGAACAACCCAAATCATACTGTAAATTCTGTAATCGATCTGAATAATTTAGAGTACAATCTATATAGATAGCCTATCAGAGTTTAATAACCAGAACGCCTCCCATATATTCAGACGTACAAGTGGAATCATGCATTCTTTCCGTTATGGCTTTCCTCATGCCATCCTCAGTGATAGTGCTTATTATTTTCATCAGCATGCCTTTCGTTCAACTCTTGTTCTCGAGTCTTCCTCTTCATCTGTTTCATCTCTTACGAAAAGGGAAAAAATATAGGTTTCAGTGCACCCGCTGTTCACCGTAGTTCCAGAATCACCATTTTATGACCCAAAAGCCACACATCTTGATTTCATTGGAGATTGCTTGAGTACTTCTTTAGCCTGCAGTGCTTATTTTAACTGGCACAGGTCATAGAATTACTCCATGAGATATCCGTTATCCCCAGTTGACCAGTTGATCTGTTCAACGGAAACTATGTCATGAAATGTAGCATAGGAACTCCTCCGTTTGAGACACTAAAAATTCCTGACACATAGCACCATCATTTGGCTGCAACGCATCAATTGCATCAAATGTTACAACCACAACGTTCGGTTTTTCATTTGGTGGGACACTAGGTATCGAAACATTTTCCTTCTGGTATCATCCAACACTAGCTCTGGCTAAAACCAAATACGATTTGTTTTAGCAGCCATCATATCTGGAGGACGCTGCGGTCTACTGCTTGATTCCGGAACGACATATACTGAACCATACGGATAGGTCAATACAAAAAATTAAGATCGACATGTATCAACAGGAAATATCTACAGGAAATCATCTAGCTACCAACCAGTGATTTGTGCAGCTGACGAATGCAAAACAGGCCTTGCACTGCGTGCCAAGTGTGAAGGCAGGCAAGTAACTACAGGATAACCTACGAGGATGATAGCTACGCGGAAGGAAATATTGGCAAAGACACATTGACGTTTCAACTCTCAAGACAGCTTCAAAGGTAACCTAATAACTATTGTCAGTCAAACATAGTTTTCAGATGTCATCATGAAAATACAGATGTCCTTGAAGTTGTGGGTCTAAAGAGTCACCGTTTTCCGTTGGTGGGACAGCTAGGTATCGAAACATTTTCTTTCTGGTATGATCCAACGCTAGCTCTGGCTAAAACCAAATACGATTTGTTTTAGCAGCCATCATATCTGGAAGACGCGGCGGTCTGCTGCTTGATTCCGGAACGACATATACTGAACTATACGGAATAGCCGTAGATAGGTCAATACAAAAAAATAAGATCGACAATTGGAAGCATCGATCTGACGTGTAGCCGGAGACTGAATTTTGGCCTACTGACGATGAAGAATCTTTTACGCTAGGTGACCAGAACGCATGGATTGATAATTCCCGTGTACAGTTTGGCTATAGGAAGCAGTAGTAGCACTGTTTCCGTCGTGGAACTGTATCAGCAAGGGGAAGTGAACATAGGGTTCGACTTGAAGCTAAGCCCAGTAACTTTCATTTTCAATTTACAATTGACAGTAATGGGGTGGCGTGACATTTACTCAACTACAACTAATTGATCAATTAAAAGATTAAACACATCTAAATTGCATAGATTTATTAATAATAAACATGGGTTGGTGGGGGGTTATCACTGTATTATTGTGGTTGGTCGCATATGTTATAATCATAATATGAAAACAAATCTAATTCATAAGTAATAAGCATACAGTCGCCACGTGTATTTATTATATTATATTTTATTAATTGAATTTAATTTGAGAATGAAAATTAAATTTGAAAGAATTATGAAAAATATATAGCTTTCAGTCTAATCAGGTTATAGAATTGCTTAGGAAGGCTTGAATGCGAGCCTCAAGGATGCCGCATGTAAATACCACTTTGATGGACGACATTGAATTGATCTGCGGGTCCTGAAATCAAGTGTCCCCTACTATAACTGCCACGTATCAATTCCATTAAACAAAAAGTTAATCACTCCACTAAACCTGCCACCTGTCCCTCAACCTAGCCTCAAATCTCAGTTATTAATGACTGACCCTCGTTCTTCCGAAAACCAGCAAACAAAGAATGTCTTCCCATTTGTACCCTGTCTCTTCATTCTCTCAACAACAACAACAACTTCTGCTTCATGTCTCTTCCCAAACATTGAAACACCGCTGCATTTCTACACTTCGAATCCCAAATCCTCTTGGCAGCTGTCTGGCAGTCCACAATAATCTCCTCTATGCCTCATCCATCAACGAAATCAACGTCTTTGATTTATCCGACTATACCCATATCGATACATTTAGCAATGATTTGGCTTCTGGGTCCGTCAAGTCTATCGCTTTTGACAGCGCAAAAATATTCACTGCTCACCAAGACTGCAAGATCAGAGTCTGGAAAATCTCGCCATCAAAACACCACCACCTTGTCTCCACACTCCCAACTGTTAAAGACCGTTTGCTCCACTCCATGTTACCGACTAACTACGTCACTGTCAGGCGTCACAAGAAGCGGCTTTGGCTCGAACACTGGGACGCTGTTTCGGATTTGGTAGTGAAAGAAGGGTTAATGTATTCAGTTTCCTGGGATAAAAGTTTTAAGATATGGAATGCGAAGAGTTACAAATGCTTAGAGTCTGTTAAAGCACATGAAGATGCTGTGAACGCAGTTGCTGTATCCGATAACGGTGTCGTTTACACTGGTTCATCGGACGGACGTATTAGGGTTTGGGAGAGAGTCGATAAAGGGAGAAAACACACGCTGGTTGCTACCTTAGAGAAGCATAAATCAACGGTTAATGCTCTCGCATTGAAGGGCGATGGTTCGTTGTTGTTTTCGGGTAGTTGCGACCGTTCGATCGTGGTGTGGGGAAGAGAGAAAGACGATCACCACGTGGTGTTCGTGGAAGCGTTGTGGGGTCATGCAGGTGCTGTACTGTGCTTGATCAACGTAGATGATTTGCTAGTGAGTGGATCGGCAGATCGGACAGTGAGGATTTGGCAGCGTGGTAAAGAGAACAGTTATCGATGTATGGCAATCATCGAGGGACATGAAAAACCGGTTAAATCGTTGGTAGCCTTTTCAAGAAGCAGTGCATCTAACGGTGTCGTTTCGCTCTGTACCGGTAGCCTTAATGGAGAGATTAAAGTGTGGGATGTTGTCCGGAGTAATAAGAAAGTCAGCAAATGGAGTTTCTAAAAGTTGATTGAAAATGACCCTCCGGCCCCTATAAAAAGAAAAGTTAGCTTATTTTATTAATCCCATGGTATTAAATATTGTATTAGCCTGTATGTTGTTACATTATGTTTAATGTATACAATGAATTGAATTCAATTAGTTCTAATCACATGATTCGAGTGCTATTTATTTTATAATTTGTTACCGACCAAATCATGTACAAAAGTTGATCCATTGTCTGCTATAAAATTCAAAAATTTCCAAATTCACGATGTTTATTAGTTTGATTGTGATGCATAATAACACGATATGATAAGAATTGCACTTTAAAAATTTGTCTATTATATTCTAAAATTTTAACAAATTCTGATTGTGACATATAATATTAACATATTTACGATGCAATTCAACAATTCCAACTCCAAATGGGCATCATTTGTCCATTTTGTAGATGTATTGTATAATGTTAAGACATTTGTAGGTATGTGGGACACTTTATTAGAGACTATAGACCCAATCTTGGCGGCAATGCTTCGGCTCACTAGATAAATAATTAAGCTTTGTTGGTTGTTGGTTAAAAATGCATCCCTCAATTCTCACATGGTGATGATTTCTATGTAAATTGTAGATTGGTTTTATTTCGATGTCAAGTTCGAGGAAACTCTGGCAAAAGTTGCCATCACATGCTTGCTTGCTCACAATCATTGAGCCTAAGTCGCTCCCACAACCCCCACAATATATAATTAAAGGCTAAAGAACTATATTTTAGTTCATTATAAACTCCAATTTCAACAGTCTGCGCATTAACAAATTACAATCCCAGCTTTTGGTGAAGTTTGAGGGATTTGTATTGCATATTGCTTGACATATTTGATGGCAACAAACTCAAACCCAGATGGCTTAACAAAAGCTGATCAGTTGTCCGCTTTTTTTACCCTTTCGGTTCCTGATTAGTGGGAGCATGTGGGATACCATTGACACTCCGTAATATATTTAATTAACATTACACCGACAAACACAAGTTCCGTAATTCTGTTCTGTTCTGGTCCCTTCATTCTCATGTTTTCGTTGTCTGAAGCACTGTTGCGTAAGCGCTGACGCACTTTCAAAACTTCCCATCTGCTGCTGAAGCATGTTAAACGAAGGTCGAAACTTCAGCATGGTTATGCAACTCTTCCTCAATTAGATGTAAACAGCATGTGCAAGTTTCAACCCGCGGTCGGTGGCCCAGGATTAGAGAACCCGAAAACCTACTCCAACCCATCTATCAAACGAAGAAAAATCATCCAAAATCCTGCTTTCTCATTGATTACATGACTACTCTTATCTAAATTTGATTACATGTTTAATTAAATTATTGACCATTGTTGCTACCTCACAATATTATCATTGGATTGGCTAAATGTACCACAATCAATCATAATTATAGACAAAATCACAATAGTTTTGCGACTCCAATAATCTATGTATAACTGCGGTACAATCTTTTTTCAAACTTTTAAGAGATAACTGTAACTCTTTCGGTGTGACCAGTTATCTATAATAGTAAATTATCTGTAAATCAATTCTAATATATCATGAATTTCCTATTGTAACATTACTGATAGAATGAAAAGCAATGTTATCCTTTTCTGAAAAAAAAAAAAAGAATTCAACCTCCCTTAAATTGTAGCTCAATCATCAGCATTATATTAGTACATGTGAGATGACAATGTATTCTGAACAAATGTTGTCTTTATATGTGCATCATCAAAAAACTAAGCTGCTGCCATATATTTAATAGGTTCATGTTATATCTTGGGAATAGATGAAGTCAATTGTCTTTTCTGGATCAAGTTTAAAGTCTATCAATGGCTTACCACACCAGCCGTCAGTAATGCAATGACCCTGAGACTTGAAACAGAGCACCATCATTCACCAGACATGTTTTTCTGCTATCCATAGATCTTTAGAACACATTTAATGCATAACTATTTTCTACAGGATCACAAGAGATCCCTGGCTAAATTGGTACTTTGGATCAGGAACAGAATGGTGACATAGGAAACTTCATCTTCTCAAAGATGGCTTGAAACATTGATTCACGTTTTTGCATAAAGAGAGATGTTCTTTGTTTTAGCCACAATATCAGTCACAGCGGGAGAAATGCCCCCTCTAACAAAGAAATTCCAACTTCCATGAAACTGTTAAATTAGTGTGTCCATAACAAGATATGCTACGGAGATGTTAACACAAAATCACAGCGAACCAATCTTTGATGTACTCGACAGAGCATCAACTTCCATGGGATACATGTATGAATATCTGAACTGTAATTCTCTATTACACGGTTAACTTCTAATCACAAAGACAGCTTAATGAAACCTGAATTTCTGAAGAAAATTTTCACAAGATCAAAAGATACGCATTCAGCCAAACACTTCTAGTGAATCAAAGGGCAACACATCTTGTTTCCCTACCACAAGTCAATCAACTTTTTCTCCTACCTCAAGAAACCTTTTGGCCTCCATCTAAAGCATCATCATTAGATTTGTACCTTCGCCTTGATGCAAACAATCAACTTTGTAGAAATGGCAAACCTATATTTCTCTATCATGAGTAAACTTTCTACTCTTTCATCTCAATTATGCCTCTCACATTTTGGCAGTAACACTGTCCTACTCTCAACATCCTTCATTTTTCCAATGAATGCTAAATTACAAAGTTGTTGATTTACTACCCAAGATCCTTGCTATATAGCATAACATACTAATACAACCTATTGACTAACTTCTACAAAGGACACAACAAATCAGATCAAGCAAATGGAGAGAATATTGACTCCATTTCTTCACTCTTAAATAAGAAAGACTCAAAAAATTACAACCATGTAGCAATAAATTTGCACAGTACCACTGTAATTCATCAATAAATCAGATATCATTCTTCCATAACTGTAAATTGTCATAATCACTCTTTAGTATTACGTAGAATAATACATATTGTATGTATGCATGTATTATGATTCTTGCGCGCACACAAAAATTTATTTTTGAAACAGGAATTATTTGTCTACTAATAAATGTAACTGGATCGGAAGTATTTCTGGATAGGCTGCATTCTTAGCAGCAAATTCACTAAAAACTCAATCTCAGCTATGCATATTCATATATTGAATGAACCAAACTGCCCTCAAAGAATCAATCATGTTATCTATGAAGAAGCAAGCAGCTTCCAATTAAGCGCATAAGATAAATTACCAATCATGTGAGCTCCACGACTCTCATTCTTATATCAATGAAATTCTACATCAAGAATAATAGAATAATATCCAATTTCTCAATTAAAATAATGCATAACATATCCTCAAGAACTCCAAAACTTAATTTTTTTTCCCAACGATACTATGATTAAAAACACCAAATTCTCACCGAACCAGCCTAGGTTTTTCGTCTGAGACGCTTCCTAAGCTTCTTGTACTTATGCTTGTTCATCTTCTTCTTCCTCTTCTTCTTCACACTATCCGCCCATACCGTTCTTGCATCGTCAGTCTCCACCTCATCGGCCTCAATCGCGTTCAATTGATCAAACCCATTAGAAGAAATCGGATTCAAGCAATACCCACATGGGAAACTGGGGAAAACTGGGAACTTTTGGGCATTTTTTCGATTTTCTGTAGCTGTCGGGTTCAAAAATAATATCGGATTGTGCGTGTTAATGAAAGTGGGCGTGGGTTTTGGAAGAATTGGAGGGGTTTTGAGATTTGCAAAGATTCTTGAAGTTGATTTGTTTCTGGTCAGTTTTCGAATAAGATTGGCCATAGTTTGGTAGTAAAGTAATAAGATTTTTGATGAAAAGCGATGTTAGCGAGAGCTTGATGGTTGCATTATTTCCAGGTTTACAGCTCAAAAGAGTGATAACTAAGTAGGCAAAAGTTTTTGTTCTACTCTGGGGAATTCCGGGTTTCGGGATGAAAGCCGAAAGGAAGCGTCTGCAGGAAAACAGCGTCGTTTTGAAGTCCAGTACCCTGCGGGGCCGGATAAGTACAAACCCATCAATTTTGATTGGCTCAAAAAAATGCCCTCACGCAGGATCGAACTACGGACCTTCAGTTTACAAGACTGACGCTCTACCACTGAGCTATAAGGGCTGATCGGAGTGTGTCACTTACCATATTTTTTATGAAATTGTATTTTTAAACAATGTAGTATTTAATTCACGCGATTTCCAGCACATATGTAACAGACGATCTCTCGGTTTGTAATTCTCCATCTATTTTTTCTCCTTTTCTAATTCATTCATTTTTTTTCCTCCATTGATTCCTTTCCATTGCAGGGCGCGAGAGAAATGGAGGCACTGATGTTTTCAAATACGGGGTATTATTTATTTATATCAAAATTTTTATTTTTGTTTCTCTCAAAATGATTGTAGTGGAGCAGGTAGGAGCTGTAACATCCAAGAAGATTCGGCCCACTTGCGCCTTCTTGTTATATTTTTTTCAGATGAGCTCTCTCTGAGAACCGAATCCATCAGTTCCGATATTTGTATGATGCAGCGAATGTGAATGCGCTGAAGTGAGGTTGTGAACTTCTCCGACTTTTTGTTACAGGCTCTAATTTAAAATTGCGTGTTTTGGGTGATGTAGTTTTTGGCTACTTTAAGTTACCATGTTATAATTTTTTGCTGAAGCTGTTTGTGTTAATGCAGAGGCTGTGCAGCGTGCTCCAGCAATTGCAGAAACTGAAGGTGTTTGTAAAAATGAAGCAACCCATTTGAGAAGAATTCTTCCTCAATGATTTGTTGATTTTTGAGGTATTCTGCTGATATATTTGTTTTTTTTTTTTCAAAACTGTTGTTACTTTGAAACCAAACATTTCTATTAGTAAGTATAATCTCGGAGAATCGATTTTAGGACGTAGCTGAGACGGAGAACTCTCTTCGTAATGCATAAGTTTTTGCTTCAGTTTTCAGTTTCAAGATTTTCTGTGCTTTTGATTTATTACCCATCTTCAAGCTTGATCGTCAGAGCTGCTTTCTATTGATATTCCCTCATTTCTATCACTATCTAGCTGGAGTGATATATGTTTCTTACAGTATTCACACAATTGAATTTCAGCTTGGAGGTTTATGGAGTGGAAAGAGGCCTCTGATTCCACAATTACTTTTCAGCTTGCAACTATCTCCTAGGTTAAAATCAGTGCAATGTATATACATTAGATGCGATTGTGCTAGGATTAGCGGAATTTGTTATCTTTGGGACAGAATTGCCGGTTAGAATTCTGAGTAGTTGGTAAGGCTTCTACTGTTAATCATAATCCTTAAATGTGAAATGAAATTTCAATGCCGAATGACCTTTTGATTGTTAATTATCACAAATGCTGGATGACCGTTTGATTGTTAATGATCCATGGGATTTTGTGAGTCATGTAATCAAAGTCATAATTCATGTGACATGAATCCTTCTGATTTTAAGTAGTTTTTTATTGAACTGTGAAGTCTTACAATTGAACTCTACGAGGATTGTAATTGAGGGGTGAATGCCAGTTCACCATGACCTTTGATGTCACCAATAACTAGAAAACACACTTTCAGGTTTGCAGCATTTACCTTCTTCTTTTCCAATTTTCTTTAGTGCCATATAAAATGCCTGATGAACTAAATATCTTCTGACTTTGTCTTCATTGTTGTCTAATTGGTAAATAAACAACAAATAAGACAGGAAAAGGTCTGTGTGGGACTTTATTATGGGCATTTTCATCTTAGAACTTTCTTTAAGACTTGTCCTAAGGTGTAGAAATTAGGCTTATCTTCACTATTCCACTAGGCAGATTGTGATATTGTGGATATCATGGAAAGACGTATTGGATTTTTCTGTAAGAAAAAAGAGAGATACAATCATAAGCAGAACTGAGAAACTCCATTGGTTGCTTTGTTGAAGGCACTTTTTGTTCTGCATCTTGGAATGACTAAAGTGCAATTACCAGTTACTAGGAACTTTGCCTCTTTTCAATAATGTTAGAATTTGCTTATAGAAGGATCTGTCAATACTAAGCTGTTCTTCCTATTTTTCTTGTGCAAAATGAAAGGCTCGATGGATTGATTATCCTTTGTTGAAGAGCTGGGTTGTGTTGCTAGAACCATTAGGACTGCTGAGTATGAAAGAATGTGGATGACCCGTTTGTCTCCGCATCAAGTATCAACTGAGATAAATCATCAGACATACTTTTAAGAAACTCGGTGTGTTATACAATCCTGTTATATTCAAGAATTTGTGTTCTATTTTCCATTTCTAATTGGCAGACGATTTTCATAGTCTTTCTTGCCCTGTTTTCTTACTGATTGCAGCTCACTTCCATGCTCGTGGAAAGGCCTATTACATCTGTCACTTTGGAGTGATTTTCTTAGGGATTAGAATAGTTAGGGCGTTGATCGCGAGGGTCCCTCTTGTTGGATTCTCCGGCATCAAACAACCGCACCAAGGGCAAAATATTATTATACTGGTTTTCAGACACATGTTGAGATGAAATAAATAATTCAAGAAGTAGAGGAATTTTTGGTCGGGAGAAAGAAATTACAACCAAATCTATGAAATAGAAAATATGACACATTTGATGAATACAGGCAATGATTTGAAACAGAAACAGATAATAGAGAATAATTATACTTCTTTGAAAGCATAGATTGTTTGAGCACATATAGGCATTATTCTTATACATTTAAAAACATCCACATGGTACTTAGTGCTGGATCTGAGTAAGCATGCACCTAACATCCTTGCTGTTAGGTCTCTCCTTTGGATTATCCAAAGTGCAGAAGCAAGCAATCTTTAAAACCAGAAGCATTTGTTCCTCATAACCATTGCCTAGGAGTTTTGGATCAATAGCTCGGTTAGGATTTTCGGAGGTCATAACATTTCTCATCCACTTAACCAGACTCATCTCATCTGTATGTTGGAAGAACTCGTCAAATGGAAGTTTTCCCACCACCAAAGCAGCTAGCAAGACCCCGAAACTGTATATATCACACTTGTCAGTGAATTTCAGAGTCTGGTGATACTCTGGGGCTATGAATCCAACTGTTCCAGCCACATTAGAAGTTGTGATGTGCGTTTGAGCATCCGGCATTGCCGCTGCGAGCCCAAAATCTGCAATCCTTGCTTCCATATCATCATCAAGAAGCACATTCGCTGGCTTGAGATCTCTGTGGATTATACGTGGGCTATGGCTCATATGGAGATATTCAAGCCCGGAAGCTACTCCTACTGCGATCTTGTGCCTAGCAAGCCAATCTAATTCTCTCGTCCCTTGTGAGACTTCATTTAAAATGTCTTGCAAACTTCCATTCTTCATGAATTCGTAGACAAGTAAATGGCAGTCGGGGCGGGACAGATGAGCCAGCAAGGGAAGAAGATTCCTGTGCCTAATTTGACCCACAGTGTTAATCTCAGACCGTATTTGCCTCATTTTCTTGTTCAACTGCTTGGTATCTTCTTCAGTCAGCTCGGTGGCATCTTTTGGAGGCTGCATAATCTTCTTAATAGCAATTATCTTTCCATTGCTTCCCGGTAACTCAGCTTTGTAAACTTCTCCGCACCCACCTGCTCCTATTTTCTCCAAAGAGGTAAGGCCATCTTCTTTTTCCAAGAAAGCTAAGTCCTCAGCTTTCTTGATCAATGGACTAAAGATTGAAGGGCCATGATCTCTTCCTCCCCCCCTTACCGCTGCCAATACTAACTTAAAAAGCACAGAAAAGACAAATCCAGATATGGTACCCGCGATTGCTCCGGCAAGAAATCCTAAAATCCACCCAGCTACCTTCCTCTTAGTATTTTTCTTTCTGTGCTTGCGGCTTTTTGATGCTGGAACAGGAGCTTCAGCAGTAGAAGAGCTGTTACTTGATTTTGGAGCTGCGGCTGGGGAATTATTATTGGCTTTAGTAGTTGGATTCTCGGTCAAAATATACCGTTTTGGGTATTGAAATGCCGAGGACCCAACTTTGCTGATAACTGGCATTGGACCTTCAAGGAAACTGTTACCGGAGAAATCAAAGTATTGCAGATTACGAAATGAACGTATGGAAGGTGGGATTTTTCCCGAAAAGAGATTGTTTGCCAGAGAAAGATGTTCCAAGTTTGGAAAATATTTCAAGAAACTCAAGTTCCCTGAAAATTTATTCCCAGAAAGATCAAGAACACGCAGACGAATTAACGAAGACAAATTCGACGGGATTTTACCAGAAAATTGGTTATTTTGGAGGTCAAGAATTTCAAGTTTTCGGCAGTCAACGATTTGGGGAGGTACCTGGTCAAAGATACTGTTATTAGCAAGGGAGAGCTCCCTGAGCTCTGAAAGCCGTCCGATTGACGGAGATATAAAGCCATTAAGCTCTCCAGATGCGAAAATAAGCTTCGTAATCCTCAGAACGTAGGTATTATCGTTTGAGAGCCTCCTCTCACACACCACACCGGCGGTGTTGCATGGATTGGTGAGATTAAAGCGTTGACCGTGGAAGACGCCCAAGTCCTTCAAGATAATGGCGAGCGCCTTATAATCTGAACGGTCGAGAGTGAGCCTTGCATAGGTATGGAAGAGGAGGGAGAGGAAAGTAAAGAAACAAAGGATAAGTTTGCCAGGACCCGGAGGAGAGATTGCCATTTTCTTCTGGTGGCAATGGCCAAAGTTCGATGTTGAAGAAGTAGTAGTTCGTCTGATATAGCCGTGGGATTGGTGGGTTGGCTCAAAGACTTGGGATTTTTTTATTGCTGCAGACCGTGTGGAAAAACATGGATGGTGGAGCCCGTTTTACATTGAATTTTCGCTTCAGCCCAGACTGCGGGGCAGATGGTTGACTTCATTTCCCACATTGACTATGATTTTACTAATTTACCCTTGATAAGCAGAAGGAAAATGAAGGTGAAGGTAGCGAAGGATATTGGAAAATAAGGGACAAAATTTCTACTAAAATGCAGTCCGCACGCCGTATTGAGGAGTTCAGACCGAAATTACATTAAACGGTGGAAGTGTCCTCCAAGTCTTTTTCAAGTCAACACCACTTAGCCGAATGGTTTTCGTTGTCGTGCAGTTAAGTCAACCATTGCATGCCCCCAAGTCTTCCACGTAATCTGAGCCGTTGGATCATATCGTTTCCATCTGTTAAAGTTGGGATTTTATCATCTAGGTACCTGAGGTTTGTGATAATTTTCTTTTATGAAAAATTTTTATAAAAAAATTATACTTACTTATCGTAAAGTATATTTATATTTAAATCAAATTTTGATTTAGTTATTATTATTTAATTTTTATAATTTATTAAATATATTTTTTAAAATAAATAAAATAATAATTTATTAAAAAATTCATACATACATACATACATATTAATTTGTCAACCATTAACTTAATATATTTTTAATAATTAAAATTAAATTTAATATATATAATTAATTTATCATAATCAATGCGCAAGCAAAATAAAATTTTAATTATTTAATTAAAATTAATCTAATAATATATAAATAATATAAAATATTGTGAAAAAAATAGACTTTTGATGCTAATCCTAAATAGATGTGAATTCTTTAATAGATTAATTAAAAATTATTTATTATTTTGTATAAGAATCATAATTTACATTAAAAAATTGTATTATATAAATGTTCAAATATTGTTAATTTTTAATAGTCATACTTAAATTAAAATATTCTATTTTTTTATTATTAAGA
This sequence comes from Swietenia macrophylla, assembly GCA_032401905.1. Classification (NCBI taxonomy): domain Eukaryota; kingdom Viridiplantae; phylum Streptophyta; class Magnoliopsida; order Sapindales; family Meliaceae; genus Swietenia; species Swietenia macrophylla. The sequence goes on along the minus strand of CP135568.1, from coordinate 2,543,122 downwards.
GAATTTTTATGCCATAATAATTTATTATAAAATTTTAAAAAATTATTAAAAATTATTTTAAAAAAAATAATAAAATAATATATCGATGATGTAATACCTAATATAAATAAATTAAAAAATAAAAAATTAAATAAAAATAGTCAATTAAAATTTTATTTAAAAATAATAAATAAATTAGAATACTTTAACTTTTTAATTTATCAACTTATCGTCAAAAAAATATATAAAATTATATTCAACCCTANTGGGCCGGCATAATGCAATGTCGTTGAAACAAATATTGTAAGGGTGGCTTTGTTTAAGATTACTAGATGTTTGGGGATTTTCATGCGAGGAGAAACACTGGTTGACATTAAAGATTACAGATTGTTGATGTAATTGTACAGTTGGAACTACAGTGAGAACCTGTCTGTAATTTTTTCCTTTCCTGGTGTCAGCCCATTTGATTAAAGGGTTTAAGCTTTATAATCCGGTATTCATCGTTTTAGGAATTAGAGAGTGAAAGCATGCTTGATACAGGGTTTCCATCAATGTTTCTTTTGAACATTCGACTAATTGAGGGAAAGAGATCACAAGCCAAAATGCAGGGATTAAGCACATTTTGTACTTGCTACAACACACATAGTAACTAGTAATGGACTCTTAATTGCCCAAGACAGAGCAGAGGCCACAAGAGTCCTGAACATTCAGGAAAAACGTAGAACTCCCTAAAACCAGCAACAATAAGACAAACACGATCGAGCAATTTAAGCAACACATAGGTGAGGAAACATTTTTCTAGTTCAAAGCAAGAATGTTTCGCTCAGTCGAGGCAGCAGCGGTACATAAAGTACATCTCCATGGCATTGCCACACTCTGCACAAGCCACCCTCTCTGGAATTGCGCCGTGGATGCCAGGAAGGATGAGACGATTGCAGTGGTGTGGGGTGTGAAGTTGCTGCAGATGATTGTTGAGTCCCCTCACAAAACCATTTTGATATGCGTCGTCTTGCCATTTATCAAACTGTGTCATGGTAGTTATAGCCGTGGTTCCCTTAGCTCTCGCAAATTCATTGGGTGTTCCTCCAAAAAATACTGCCCATCCTTCGTCACTTCCATCAAAACTAAGTATTGTCATGACCTCTTGCGTTATGTGATCATTTTCAGCATTCTTTCCATGTTGCAACTTTGAGTAGAGCATGCTCTCTAATCGTGCCCAAAAGAACCACATCAATGTGGGATCTGTCAAGCAATGACTTAAATTTTCCTCAAGGATGACGCTACTGATTTTTCTAACTCGTTCTCTAGCGTTGTTCTTTCCCACATAAACCATTCCCAAGTTAATCTGAGTAGCATTTGCTATAGCTTTTACCGAGTTTGTGAATTGCCTGATCCACTCAACATCTTCACCTCCATACAAGCATACGTATCTCCCTTCTTTCATCTAATAAAAAGCAGATAGATTACATTTTAGTATTAATATTGAATCACATACAAGTATTATAGAACAAACTTAAAATTGTAATATAGGTACCCATTCTAGTAAGGTAAGATCAATGGAATCCGCAAGTAGCTCAAGTCTCCAAGACTCTGCCTTCCAAAGTGCTTCCTCTCTTTCAGCAGTGAAAGGGAAGGCCAAATTTCTCCAAATCCATAACATGTGGAATGCATTTTGGTTCAGAACTCTTCCTTGTGGATCCAATGGCACTAGGATCGCCTTCTTTGAAAATCGCCACACTTCCTTGATGTACTTTATGACTGCAGGTTCAATCAACTTAGGGTGTTGGACAGTGTGCCATGGCATCATTGCTTGCAGCTGCTCAAACTTTTGTTGATACCCATCATGCCATGTGATTGACCTGTCTACAATTGGAAGCCAGATAATTTCATAGTGATACTCTGAACTTGCTTTGGAGTGATTGTACATCTGTTCAAGAACAAGAATTTCTTCGTGGGAAATATCGAGGCTTGATATGAGCAATAAGACATGCTTTCTCCTCAATACTTCGATATGAACCTGTTTGCATAATCAAAAGTCTAATGTTTCAAATACAAGTACAAAATTTATAGCAAGAAGATTATGCACTGAAAGGAATTTGACAACGAACCCTGGTCTTGGTGGAACCATCCACAAGAGGTTGAATATCATCCCTCGCATAAATCAAGGCTTTGAGAACCTTCATGTTGTCCAAGTGAATTGTTTCAAGAAGGCGTGCCAGATTGTGATACGCTTCTACGTGCCTCTTCTCATCTGCATCCCATTGTAAGTGTTATAAATCCTTTATGAACCATTTGTAACTATGGACAAATTTGCATAACAAATTCAAGGAAGAATCAGAGATTTTTTTGGTTTTTATATTTTTGTCTGCTGAATCTTCCCAAAAGTATTTGGATCAAACTCTCATAGCTTATCAAGATATTTCCTAGGAAAAGTTTCTTAATTTGTAATTGTATATTTAAGGACTCACCAATATGTTGATAGCAAAGGGTGATTTGCTTCTTAAGGTGCTCATGTATACTGCTGATCTTGTGAGCCAAACTTGATAGTTCCCATGCCTCGGTGGTTGATGCAATATACCTGACATACAAGTGACAGTGTTACTATTGAATTCTGTATTTGGATGGTGATCATGTTGGGGTCACAGATGACTTACTCATTTCTCAGGCCTACGAGGCTTGTAATCTGTGAAGCGCAAGCTACGATACTTCGAATGGTCCAATAGGCAGCTGCTGGAATATAAGTCATGGCAATGGACATTGCTTGATTGTCAGCTGAAATATATTGAGAAGGCAGCTGCTTGAACTCAACAACGCAATTGGTTACATCCAAGATGGCCTGGATGAGTTTGTTGAGTGCATCAAATTGAGGTTTTAAAGTGTTATAATGCTCTAAAAGGTTTGGCAGTTGCTTAAGAAAAGCCACAGACTTGGCAAGTGAATTTTTAGTGCAAAGCTGAGCAACAAGCCAAAATTCCCCATAATTCACAGCGAAAGCTGCCAAGGATAACACCATTTTTGCATCCCATGCATAGTTCGAAAGAGTGTGGAATAAAGCCATAGTTGTTGCATGCGCATCTGCTCCCCCTGAACACTTGCATGATATCTGCAATTTCATGCATACATTTTGTTACGGATCAGTGCGAAGAAAGGCTGTGGTCAATAATGTCATTCGGATATCAAAGACAAATTAAAGGCAGTCCATTTTTAAATACATTTTATAGCTTTTGAATGCTTTTCTTGGGTAAAAAGTGTGCTTAGGAGAAACTTTTTCACTTTTCTTGTCAAAGTTATAAGCAGCAGAAGCTTTCACTCTAACCACGCGGAGAAACCATGGTCGAATATCTCAGAAAATGTTAAGGAAACACTCGTATATCCAATATATTAATGGATATTCAAAATAATTAACCACCTCGCAGGAGATCTTGTGTATAATATAAGACAATGCTTCAAGCATGCCTTCGGAAGCAGCCATGTAGTCACTGTCCTCCATTGTGTCCATTTGTTCATGAGTAGTACCCTACAAAACATCACAGAACATATGCATATAATCAGGCAATGTGTCATTCCATTTCACATATAGGCATAACCAAAGAGAAGATATGAGAAGTGAATACATTCAACACTCCGTCGATGCTAGGAGTTGCACGATGCAAAATGCCCTCAATGATTTTGAGAATTGGTCTGGCATCAACTTCACGACCATCGGGAGCATGGGTGGCCTGAACTTGCTTCATCATTGTGCCGTCATCCGACGTCGAGAACATCCGGCGCTCAGTCCTACTCACAACTTCCTGCATTTTTTCAGACTCTGTGTAGTGTAGTGTAGTAGTCTACTCAAGAGCGTGGCAATTGCTGTCTAATGCCACTCTTGTGCTGTATTCTGGTTCTGCAATTCGAAACTTATATAGTGATGAGAAGACGGAATAAAGCAAAAAACGATCAGGTTCCTTACTTGCAATGGGGTTTAAGCAAAGCTAAAGGAAAAACACAAACATAGTTGATAACTTAAAAAACTTGGCAATGGTGGCCCCTAACTGGCTGGAAGAAGTCCGAGTACTGAATACTGCTTTGCCTAAAGAGGGTATGCAAATTTCAATTTAAAGGGTTGTTACATGTGGCCATGAGGGGAATCGATTACCTTACAAAGATCTATCAATGAATAAAATGCCATGTGATCCATGCTAGTGTATAGTATAGTATGCACAAAGGTAGCTACTGGGGTTAACTCGTCAAATTCTTTTTATAGAAAATAAAAAGAAAAAGGAAAAAAAGAAAAAGAAGCAACAAATAAATCAATAATAAATAAAGAGTAGAATAGATGGCAACCGCAGGATAATATGCCTTTTAATTTAGGGTACCTGGACGGGTCTATAATTTAATGCAAAGGCAAAATATGTCCGAAGAAAATGTATAAATGGACATATACATATACGAGTGACAATTTTTAATATGATACGTTAAAATGATATAAATTTAATATAAATTTATATTAATATAAAATAATATAATTATTAAATTAGTAACACGATATATCACGATTAATATCAAATTTGAATTTAAAATTTTTAACATATAAATTTGTTAAAAAAAATTATCAATTAAATAATTATGATTTATTAACTTATTTATAATTTAACAATTTTATTTTATATTATATAATATTATAAAAATTATAAAAATATATTATAATACATATAAAAATTATATTAAATAATTAATACCATTATAACTTAGTTAATTATTTAATAATTGTGCAATTATAAAATATTAAATTATTCTCGATTTAAAATAATACGAATATAATTAGATACCGTAACTTGTATTGCTGCCTAAATACAAATACTGGTAGTAAATTGGTAGAAATAGTGAAAGATATATTTCCATGAGACGCTCAGAAAAAATATTAAAATATGGTAGGGATCAAGAAGAATGAAGACTGATCACTGGCAGATGATGAACTTCATTTGCTTGAAATTTCAAAGCAAAGGAGGAGAGGAGGAGCATCCAACGTTCTTTATTAACCCACCAAAGTAATCTTATCAAATTTTTAAAGCGCAGATGAAAGGGCCCACGCCATACATGTTTAAAGAACTACCGCTGCGTTTTCTCCACGAGAGGAATCATGACTGATGAAATACATTTCTAAATACCCTACAATCTTTTACCAAGTACGCCTCGGGGGAATTTTGTAGTAATGGGCTTGGACTGCTCTCGGAACCAATAATTAGTCGGATTATTTCAGCCCACTGTTCAAACGGATCCGATTCATTAGAGAAGCCCGGCCCAATATAACAAGCGGCCCAACAAAATGTCCATGGGAGGAGCACACGTGTGTTGGAGTCGGCGGACAAGTGTTACGATGCATGTGACGTAGAGTTTCCTGTACAGAAAGTAAGAGAAGAAACTCGAAAAAAAAAGGGATAAAAAGTTTTTAAAGTACATACATATGTGCCGATATGTTGATCCAATTCCAGTGTCCAGCATTGGCGTACGGTTGCCGCTATTATTATTATATGCCTAGTGTTAGCCTTAAGCAGTTACTGACTTGCACTCTAATTCCACATCGTCATCGTCCTTGCTTGTCAGCTCTCTCTTCATCTTCTTCTTCTCATCTGCCGAATAATCCCAACAGTTTCCTCACGGGTAACTGTCCCTTTTTCAGGATGGAGGTATGGGCAAAAAAATTAATCTGCTCTTTGATGTAATTTGATTTCGTTGTTCTTCGGGACGGATGGGAGTTTATTGAAGGGTTTTGTTTGGTTATCGGGATTTATTTTTTTTGTGAGGTTGATATAGGATTCTACCCAGTTCCATTTTTTGCCGGGCTGAATATGGGTTCTGCTTCAGATGCAGTTTAGATGATACAGAAAGATGATTTAAATAATTGATTGAGCTTAGAGATTGTTTTGGAATGTTGGATTTTTTTCTTTGTTAGGAAACTCAGGATTTTTTTTTTCAAATAAAGTTTTGTGTATGTTCTTATTTGATGTTTATTTGCCTAAAGGATAGATAGATGGATATCGGCTCTTATCCTTTAGATTTTTTCCAGTGAAAACGTCCTTCGGCATTTTGCATTTGTGTTGTTCCAAAATCTCAATGTTCGATAATGGCAAGCTTCAGATTCGAGAATCTACATTTTAACTTTGCTAGTTCCGCGACAAAATGGTGCTTTTTTCAGTTTGCAATTGATATATGGTGCACATTATCTTGAAATTTGTGCGGATGGTGCATGGAATTCGATGACATTATCTGAATTTTATGATACTTTAATGCCATTTTGTGGCTGTCCGAAATAGTCAACAACGCGCCAGGAAATGCCTAGGCATGTGTCAAGCTTTTAGGGAAATGATGCAGTGAGCAGTGACTCTTTGAAAAGTGTTTTTAGTATAACAAAAGTAAAAGAGAATGGAAACTAAAAAGGGCATGACCTTGGGGAAAGTAGATTTTGTATACTTCTTATGGGACTTAAGCTCTGAAAATTGTCAACAAGCCTTGTACAATTTTGTTTTAATTCAATCTTGGAGTTCTTTTTCAGTTGTAATGTTTTAAGGACTTCACTTAAGTCCAGGAAGTGATGGTATCCATGGTATGATTTGACGTTGTGGTAATTGGCAGTAGTATTGTTTATTTCGGATTGTGAGATGTAGTTGCCTATGAAGGTTGCTTCTCTTGCTGTGGTTACATTCTTCATTTGTTGTCACTGAGAAGCTTCACCTCAGATGAGTTGGTAAATGTGGTTATGTTCAACATTTTTTTATGCCTGTATTTCAGGGAAAATTATGTCAAGTTGTGTGGGCATACTGTGTTATACTGACCATCTGTGTTGGCGCTTGTTTCACCATCTGCAATGATGAAAACCAATCATGCACATGCCCAATGGTCATAGATCTACGAATACAGTATATAGCTAACCCTAAAGTGGAGTTGATGCACGAGAAGTATTCTACTTCAAAAATCTCAAGTTCAAGTGTGTGTACAGGGGTTGATGCATCTCTGTGGAATTTTCCTTGTAAAATAGCTGTGTTTAAGGGCATGCTAGCAAAGGCATTTTATGGTTCTGGCAACAACTTTTGGTTCAAGATATCAAAGCTTGATTTCTTTTGTTTATGTCTTCCTTACCATATTGCTAGCTGATTTTCTTCTCATTTTGCATAGTTAAAGCCGTGAATTGGTGTTGATTCACATTGTTGTGGTTATCGTTTTGTTTAAAAGTATGTTCTAGTGCATGGAAATTGATCTTTCATAATTTACAGCGATTTTGGAGTGGAAATAACATCAACAAGAATAAAGCTATGGTGGAGCATTTGCAGCACTATGGAGTGTTTACATCAAAGAAGGTAGCTGAAGTAATGGAAACCATTGATAGAGCCTTGTTTGTACCAGATGGGACCCCGCCTTATGTTGACAGCCCAATGGCGATAGGTTATAATGCCACTATATCTGCACCTCATATGCATGCAATGTGCCTTCAATTGTTGGAGGAGAATTTGCAACCTGGCATGCGCGCTTTAGATGTTGGTTCAGGTGTTTTTCAACTGCTATATAGCATCTTCAACACCGTACCATTCATTCTTAATTTCTTATCTGGCTCTGGTAACAGCAATTTTGATATCATGACAGTTGAAATATCTTTTGATTTAACAAATTGAAGTAGAGTTATGTTCTTTAGTACGGTGATGAATGAATTGATTAAGCTGGTTACTTTATAGATAACATATTCATTATTTGGGCCATTTTCCTTTTATCGCACGCCAATTAGCTAAAGCACCATGTGGGAAATAGTGCCAATCAAGAGTGATGGGACTATCTTGTAGTTTTCAGATCTTCTGCTAGAAAAATTAAGAAAAAATTTTCCATGTTTCTTTTCTGTAGGCACTGGGTATTTGACGGCTTGCTTTGCTTTGATGGTTGGACCACAAGGTCGGGCTGTGGGTGTGGAGCACATTACTGAGTTGGTGGCTTCATCCATCAAGAATATTGAAAAAAGTGCAGTGGCTGCATTATTAAAAGAAGGTTCTCTCTCGGTGCATGTTGGTGGTATGTTTTCAGGAACTCACACTTGAAGGATATTTTTTCATGTGTTCCTAATCAATGAAATAAAACATGCCAAGGAGTAATGGTTAGTAAACCAGAGAAATGAGTTGGAATTTAATAATTTACTTTTGTGTTTGTGTTTCCATTGTGGAAAAAAAAATGTTGCTTTGTATAATTTAATTCCAACTTTAACTACAAAGTCTTGTGCACTTGTACTATTTCTCTATATTTTCACTCAAGTGATGCTATACATTGTAAATTTTATTCCAAAATTTTCATTCCAAATGTACAATTCCTCACTTGTAGATGAGATGGGGTTATAAATGGTATTGAAGATTGTGAAAATTTGTCATTTACTTGGCAAATGATACATCAGATATCACATCACTTGAGATAGATCTTTTGGGATAATTTGAAATGAGTAACATTACTCTTTTTCATTTGTTGATTTTCTGCCTTCAGTCTACTTGTGAAAGGGTAGTCTTGGTTTTCTCTTAATCAAAGTATTTCCTCATTGGATGCTGACAAATAAGTTATATGTTATGTTAACATTGACAGATGGAAGAGAAGGTTGGCCTGAGTTTGCACCATATGATGCTATACACGTCGGAGCAGCAGCACCAGAAATCCCACAGCCACTTATCGACCAGTTGAAGCCCGGAGGCAGAATGGTAATTCCAGTTGGTAATATATTCCAGGATCTGAAGGTGATTGACAAGAACCCAGATGGTTCTATTAGTGTTCGGAGTGAAACTTCTGTCCGCTATGTTCCTCTGACCAGTCGAGATGCCCAGTTACAAGGCTAAGGTTGATTCGTTATTCACGTTAAAATCGCATGTTGGCAAGTTTCTGGCAATAAGATCAGGTTTGTTTCAGAATGTTAAACTAATCCAGTGTTGTGTGTTATTGTATGTATATATTATGCAACATCTACTCGGTATCAAGTGGGTTGTTTTCAATTTTCAATTTTGAAGACTTTGTGCTTCCTCTTGTAAATGATTTTCATGCTTTGTGTCAATCATGTTTATCCTGCACATTAAAATGCAGACCTTTTTGCACCCAAATGCTGACAATTCGGTTACATGCGAAACGGATGGAAGAGGAAGGCGTAATTTAAGCGTGTAAGATTACATGTATAACACGACTTCTGCACAATTGATTAGTGCATGACAAATCATTCAAATGTACTATTAGACATCAAATTGTTATGCATATATTATTTCCTTTTTAACTGTTTGTTGGATACTGTATTAATTTATCAACCACTAAAGCAGAGTTCCACATTTAGAGTTAGTTTAGTATCGCCATGCCACGAAGCAATAATGTTAAAATAAACATACATCTTACCTGCACACTTGTACTTCTGCTTGACAACAAGTGAGTTTAATTCATTAGCAGTTGCAATTTAGAAATCATAGTACAAAATACCAGAAAGACACTTGTCTTTTTTCTAAGGGTTTTTGCACCATTGCGGCAGGTTATTCGTGCGAATGTGTGAACCGTTTACCATTAGGCACGTTGCGGTAATTGACAATGTAAATGAGATATCTTGACTGTGGTGTATGCGTCTTCATGCTCAGGTGTCACTCCATGGACGCAGAAAAGCAAGCATATAAACAAAAGGATGAAAAATAAATGTGACTACGTCTCAAGCTCAAGTGCCAAAAGAGACTCCTACCAAATCTAATATATCAATTCCATACACGCCATGCAACTTTAGATGAAGAAATAGCTGAACTAGTGATGAATTATTAATGGAGGCTACATAGGTGCTGGTAACTTTTGTTGCTTTTTTATTGTAATGCGATGCAGCAATAAATATTCATTCAACTGAATATACCAATAAACACTCATTCACCGTGAATAGCGTGGGGAATGACAGCCATTCATACCAGAAAATAATAATAATAATAATTATAATAATAAAATGAAAAAGGAAAAACAAGCACTGTTGAAAGGAAGAGGATGAGAAAGCAACAATTTCATCAACATTCCCATGGAACATCAAGAGCCATCCAGTAAACAAGATGTTAGTAGAGAAAATCCTGCAGGAGAGTCTCAATCCAACAGTTATGCTGAGGCAATATGGCCGTCTATTTAGTAAATTTTAGTAAATAGAAAGAAAATTATATATTGGTAAAAATAAAAAAAATTAATAAAAATTTCACCATCTAATTATTTTTTTCATTTAACTTATTATTTTTTGCAAATTCATGATTGTTTTTCTAATTAAAGGTTTTAACACACATCAACCACGACAAGATTATCCTATCTAAGATTATATTTAGTTAGTGGCAGACAAGAAACAACATCAACATTGAAAATGATACCTCTGTGAAAAATTGCTGCAGTTAATCATGATTTACAATTCCTAGTAGAGCAACAAATTTCAAAAATCTGAAGTGAGGAGATCTCCGCTTTTAACTGCATATGGAAACTTCCCATAAAACTAGCTGGGAGAGCCTCAACACTATAAATCTCATTCCAAGGGAAGATAAAAATGAACAGAAAGGATAAAGAAAGAGAGTGAGGAAAAAAGAAAAAAAAGAAACCACACCAGCAAACCTTGCTTGTACTTCATGTCATGTCAGGTCAAAAGGAACCACGCCTTTGTCTATCTTCGGCAACATTTACTCTGATTGCCCTCCCATCCAGATTCTGCAGAATCCAAGTGATTAGTTATAAACAGACAAGAATCCAGAAAAATAAAAATTGTCTGTCATTTTTTGAAAAAGTCCATGTTTTTAGTTTCATCATCAAACCCTAATCGCTACTGAGATACACAAACCTCAATAAAATTTGAAACCTGATGTAATACAGTTTGGAAATCCACCAACACCTCCC
>CP135568.1:2486838-2522535 GCA_032401905.1 Swietenia macrophylla | reverse complement strand
CGAAGTAAAGAATAAAAATTAGAATAAGTTGTTTATTTCCATTGTAAGAATAGGAATTAGAATAAAAAAATTTATTTTAAGTTATTAAAATACTTTTAGTTAATTTTTATCTTCATTATTATTGTTATATTATAATAATTGTAATTATTATTTTTAAAAAATTATTTTTATTAATATTTAATTATAATAATAAATTTTTTATTAATAATTATAAAAATATTAATAAAATAATACTAATTATTATTATTATTATTATTATTATTATTATTTTGTAAGTTTAGATAATTTTATTAAAAGAAAAGAAAAGAAAAAAAATAATTTTGATTGATTTTTAATTTTTATATATTTTTTTAAAATAAAGGATAAAATGAGATATTATATTATTGGGTGAGGATCAAATGATCAATTTCAAAAATGAAAATTTTATTTCTATATCTTATTGAAAAATCAAATTTTTATTCATACTGCATGAGTTCCAATAAATTTATTTTTGTTTCCACCATCATTTTAACAAATAAATACACTAATAATTTCAATTTTGGATCCCAGTTTCTAATTCTGTGTTAATAAATATACTAATACGAGAGATATACTTAATTTTTATTCAAGTAACGTAAGATTTCACAATTAAATTTTTAAATAACCTAATGCTTGATTGAACGAATTGATTTTAATATTATTTATGATAACTTAACTTAATTTGTATAATATTTTTTATTTTGATACAATTTAAGGTGACACAATAAATTTGATCTTGATTGCTTATAATTTTTATTTTTAACTTTAAAGATTTCAAATTATAAACTCAAAAGACCTCGTTATTAGTTAAAAGAGGAGCGTAACACTTACAATGCATATGTTTTAACTCTATCCAAGAGACAAAATTTCACATGTTATATTACTCTTTCTCACGGCTAATAACATTGCAAGAGTTTTCTCTTTCTCTTTCGTGAAAGTTCCCTTTGTTAAATTTTGGACAAGAGCTTTTTGTACAGAGGACTTTGATCAAGACACAAATTTGATTAAGTCAGAGTACAAATGAAAAGGCAAAAATTGCTGAGAATTGTTTCAACAGTTTTGTATATCAATGCAACAGGAGATCAATTCAGAAGTCGGTGAGGCTCCCTTGAGACTGCAATATTTTATCATATCCACCGAAGTTGCCTGCTTTCTGTTTGCGTGTCTGCCTCCGACAATGTCGGTCGTGAAACAGTAGTTAAGAGTCTCCGCTGTCCTTACCTTTATTTATACATAAAATATGAGGTGGGAGTATAATAAGATATTATTATTAATAAAATTATTTAATTAATAAAAAGTTATATTTATTAATATAAATTCAAAAAAATCAAGATAAATTACACTTAAATAAAAAAAATTAAATAATTTAATATATTTTAATTTTTTAAAATTTTTATTAATAAGTATAATTATTTTTTTATTAATTAAGTAATTTTATCACGTTATCGTGATTAACGGGTTGAACAATTTTACTTAAAATTTTTTGTTTCTTAATATAATTTTAATTTTTGGTTCTTGTTGTCACGGTAAAAAATGGTTTTTTTTTTTAACAAGCCTCTCTCTCCCATAATTAACTCTTTTCCTTCGAAATCATGTTACGTGCGTATCAACCAAACACATGCACTCGTAGCTTAGCTTAATCAGTCAATTACTGTATCATGCATGGCTACATCATGGAATCCATATTATTGACCAGCTTTCAATTATCCGCTTATCTGTAAGAATCTGTCAATCTTACGGAGGGAAATCCACTAGAAATAAAAATACGAGATAAGTGTGATTAGCACAGAAGACAAGGTAGTCAATGCTTTGAATGCTGCTTCAGCCATTGTTGTTAGCAACACTACTGGCATGATACCAGAGATACAGGTTAAGATATCTATAAAGGATTCGTATACAAGGACGAATATTCAATTACGAAAAATGCACCGAACAACTATCAAGAACATGAGGAAATCCTTGTCCTTACAGTTTACCTTGGGGATCGTGTTTTACTATGGCGCAAGCATAGTAGGATGCTAGGCTTATGACTCAACTGTATCCTTTTATCTCCCTCACGATCTAAGTGGACCCAAACGGGTTAGAATTCTGATTAGCTCCTCAGTGTTTGTGCAGGACAAAAATCTCTCAACATGTAAGTTTTGTCTTGTGTCTTAGATGTTAGTTACTAGTGTACATTTACAGCAAGATAATTAAACAATATAAAATGATTTTTTGGACGGTTTTGCATGGGATAAGGAATCAGACATTTATTCAACCAATTCACGAGTCCCTTGACACAAAATTCCTGAAGCTCGATGAAAGCATGTATTCAAGCCAAAACATCAAACGTCGATTCTACCTAGGTGCAATTGTATTCACAGGAAATACATTTGTGGCAGCAGCATTCCCTTACATAGGGGGACTTTTGGAACTTGATTGGATCATTTACATTCATTCCTCTGACATTTGTTCTCGCAAGCTTGATCCTCGTCAAGGTAATTAACTTGATGCTATATGCTATCAATTAGGGACAGAATATCAAAATCTCATGATGTCAATTACTTGTCTTTCTTTTAATTCTTTGCATCGATGTTACAGGTTAAAGGAGAGTCAGCCAGAATAGAGAAGGCGTGCCGGGGCTGGCATGGTCACAATATTGTTATTTGCAGATATTTGAAGTACAGATTAGTAAGTGAGTTCCCTACACAGGCCATGCTCTCTTTAAATGTGATACATACAGTTATCAGAACAAGATAAAGCATTGATTTCGGAAGTTTAGAGGGTTGCCAGGTTGAACTGGTATAAACAGTCTATATCTTATCTCTTTAGTAAATATATGGTTGGATGTGGATCATCAACATTCAAAAGCGTGATAGACTTGTTTGATGTAGCAATTTGGATCCCCTAATCGTTTGAAATAATAATTGATGTGAAGATTCAACAATGACCAATAGAATTGATAAAAATTTGGAGGCAAATCCTCTCTTTATCAGCACTAATAACGGAACTACGTAAGGGGACAGTATTCCGACTTCCGGACACACTTTCCATAAATTGGCCAAAAGCAACAAAAATTCTCCATACTTGTTGGCCTTTGAAAATCTTACTCCAACTAACAGTCAAATGTCAACGCATTCAAACAAGAGCTATCGTCTTCAATGAGAAGTAGCTTGCTAGGGACTACCAGATTTCCCTCTCTCTCAAACATAGCTGCCATTCAGCTATTCAGCTGTGGCAAATGCATCATGTTTCATGTGTTTAATCTGCTTATCCAATATTCATCACAGTGTAATCAAGTCATACAAGTTTTCATACTGTATGAAACTAAAATCAATAATTGTATAAGATATATGTAACGATTTTACTCACAAGTAACACACGCAACAAATATAATTTCAAATGATAGCAACTTCATGCATATATACGTAAGCAAATCATGAGTTCAACCACAAACACTGAGATAAGATTTTAGTTGGACCCTCAATTTGATAGGTAAATGAATATATATAAATAAGAGAAAATGTCATAACTTGCAGCCTTCCACGTTCACATTACAGCAAATTCTGTCCATCACGTGCAATTCAAAATGAAGAAATCAGGATTGATTAAAGTAAAACGCTGCTCTGGATATGTTATATTAACATATTTATTCTGCATTTCCTGTGCCAAAAAGTTATAGAAGACCGATCCTTTTGTTTAAGTCACCACATACCCCGATGCTGTAAAACTTTGTTATTAGATTTATTCAATTTGAAGAAGAAAAAGAAATTGTAATTAAATTACCCTTTATCCTTTTCTAAAAACCACCCAAAATACAGTACAATTACAGGAAATTGGAACACAAAAATATAGTCAGATTTGTGACCTAAGTCCCGGAAAGTCTGAAGCTGAAGACTGTTAGGGGTGTTCATCAATCATTATTGAAGTCTCTTTCTGAAAATCTAATGGGAAAGAGCCAAAGAGGTAATTGAACTAATGGGAAGTGCTGACATCAGAATTCAGAAGATATGAACATCGAGGTGCTATTTGGTAGTTGCTGCAATCGGTGCAAGTTGTCCAATTGATACATGTGTAACAAAACGCAATATTAAATTAACTTCATGGACCCATACGCATGAATCGACATATTCTTTAGCCGTCCACCAAGAAGTTTGATACGAACCGACAATTGTATTAATTAATTATCATTATCGATATTTGTTAAAAGCCCTCCCAGAGCTGCTTGCTGTGGATTTCTACAGTTTTGCAAATTAAACTGATGGAAGAAACAGAAGCAAAAATAAACAACATTGCTGCTTTGAGAATCGAAGAACGCCAAAGGGAGGCATGTCAAAATCATGAATATGGCGCTACTTCGGCTCATACCATCGGTCACGGTCTGTATCATCTCCTACTCTTCACAGTGAGCAGTTCTATAAACTGTTAATCATCTGGGATCTATAACATTATACATAAAATCCCAAGCTATATTACGCTTTTATGCATTACTCTTTACGATTCGTGATTATATATTCGTTTATTAGATGTTTTAGAAGCGAGAGATTCTTCAGCAAGGTTATAATGTGTTCCTTGAATTTTATTATCTCTTAGCGATGAATTCAATGAAAAACTTGCAGATTCATGGCAACAAGTGGGGTTGATGCTGGTTACAGGCTTGAACTGCGGATACATACTAAGTTACTCAAATCTTATATTGGTACCTTTAGGCTGGAAATGGGGGATGTTATGCATGTTCGTTATGGCACTCTACACTGTCTACTGTAACGGAATTTCAAGTTGGATAGAAATGGATTATTCTTGAAATTTATAAGGAGGAGCTCTGCACACCTTAATAAACATATTTTTTGGGAGAAAATAATGACCCAGCCTGTGATAAAGTAGTATGAGAGTCAAACTATTTTAGAGATAGAACAGGACGGGTATGCAGAGAACCTCACTGTGATGAGAGCGTCACATAATTGAGTGGGGAAGAGTGTGACGGAATTTTACATCGGATAAAAATGGACTATTCTTGAAGTTTATAAGGGAGAACTCTGCACACCCTAATGAACATATCTTTTGGAAAAGAGATAATGTCCCAGCCTACTCAATGGCTATTGCTGCATTTCACTTCGTCAATGGCCAAGGATTCATCAGATATCGAGACCTAATGGGCTTTCTTTACGGTAATTCTTGTCAAATTTATTGTATTCAGTAGTCCAACCATTGGATTAACCGAAAGGGGATCGTTAACGTTTCTAGTTCTAAAACTTCTCAAATAATCGGTATTTTATTCCTTTCTGAAGGAAGAAAAATGTATTATGTGACCTGGGTTATGCAATACTCGACCCTTGTCCTCGCCAACTTGGGTTTCATCCTCCTTGCGGCTAGACCACTAAAGGTACCAGTTATAACAATTTCTAGCTAGCACACATACATTAAATTACATGAAGGCCAGCTGCATCCTGCATGGATGCATGTTCGATCAATACTGTACCTCCTGCATGCTTGTGACAGGAAATTAATTCGGAATTCAGTGATTCTCCCCTGAGGCTACAAATTTTATATCATAATTACTGGAGTGGCCTTCTTCATATTTGCATTTTTCATTTCAACCTTGTCAGCTATGAGAAGGTGGCTGATCGCTTCTTTCGTCATTACCATGACTTACATAGTCATCCTTCTTGTGATCCTAGTCAAAGACGGTAGGTATTTTTTATTTTCAAGTGTTTCAACTTGTGCTATCGGCACTTTAATGCATAGTTCACAACTACACACAGTATTTTAAAAATAATAATGAAAAGGGAAAAAAAATAAGTATAACTAATAGAGCTGGAAAGGACGAGGGAAACGACAAAATTTGACCTTTGACATTTTGAGGTGAATCTAATAAACAAAGAGATTATGAGCTTAAAGGAAGCAAAACAGAGAAGGTGTTCAATGCCTTTGGTGCAATCTCAGCCATTGTCTTCGCCAACGCCCCTGGTATGCTGCCGGAGATTCAGGTTAAGATCAATATCCATAGACATGCATGCGTTTGTTTTCACATAAAATTAATGAATCCCCCCTTAACAGGAATTATTCTTTTGATTGGTGATACATTTGTTTATTTTAAACGTCCACGCAGTCGACTCTTCGCCAACCAGTTGTCAAAAACATGAGGAAAGCCTTGTATGTACAGTTCACAGTGGGACTCTTATTTTACTACGGAGTGACCACCGTCGGTTACTGGGCTTATGGCTCTACAGTTCCCTATACCTCCGTGAACAGATAAATGGCGCAAAATGGGTGAAGATCTTTGTTAATTCTGCAGGGTTCCTGCAGACTATAGTGCCTCAACATGTAAGATCGTGTCTAGTCTACTGTCTTTGACAGGTGAAGCACGTATATAATACGTATAATGTACAATACCTTGATTAATTTCCACATTGCTGGATTGTTCAGATGTTTATATCGCCGGTTCATGAGACCCTCAATACTATGTTCCTGAAGCTGGAAGAGAGCATATTTTCCAGAGAAAACATCAAACGAAGATTCTGCTTACGAGCGTTCGTTTTCACGTTAAATACATTTGTGGCAGCAGCTTTTCCTTTCATGGGACATTTTGTGAACATGATAGGATCGTTTTCGCTCATTCCTCTAGCCTTCTTGTTTGCGAGCATGGTCTTCATCAAGGTAATTAATCAACTGATGTTATGCTCCAACTGCTATTTAAACAGATGGGAGCTAGTCAATAAATAACTTGATGTTTCTATCTTGGTTTGTTTTCTGTTGCAGGTTAAATCGAAGACAGCATCGATAGAAAAGAAGGAATGGCATTGGTACAACGTTGTTCTTTTTTCTTTGCTCACCCTAACAACCACGATCACTGCTTTGCGGTTGGTCATTAAGGATATTCAAGACTGTAGTTTCTTCGCAGATGCATGAACAGGTATGCCACTACCAATATCATTTCCGACAATCCACCGCCATTGTTGTACACGTAGCTTCAAGATTTGAACAGAATTTTGCAAGGACTCATGTTCCTGAGTTTGTTGGTAAGAGTGAAAGTTTCGAATTGAATTAGTTTCTGTCCAGTAGTCTCTATTGTGAGACAGAAACTCTCAGTTTATTAATACAGTGCTTCTGTTGTACCAACGTTATTCATATGAAACCCCAATAAATTTTCATTACACATGTATACGTTTACTTTTCAAGACTGTTAATCATTTGTTGCTTGTTAATTATAACATATGAATCAACATTAACTTCACTTGGTGTCATTAAATGGTTTTACTGTAATAAGAAAAATATATTTAGGCAGGGTATGAGATATGCTATCTTATGAGAATGAAAAAAAAAAAAAAATGCCAGGGAGCAGACAATAGTTAGAGAAACTACAATCAAAGGACAGATTTAAATCTCTAAAAGCACTTAGGTTTGTTTGGGATCGCATTATTGATTTTATTGTACTTTGAAAGCAAAATTAAAAAAGTGTTTGAAAACTTTAATTTTTAATAAAATTATCGCATTTTTGTATTAAATATGAAATTTAATATTTCTATGTTACATGACAGACAATTTAAAAGTCATTATATTTTAATATTATACGAATTTTTAGTCAAGCAATATTCTTGATTGATAGAACATCTTTTTTATAACGAGACATATACAACATTAATTGCTGAAAGATTTTCAAATTAATTCAAGGACTGACTTACTAGTAAAAGCTTCATTACACCACATATATAGTCAAAGCAAATTTAGTACAAAGGTTAATCTTCAAGCAATTTTTCGGAGAGCGCACCTGGAAGGCAAGCTATGAAGACCATGACCAGCAATAGGTATCCCTCCACATCTACGAGGGTTAGAGTTAGCCTGCATAAGCAAATAATTTCCACCAAAAAGATCATTTATATGGACCTGGCCATTCTTCAACCTCTTCAAAGCCTTTTTCCATGGAACTTTAACTCTAGAGAAAAGTTTTGCTCCTTTCCTCAAGAACCTTCTTAAGCCTGGAATCCGAAGCTTCATTGACTTCCTAACATTAAACTTCCTGATCCTGTACGCCTTCTTCGTCTTTCTAAAAGCCCTCGCTTGATCTGCTTCCTCATCAAACTCTCTGTCGAATCTCAGTCTATGATATGAGAACTTGGAAAGTGAAGCCATGTCAGAGGTAGTAAGGCCAGTATCATCCATTAAGTAAAGAGAGAATACACGGACTTTTGAGGAGAACAGTGGTGTGTAGTGATTTGCTTTCTCCGCACATGTTAACTTCACGGGATCTGAATAATCTTATAGTATGCTTTATAATAAAAACAAGCGAAGGGTACAGAAACCTGATTGGATGCATTAAAGTGAACCCAGGGAGTTGGAAATTGCAGTTGGTAATGGTAAATTCTAAGAAAAAATCCCTACCGACAAGTGAATATCTACCTTAAGAATTTGAGTGGCTCCAATGTCCTTATAGGCGAGTGTAATATACCAATGGAAGCATGTTGATTAGCAGCAAGTTCTAGCTATATATCTGCAAATAAACATGGTGCACCACTCGGCTACTCCTTGGCGCAAAAGAAGTCTTATTATAACTCCGCAGCAACTGCATTGAATAACCTTTTCAACTTAGATTTGAAGTTGAGTATTATAGACTCGAAGAATTCATCGTGGGGTAGAAACTAACAGGCATAAATGCTTCAATTGGTAGTTCGAATACCCTGTTAATTCAATTATTGCGTGATGCTACCGTTATTTGGGAATGTGGTACCAGGCGGACCACAAATATATCTGATCTAGCTTTTCCAGCATTTGGGTTGTGTCATGTATGATTAAGTGGGCATTAACAACTCATCAGCTCAGCATAATTTGTTATCCTTTCCCACTTTGCACTCGTGAGATTTAATTGCTAAATCCTCTGCCTAATCTTATCGTACAAGTCAACACTCAATGACCAATTGGTGTATACCTCTCCTAATTTCACTCGAGGGAAAAGAAACTATTACCTGAAAATCGACTAATCAAACATGTAAGATTCTAACCCACTGAGATATGCTTGGAATCCCTCCATTCACTTCAGTCAGCAAATAATAACTAGAAGGTGCAACGTTAGAAGACAGAGGGGCCTCTAAAACTGCACTCACCCATCCATCCTTAGCCCTCACCATGCCATTGCCCCTTTGTCTTAACACCCTCTGATTCATCGAAACTGAGTGTGGTGTCAATGGAGGCGCATAAGCAGTAAACTTAACCTCTTTGCTGGGCTTCCTTCCCAACCAGAACTCGACAATGAACACTTCTCCGTACATAACACCATTCATGCTGCTGTTATGGTATATGGAGACATTGTCTAGCCTCTGGTTATGGTATTACCCATCTATATAATGTAGGATAAATAGCCTTCGTTGGGTTGGGTAGGTCATATAGTGTCTTCTTTGGATTGTAAACGAATGGTTGAAGAGAAGGGTCTTCTGCATTGTTCCATCCTGTACAACCACGTTGCCCCATTGATGATCAGGATATTTTGAGTTGGGAGAATCAACGTCATGTAAGAGACGGGGTTCTGGTATGTTTCCCATACTACAAATGTCTTTGTTCTCTGTAATCACCTTTCTTCCACAAGTGCTTAGTCCTTTAAAGAATCTTCCTTCTGCTGCAGCTCTACGAGCTCCCGAGGCCGAAGCACCGCACATCATGAGTTCTACTTTTGGAATTTGTTTGTGTGGTCTAAAGGGAGATTTACTGATGAGCCTGAGCTAGGGTAGTTTCTTAATCCATCGCCGGGAATTTGAGGAAGGGTCTTGACTACCCTGTTGTGTCTGTAGTTCAAAAGGATTGAAATCCCGATTGGCAACAATGAACAAATTGCCATCAGGGGAAAGATGAAGGAAGGGATAGAGGTTGTTTCCTCTAGCATTTCTGTCATTAGCCTGTTGAGAATGGAAGATCAAAGACTTGTCCCTACAAGACAATTTGGGTACAAATTCGTAAGTGAAGGCTCTCCTCCCGCCTACAACGATCATTCTCAGGCAGTTTTTGATTCGATGCACACAACGATCACCGGATGGTGACCGCTTGGACTGCTTACAATCACACCTGCCATTTTCACAAGGCTTGAAATATCTTGTCCTTTAGAACCACTGCCATATCCACCACTTTGTAGAAGTGGCGTCAAGCCTCAGAAGCATGATGTTGCCTGAAATGCTGTACTCGACAGGAGCAAAACAAGACCAGTCTTCTAAGTCATCATTGGTGCCTCTGCACCTTATTCCATTGTAGCGGCGATGGAGGGAGTACCCAGATTGACCTGCTCCCGTTTGATCAAACATTATGACAGTGTTGTGATGAGTTAATGCCATATGCATAGCTAACACCCCACTAGTATTAAGAAGCCGCCATTTTCCTCGCATCCCTCCTGAGGAAACCTCACCTGCACCACAAAATCGAACGCAATGCAATAGTAATAAGATGGCAGTGATCGACAAATTTTGATCAGAAAATGCAAATGTTCCTTTGCTGCCCCAGCTGAGAATGAGACGAAATTATGTTGACTGGCAGGAGTGAATTTCTTTTGTTTAGAAGCTTATATATGATTCATGCTGATTAGCTTTCCATGCATTCAAGAGATGTGCTAATCGTAAAATGGAGTAAATTTACTTAGCAAATGAATCTTTTTGAGCATAATAGAAGTCGTCTGGAGCTCTGTGTAATCCAACTTATACGGAAGTCATATGATAGTAGATGGTCTGCCACTAGTAATTTGCTGAAGATCAATCTGTCCACCCTCAGAAATTTACGAGTTTATGCAAGAATCTTGGTTAATGGCCAAATACGAAGGCGATGGTCAAATACAAAGGCATCGTGTCGTGCCTCACAGACAATATTCAACGGGTAATATTCTTCACTGTTGGTGTGGGATGCAATCCAATATGCAAAAGAGATCAGGTTATGAATGTAAAATTGAAAGCAATCTACATGAGAATGGTATTACATTAACAATTAACGGGATAGTCAACAAAGATAATTAAGCCAATGACGTGCAACCCGCCATCCTGTGGCTCATAACTGCTGTAATATCATATGGCTCATCAATTGAGAAACGATGTATCAAGAACACTTGTAGGTCGAAACCAAATACTAGAACTATGTACACGTTTAGGTGGGTATCCCTACCTCCCAATCAAAGGAGATTTGACACAGCCAGTCATCCAGCATTGAAATCGCCAATCAAACAGAAAGTTGGAAATAATTTGCAGTCTCTGGAGGTAGTTAGCAGCAGCACCAAAAACATTCAGATAGGCACGTGACATTTAATAGAGTTTTATTCTGGTCTGAATGGTGCTGCGGCAAATAGGGCAAAGCTCTAGATCTTGTCCGCACTCACAGCAAGTCTGCAAATGAAAGGAATCATAAATGTACTCTACCAGCCATTCGTCAAAGGGAAGCAAAGAAATGCTTAGCTATATTACCTGATGACCACAACCAAAGGCCATATTCTTCGGATCGGTGAGACATACAGGACAAACCTATAGGAATCACATTAAGAAAGATTCAAAATACTAATTATGACTAAACAAATTAAAGATATTAAATTTGCTGTTTGAAACAAATGTTAATTATTGGTAATAGAAGGGAAGAATGCAAGTACATGATTATCGGATGCAGAACTTGCAGGTGGAGCAGTGCCAGTAACTCTATCATGTCTGCTCGAAGAAGGAGCACCTGGACGAAAACTACTTGACCTTGAAGTTTTTGGAGTGCCTAGAGAAGCTGCGCCATATTGAGGAGGAGGAAGAGGAACTCTATCAATGCCCTTCCCTCTACGAGCACTGATTGAGATGAAAAGATCAAACAAATTGCAAGTGAATTTGGTCCCTGGCCTCAGTAGTGAAAACTTCATGAGCCTAACTTAGAATAATAAAAAAATTGTTACCCCAATATATTAAGTTCTAGTGTCGCTTTGTACTGAGAAGGTATCTCCATTAAGGCTCCAAGAGCAAACTCAGCTTCTTTTCTGGACCAGTCAACATTCTTTGACATAATTTGTGTAAAATTTACAAACTACAGGAGACAAAGTGACGTAAGGCAAAGATACAAGCAACAAAATAGAAAACCCTATTGCCACCAGGAAATTCTTGCCTGAAAATTATCAAATGCTCGGGCAGGAATGTTATCATCAAATTCCCTCATCATGTCCCATGGCCCATCTCCAACCCCAACTAATATAATTGACAAAGGGTACTCACTGCAAAACAATGAACATGTTAGAAAAGGGTTTTGAAAGAAAATATCATCACAGAAGGATGTAAAATAAACATTCACCTTGCTTTAACAATTGCTTCAACAGTGTTCTTTTCCTGTGGGCTTAGATGACCACGCTCAGTATCAACACTTCTAGTCACCTGTCAACCACAGTATGAGGTTGGAATAAGAATGGCAGTAAGGGCGCATCAACATATTATATTGCTTGCCAGGAGCTGGATGTAATTGCACTTTTATAGCATATTATGGTTGCAAGAACCATCTCTTGCATTTATAACTAACTAGATTTGTAGCAATGAATTCATCCAAGTTTTTGGTTCATTATTTCGTTTGGAATGTCATCCAAACAAAATTAACAAACCTTACACATCTACTACTCATTATTAGAAATATGTGTTGCCTTATGCTCAGTATCAGAAACCCCAAAATCTTATCAGCTTACAAACTACAAAAAAAAAAAAAAAAAAAGGAGGAAAAAAAAGGAAGAAAAGAAACAAATAATAAAACCATATCAAGCTGTAAAGCTTATGATGGTAGATTATTGTTTTTCATGGATTATTAAGGAACATAGAAGAGAGACAATTTACCTGTCCATCAGCTATTATCAGTAAAACATGGTACTGGCCCCCACTTTGCTCAACAATAGTGATAGCCATTTCAATGATAGGGGCAAATGATGTTGGTCCTGTAGAAAACAGAAGAAAGACAAATAAAAAAGAATAAAATATTGTCTAGAGAAACCACAAAATCAGGAAGAAGAAAGATAGAATTGAATCAAATTGGAACCTGCAAGTCGTAGTTGAGGGACCAACTCTCTGTATCGGCTCAACACTTCTTCAAATCCATTACAAAACCTCTCATCTGGATAAAAACTGAACACTTCTTGATCATGCGTTGAAGCTGCCAATTCATAGATTAATTTTAAATAAATTACCACCAGACATTACATAAGAAGTCAAAGCACAACCACTTAAATAGAAATGAAAAAATAACACAAATACCATCTCCAAATCCAAAACATGGAATTAAGTTATCCTCATCAAAGGAAGCCAATGTTTTTCCAATAATAGATATTGCTTGTTCATAGGGATTCTGATCATCCCCAATGTAATGCAGACTTCTTCGTTGGAATGATCTTGCACCTATCAAAAAACTGGTTTATGTATGTTTCACAGTAAAGTGGAAAAAAAGAACTTATAGGCATCCAGACAAGGTGAAACCTGTCCACTCATTGCTCTTAGTGAAATCAATACCAACAATGAGATTCGATGACTCCAGGCCAGCACGTGCCAGTGCATCAGTAACCTGCAGGTATACACATTCTTTTTGGTTGAGCAAAATAAACAAAATGATATCACTATCTATAATATATCATCATCAGCAAGTGAATTTCATTTTATTTTCCATGAAGGAAGACATGATGAGTTAGACAAATCCATGGTGTCAGTCAGCCATATAATCTTCGAGAACAAACAATAAGCCTACACATATTGAAGGTGCAAGAAGAATAACCAAAACTCCTT
Source organism: Swietenia macrophylla (assembly GCA_032401905.1). NCBI lineage: Eukaryota > Viridiplantae > Streptophyta > Magnoliopsida > Sapindales > Meliaceae > Swietenia > Swietenia macrophylla. The sequence continues at coordinate 2,508,799 of CP135568.1, read as the reverse complement.
CTTACTTTCTAAATTTTTAGTACCTTGGAAAACTTTTGTCTAAAATGGCAGTATACAACAAAATTTTGATTCACAATCAAGTGATCATTTTCAGCATATTACTGTGAAAACCAAGCATATTGCTGATATCCAAGAGCCATATATGAGAAAGAGGAATATGTATTACACCTGCTCCAGGCTATTATAGTTATCATCTATCTTGGAGTACTTCCTCTCCAACTTCCTTTTTGACTCCAGAGCCTGAGCACCATAGCTTTGAGGTGGAGGCACATAATACTGCTGTGGCATATACTCTTGATTTGGTTGAGCATATGATGGCTGCGGATAGTTGTGATGACTCCATGAGTGTGAACTAGAGCCAAAAGAAGGATGTCGTGAACTTGTCCGTTTTGAAATTATCCCACCCATCAGCTCTATACCCTGGGAATATTCTGCAACATCCAACAAATATGAACACAACTAAATGAACTGACCATAATTGAAGAACCATAAGCAGATTCAACACTAAGAACCCAAGTTGACCAAAGAAACAGACTTCTCAAGTCTCAAGATACCACGTAAGGCAGAAGTTAGCCACAATTGAATTAATTGAAAACTGTCCCATCATGTGATGTTAATTGGAAAGTTGTCTAATGTTTGCATGACTCTTCAGCATATTAGAAAATTTAAGGCAGGGGAATATTTCCAGTTAGACTTAGCCAAAAGTGGGGTCAGGAAAGAAAACAATGACAATTAGAAAAAGAAATGAAATCAAAGAAACGAAATCAACAATGTAAAAGGAGAATGCATCCAAAATTATTCAATATTTACAATCCAAAGATTTCCAGAGTCCGGGTCATTATTAAGAAATGTAAGTAAAATCTGGACTTCTGCTCCACTAACACAAAATCTCAAAAAGTCAATGGTAGAGCAAATACTCTCCCTGTTAAAATCTAGAACTGAAACCAAAAAAAAAAAAGATAAATAAATAAGCCAAGAATGCATTCTCTCTAGATTAAGAACTACCCAGTAGTTAGCTACTCATAATAGAAAGATCAGATCAGTACCATCATCCAGTATATAGAAAAAGAATCCCAGCAATCAAATTCATATTTCTACTAGTTGAAATTGGAAACAAAGTCAAAATATGACAGACAGGACATCATTGCATCCGAATCTGTAGATAAACATAAGCTTGCAGTGCAGTGCATACCTTAGTTATTAAAATGAGATCAGTTTGAGACGCATCTTGGTCGTTTGTAGATAAGAGTTGATGGAATGAAACTGCTGTCTGTTTGCGGAGAAGTCCATGTGTTCTCTCTCACCTCTGCCTCTCAGATATTATAGTCGTAGCAAGTGGTAAGTAGGTTTGTGATTGTTACTTGGATGTGTTTCTAGGAAGTTTCCGTCCTTAGCTTACAATAGTACATGTTGCACCCGATCATTTTTTCGCCTTTTGTCCTTGAACCCTCTGAATAATTGATAATGTTCATCCATGGGACCCTGCAGTCACCTTAGCGTATTTTCAAAGGGATTATCGCTTCCGATTTTATCTTTTAAAAATATATGTATTTAATATAATTAATAATAATTAATTTAAATAAAATTTATAAAATTAATTTTACGAATTTAAAATATTAAAATATAATTTAAATTATTTAATTATGTGTCAATGTCAGTTTAAAAAAAACATAAAAAAAAAAATTCAACAAAAATTCTAATCCATTTTCCAAGCTACCAAAGACTGGGACTCACCCAACAATGGAGATAGTTGTCATCAATCGCTTTACTAAGATATTTTATGCTTAACTATGGATGAATTTAGAACTAATTTATTACAAGTTGCTTAAGATTGCAGTAGTACTAATTGATATTCTGATATTATTTACGGTTCCTTATTTATGTTTACAGTTTCTTTTTCTTTTATTGTGTTTGTCTTGTTCGATTTGTTTTCTAAAGGGACCAGATTTCATGGCCAAACAAGATCACCGATATGGTTTCTGATAAGGATAGAAATATATATATCATCAAAAAGAAAAAGACAGCCGAAAAAGAAAGAAAGCTGTCCCTCTTTGGACCCATGTCAATATAGGAACAAAAGCTCTAACAACTATGCTATGAAACGAAATGTCAGATGATGAGAGGCAGCTGAGGAATCTTTAAGACGCGGTCTGTAAGAAGCTAATGAGTTCATAGCATTACTTGATAATACGCACTGGCAACATTTATCAGTGTAACTCAGATTATATCGTAGAGTTTGAAAACAAGGAAAATTTCATCGTAACAACCATATTGTTTGAAAATCTCACTAGGGTGTCTCCTCTGTTTATGTTGAACCTTAATCCCAGCATTATTCCTTATAAATTGGCGGGTGTAGGTGTAGCTACCAGGGAAAGAGGAGTTTTCTTGTGCATTGTTATCCCAGATGCTTCCTCCATGTCCATATCTTCAATTTTCATCCCTGGGGGCAGTTTCCAGTCAAAACGATATAGCAGATTGGCCAGTGCGAGTTCAAGCAGTGGAATGGCAAAATTCATTCCGGGACAGCCCCTCCTCCCTACCCCAAATGGTATCAACTCAAAGTTTTGTCCCTTGAAATCAATCGAGCTATTCAAGAATCTTTCAGGTCGAAATTCGTTTGGATTTTCCCAGTATTTAGGGTCCGTCGCTGTTGCTTTTGCATTGATGAATACCCTTGTTCCGGAAGGAATTCTGTATTCTCCTACCATGCAATCCTCAGTAGTTTCTCTAGGGACTAGTAATGGGGCTGGTGGATGGAGTCTCAGTGCTTCCTTCAGCACTAACTTCAGGTACATCAGTTTCGAAAGATCGCCTTCTTCCACCACCTCTTTTCCCTTGGCAACTTCTCTTACCTCTTCTTGTGTTCTTCTCATCAAGGATGGATTCCTGCCAAGCTCTGTCATTGTCCAAACCAGAGTGGCCGACGAAGTATCCGTCCCCGCAACACATAAGTCCTAATAATAATCATTCTAGCATTCATTCGGCAATCCAAGCTTTAAAATAAGTGAAGACAAGGAGATACTAATTATAAATACAAATTAAGCATATCATTTAGAATGAGGATTGAGCGTACCGTGAAGAGGCTCTTAATTTGTTCATTGCCTAGGGCTATGGCTTGACTTGAATCCTTTTGAATTCGAAGAAGTACATCAACAAGATCTTCATGCTCAGGTTTAGGCCTTCTGGGATCCAGATGTTGCTCTAATACTTCATCATAGAATCTGTCAAGTTCTCCGAAAATCTTCTTTATTCTTTCTTCTCGGCCATTAAACTTGTTAAGCCATCCCATCCACAGAAAAAAATCTGCAATACTAGATTCTGCCACCACTGCCTGTATTTCACGCATCAAGTGATCAAACCTATTTGTGCCAGCTTCTGCTTCATAGTTATCACCGAAGATTACACGGCCTATAATGTTATTTGCTAGCAGAAATAGCAATCTACTCAGATCAATTGGCTCTGTTGATCGAGCTATAAATTCAAGCATATTCACAACTTCTTCATTTCTAACTGCCTGGAATGATTGTACCCTCTTTGAACTCAGCAATTCCAATATTGCAATCTTCCTGATCTCCCGCCAGTACTCACCATAGGGAGCAAAAGTTATGTTACTGCAATTATAACTAAATATATTTGCTGCATATAACAAAGGTCTACCTGAAAAAATAAGATCATGAGTTTTGAAGATGTCTCTGGCAACATCAGCGGAGGAAATTACTAAAGTGGGAAGTGAGCCAAGTTGCAAGAACATGAGCGGCCCGTAATCATTTGCAAGGCGTTGCAGAGATATGTGGGGTAAATGTCCAGATAGTTGGTGCAGATTTCCGAGAAGAGGTAGCCTCCTAGGACCAGGAGGGAGTCTCTTTACTTCAACTTCCTTCCTTTTCTGCTTAATCAATAACAGCAATCCAATTGATGAACTAATAATTATTAAGAGCATCAAGAAACGCTGAGAAATCATAGTGCCCGCAGATGCTCTTTCAGGCGAATGGAAGAATGTTGTGTTGGTGCTGCACTGCCGATCGTTCTTGGTAGGTCAACTTAGGCTGCCGGAAACACAGCTAATAAATTATTATCTATAGGAGAAATAAAAATATGCCACCCACAAAAACAGTCCAACGAAAATGGCCATGAGTGTCTGTCCTTGTCCTTGGCTTGGAATGGATAAATTATAAATCCTGGTCAACTTGTCCAACCAGTGACATTTGCTTAATGCAACCAACCGGATTTTTAGCATAGGCAGCCGGCTAGTTATTTATTAGTAATAAAGAGGTGGCTTGTTCATTTATTGTCTAATTGATTATTTACAAATTGTAATCTTATAGCGGATAAAATTTTAAATAAAGCGGTATTATCTCGTTAATATAATTAATGTAATAATATTATTTAATTAATAAAAAAAATATTCAATAAATAAAAAATGTAATCCCCTAAGAAAAGTGAAATGTAAAACTTTTCCTGCGAAAACTCTCTTGAAATAACAAATTGCTTACTGCTAGCCTGACATGACAGGGCCGAAGTGATCATAATAAATTAACCTATTTATATTTTGTTTAATTCTTAATTTTATGAATTATGTGGCTTTGCTTTCTTATAGATTGGCAGGTGTAGGTGGAGGTGTAGCTACAGGGAAAGAGGAGTTTTCTTGTGCATTGTTATTCCGTATGCTTCTTCCATAACCAAATCTTCGCTTGTCATTCCCTGAGGCAGTTTCCAGTCGAAACGATACAGCAGATTCCAAAATTAGTTTGATGCCAAAATTAATTCCGGGACAACCCCTCCTGCCTACTCCAAATGGTATCAGCTCAAAATCTTGTCCCTTGAGATCAATCCAGTTATTCAAGAATCTTCCAGGTTGAAACTCAAATGGATTTTGCCAATGATTTTAGGTCTGTTGCTATCGCTTTTGCATCAACAAACACTCTTGTTTTGGCAGGAATTCTGTATATCTCCTACCAAGCAGTCCTCAGTTGTTTCTCTAGGTACAAGTCACGGGGCAGATGGATGAATTCTCAATGATTCCTTCACTGCGGATTTTAGGTACTTTGAGCTTATAAAGATCGTCTTCTTTTTCCTTAACAAGTTCTCTGATCTAGTCTTGTGCTCCTTTCATCACCGATGGATTCCTGACAAGTTTCGTCATTGTCAAAACCGGGTGGCTGAAGATGTGTCCGTCCCTGCAATGAACATGTCCTACCATATGTTCTTGCATTTAGCCAATCTGCTTCAAGCTTTAATTTGAAAGAAAAATGCCCAAGTAAATTATGATGAAATAAAGATGTAGAAGAGGCATTAAGCATACCGTGAGGGACACCCATAATTTGTTCATTGGTTAAGGTGATTAATCACTTGACCTGCATCCTTCTGAATTCGAAGAAGTACATCAACAAGATCTTCATGATCAGGTTTAGGCCTTCTGGGATCAAGTTGCAGCTGTATTTCTACATCGTAGAGCTTGTCAAGATCTCTGAAACTCTTCTCTAATCCTGCTATTATTACGCCATTAAACATGTTAAGCCACCCCATCCACGGAAGAAATTCTGCTACATATTAGATTCGCCCAACAACTCCTGTGTTTCATGCAGCAGTTGATCAAATCTACTTGTGCCATTATTATCCCTCCTTCGCCAATTTTTTTAGCAAAGGTAGCACGGCATATAATGTTATTTGCTAACAGCAGTGTCAATCAGCTCAGACCAACAGGGTCAGTCGATCGAGCTATGAAGTGCCACCTCTTCATCTCTCACTGCCTGAAATGACTGGATCCCGTTTGTACTCAATAGTTCCATCATTGTAATCTGCGGCAACATCAGCTGATGAAATTACTAAAGCGGGAACCGAACCAAGTTGCAAGAACATGAGCGGTTATACTCATTTGAAAGTTGTTGCAGCAATATGTGGGCGACTAACAGGTATTACTGTTTTTCCTCCATGATTTTCTCCTTTCGAAATTATAATTATTAATAAATATTAATAAAAATTAATAATTAAATAATTCTATTAAATCAGTACGATAATATAATAGAATTCTACCGTTTAAAATTTTTTTCTGTTAAATATCATTTATCTTATAATATTTTCTCTCTAATTTCTTTTTAATTTTTTTTATTTCGGTGCCCTCAACCACTATAGCTTTAAGGCGGGAATTATGATACTATCGTGGGATAAATAATAAATTTAAGTTAATTTATATAAATAATTATATTATTTTTTTATTAAGAAAAAAATAAATTTGGATAAAAATGCTCCAATCTACAAAAATTCAATGAAGTTAAATTGTTTCGATGTGTTCGAAATAACGCCGAATTTACTTTCAAGCACTTGTGTTTTTGGGCGTATGGGTATTTTTGTCTAAAAACAAAATAATTGGTTAATTTGACATTTTATAATATAATTATTTTAATAAATTTACTTAAAAGGTGATTATTTTTTTTAAAAAAATTTCAGAAAGGATCATGTTCTTGTGGATAGCCCGACAGCTACAGAAAACTCACACGCTAATGCGTATAAATATTCGTAAAAGTAACAGAGGAGATTAGCATATTCAAAGCTCTAGAGTTTAAGTTCTCAATCTTCGAAACTCTAACTGATGGAATCTCTGGCACTTCCTACTCTCGATGCGCTTACAGGTTCACGATCAAATTTTCACAAACAGCAGAGCAGAAAACTATCTGGGAAAGCTCGTTATTTGAAATCATCGAAGCCATCTTCTCTCAAACTTACACCATCTTACAGTGCTTACCCATTTGTAAGCATATATTCCATTTATTTCCAGTTCTGATTTATGGGTTTTTTCCTTTATTTTTTGTTTCCGAGAAAGCGAAGGAAAATAGAGAGAGAGAAAATTGAGATGGCATATCTTTTGTTGTGATTAGAATTCGGGTGGAATTAGAATGCAAGCTGGTGGAGAAGATTACGAGTTGAAGCAAATGAGAGATATGGCGGCTGCAAAGAAAAGATGGGATGCTCTGGTATTTGAAATAATTTCATGGGAATATATAGTTTTTTCCTCTTTTAATTATTGTTAATGAGGATTGTTAATTTTTTTTCCGGTTAAGTTCAATTTTAGTCGTGTTTTGTATGTGTTAATTTTGTTTCCAAATGATTGATTCAGGGATTTCAAATATTAATAATACTTTTCTCACACAATTACGCATGTAAGCCATTTTTATTGAACATGAAAATGATGACGTTGCCTCAATTCCTTTCTAATAATGTGCTTGAAGATCTTATTTTGATTGTTCACTGTATTCTGTGTGCAGATCAGGGAAGGAAAAGTAAAGGTTCTTAGACCAAGGGAAGCTGGGTATGCGATTCAACTCTCTGACAAAACATTACTTGATGTCCGCCCGTCTACTGAGCGCAAAAAGGTGAAAGTTTTTTCCTTTCTTCGCGTGTAAACTTAAATTGTGCCAACATAAGATATTAGTAGATGTTGCATGTCTGCTTTAATCCAAAAGAAACATACTACCTTCATAGTTAGACTTCCCCCCTAATATGGTATTGCATCAGTAATAGTGGTGATTTTGTGTTTGATCTTTAGTTCCATTAACTTTCCCCACTTAAATGAAATGTTAATTGAGTATATTGAATTTGAAATTTTATTGGCTCAAGTAATGCTCTTCCTTGTTTGGAAGCTGTTTATTAGAGATCACTTTTCTTGCTCTTGTCCTTTTTCCCCTTTCTTTGGAACATTTTGTGGCCTACAATGTCTTTGATATATATTTTATTTTCTGTCATTGGATCTTCTTATTTTTCTTCCTTGTTTCAAAGGCTTGGGTTAAAGGCTCGACCTGGATACCAATCTTTGAAGTTGATGACCAATTTGATGCTGGATCACTTTCCAGAAAAGTCACCACTTTTGTTATGGGTATGTGACATTTTATCTATCATCAACTGCATCTACGTCCATATCAGTACTATAAGTCTTATGTCCTTCGTATTTATATTTGATTGGTTGCCCAATGAATAACTATTTGACGATGATTAGATAAAATTTTACTTGCCAATGCAGTGAAACTATGAAACTACTGTTTTTGGAATCTGCCGATTTTTCTTCTTAAATTGAGTTATTGTTGTGCAGGAGGTTGGTGGAGCGGTGCTCCTACTTTATCTTATGATAAGTATGTTTTAAATTCCTCTTAAAGTTCTCAATTTTGTGGGTTTGTGCCTATATTTATGCATAGACATTAAATTCGATTGTCATTGTTTTTCTTTCACAGGCAGTTCTTATCAAAAGTTGAGGAGAAACTCCCAAAAGATGCTGACCTTATTGTTGCATGCCAGAAAGGATTGAGGTGAATCTTTTGTTTTTTTTTTTTTTTAACTTTTTGAGCCTTTAGTTTAATTAAATTTCACTAGTGGCTTAGAAAACTAATTTTTATTGCATATTGTCATAACGATGGTCTTCTGAAAGGTCTCTGGCTGCTTGCGAGCTACTGTACAATTCTGGATATAGAAACCTTTTCTGGGTTCAAGGGGGTCTGGAAACTGCTGAAGAGGAGGTATATGTGTTTCCAGTGTGAAATTCCAAAATTCCCTTTAGTTTTGAGCTATATTTTCCTTTTGATTCTGGTTCCTTCTTTTACTTTTTTCTCCAACTGAATAACAGTTTGGTTAATCTAGTGTGTCTTAACTTATTTGGATTAGGATCTAGTCAGAGAAGGTCCTCAGCCTTTGAAGTTTGCTGGAATTGGAGGGCTTTCTGAGTTCCTCGGGTACACATCTCTGCTTTGCTATGATTTTCCTCTTGGAACATTTAATGTTCATGTATTTCTTTTCCAAAAACATAGATGTGATAGTTCATGCTGTGAACCATTTATATGTTGGAATTTCAAGGAACTAGTGAAGTACAATGAGAAATCTAATAACTTTTAAGAAGGAATTTCATGCACAATAGTTGATAGGGAGTTTTTCTGAAAACTGTACAATCCTATTTTTTTGATTAGGCCTATTAGATAGAGTGAAATCAGAAGATAATTCAGAATTTCCAAAATTGTTTTCCAATTATTTATTGAGCATTAGAAATATGTGTAACATGCAAGTGGGTGAGACTAGGCAAACAATCATGCTCACCTAAGGACTAAGTTTGTGCAAAAATTCATTCGAAGATAATATCAAAACCATTTACTGCTGCAGCTGAGATACAAGGAAAATCCAGAAAATGCCTGGTAATCCCATAATTGTCAGAATATAGTTAAACTTGTTATGATTCAATGCTTGGTGCTGCTCAAATAGATATCATACATCCATTTATGATTCAATAGATTTTACTTAGGTTCTATGACTCGGTTATTGTAATTTATGTCCAAATATGTTCTTTCAGAATATCTCTAGCTCAAAATTTTATTGTTGCACTTTTATCCTTATTGTCTGCAGTACATCTTTGTATGTCTTTTAGTACATTGCAGCTGGGGGAATAAACGTATTTGACCTTATGGTGATGGAAATTTGTTGATTTAGGGCACTGCACTTTTCCTCATTTTTAGTTTTTTGAACTTTCAGTTGGACTGATCAACAAAGAGTTCAAGCTGCCAGAGAAGGTTGGGGTTATCGATTACTGTTCTCTGCACGTCTGGTAATTAGAGTGTAGTTGTCTTGGTAAAATGGTCTGTTGGTTGTCCTTAAAGTAGTAGTTATCTTGATGAGACTAATACCATCCCGTTTCGGTCACAGGTTGGAGTGTTTCTGGCTGCTGATGCCTTGTTTATTGGTGCTCAGCAAGTAGGTCGTTACATCCAGGGTATAAGATCTCACTGAAATTCAGTGGTTGGGCTTGAAGGTAGTTGATTTAAACATCTCAGAGACAGAACTCTTGACTGATGGTTGACCTCAAAGAAACCAGATGTTCACTGAAGATCCCAATTTTGAAAGCTAGAGTAGTTTGCAGAGCAGATGGCATATTCAATTTCTGGTGATAAATCCCTTGCCACATATTTTTTCATGCTTTTCTATTGTGTTTGTCTATTGTCTAAGTATGATTTTCTTTCATGCTCTGTTGCTGAATTAGTTGAGCGGTGATTGCCTTCTCATAATTTGTTAAAACAAAGCTGACTTGCAAAGGAAATTTTGCTTTGCCAGTTACTAGAGTATGAGATTGGTACTGCCTGACCATGTAAATGGTTCTGTGAATTCTACTGCCTAGAATGTATCTAAATTTTTATTTTTGTTCATAAAGTTTTCCAGCAATTCTGCAACTTCTTGTCCATCCTTAGTAGAGTATATAGGCATCTGACTGTCGAGCATTGGGCAACTCCGCAAGTCTTGAACAAATGGAGGAACTGATGCATTTATGTTGTGTCTTGACATAGAAAGCGAAACCAGTAGCATTCTGAGTGTGAATTGGATTCAATCATCCTAGCTGGCAATTTTTTTTGTTAATTTGTTTGATGTTCATTTAACCTTTTCTTCAGAGGTTGTACAAGCTAACTGTCATGGCACACTTTTTCAAGTTTTATCGCGAGCTCAGAGAGTACTCATCACCTTTTATGAGAACTTATTGCTTACATGATATCTTTGACAAAAGATACATCATTTTTTAATTACTTTGCAGGATAGCAGTTTTATCTGTAACTCTGGATCTTCAAACCAAGAAAAAATTGCATACAATGCAACCTTCTGCTGGATAGAGCACTGTCCTTTCTGTTTATTTTTTTGTGCATATTACATAGGATGTAGAAAAAACTAAACTTCCCAGATGATGAATTTTATTAAGGAAAGTGTGGCTTGGCAACAACGATCAGATCAGCTATCTTGTGCATTGAGATGCCAAAAACTTCGGTCATGTCTAAATCTTTACCTTCAATACCGGGGGGAAGTTCCCAATCAAAGCTGTGGAGAAGCTGAGCTAGTGCTAGTTCAACAGTTGCTGTACCAAATGAAATAGCTGGGCAGCTTCTTCTACCAGAACCAAAAGGTATCAACTCAAAATCCTGCCCTTTAAAGTCGATAGCGTTACCCACAAATCTTTCTGGCTCAAAGGTTTCGGGATTTTCCCACAATTCTGGGTCCCTGCCTATTGCCCAGGCATTTACAAAAAATCGTGTTTTGGCTGGGATATTATACCCATCAATTGTAACTTCTTCCATGGATTCTCTTGGGACTAGGACTGGAACGGGAGGATGCAATCGAAATATCTCTTTGATGACTGCTTTCATGTAGTGCAGCTCAGGTAGATCACTTTCTAGTACAATTCTTCTGTCTCCGAGAACCCTTCGAACTTCAGCTTGAGCCTTTTCCATGACTATGGGGTGCATGATGAGCTCTGTCATCCCCCAATCAAGGGTTATGAAGGTTGTATCAGTTCCTGCAGCAAACATGTCCTGCAAAAAATAGTATATACACTTTTTTGTTGTAGTTTCTGTGCAGTTGATCAGTCGAAACACAAATCTATGCAAATGGTCATATGGTGGTGTATGAAGCTAAAAACAAAATAGCAAAGCAGCAGAAAATGAATAACTCTTTACTGACCAAGATGATGGCTTTAACATTATCCATGGTGAGAGGCATTTCGGCGGATCCATTTTTTTGTATATCAAGTAAAACATCCACAAGGTCCTGCTTTTCCTTTTCTCTGCTAGGATTGAGATGTTCATTTATTACCTCATCAAAGAACTGATCAAAACGTTGAAAGGTTGTTTGGAGCCTTGATTTCATTCCGGTTAAGCTGTGTATAAACTCCATGGAAGGAAAGAAATCTCCGATAGTAAAGCCTCCCAGTAATTCTTGATACTCCTCGAGCATCTTTTGGAATCCATACCTATCGTAGTCCCCTGCTCCCGAGAAATCCCTTCCTAATGCAACCCTGCAAAGAACATCATTTGCATACAGTCCAAGAATCTTCGTTAGGTTGGTGGTGTTAGGATAACTCTCAGCTACTCGACGAACCAGATGAGCTACTTCTTCTTCTCTAACAAAGCCAAAAGATTGGACTCGTTTGGCACTTAGTAGCTCAAGTATGCAAATTTTTCGGACATGCCTCCAGTAAGCACCATAAGGGGCAAAGGCAATATCAGTGCAATCATAAAAAAGGTGTTTGGCTGAAAAAATCTGAGGGCGGCTTGAAAGTGCAAGATCATGGGTTTTCATCACTTCCTTTGCCATTCTAGCAGATGAAACCACTATGGTCGGAACTTCACCAAGTTGTAAGTACATGATTGGTCCAAACTTCTCAGCCAGACCCCGGAGAGATATGTGAGGCATGTTACCAAGCTGGTGAAGGTTACCAATGATCGGAAGCTTTGGAGGGCCTGGTGGGAGGTTAAGCTTTTGTTTTCTTGACTTCTCCTTTAAGAAGAACTTCATCACCAGCACAAGGAAAATGGATGCAAAGACCATGTAGGGATTGAAGTTTTCCATAAGCGATTGAAAGAAAGCCATCGCAGTTTTCTCTGAACATGCAAGGTTGGTATCTACCTCTATATGGATTACTATTCATCTATGTTCGGGAGGAGGCTCCCTCCTGCATATGTTATAGGATTGGTTCTTGTTTTCTGTCTATTCTTTTAGGCTTTTGCTCGGTTGTCATTTTCTTTATTTCACATCTTCCAATCTCAACCAGATGCGATAGTAGCATCAAACCTACAATCTTCCGATATACCATCATGTGCTCAGATTATGAACACGAAACAAACCGAACAAATAAAAAAAATAAATGCTTTTGCAATGACAATAAAGTCCGCCTTAAAAAATTGAATATTACAGAGTTGCCCTTGATTGATCTTAATGGTACTGGTAGCAAGTTCTTAATCCCAGATTCTATTAATGGAAAAGAGTTTTTCTATTTTCCAGCTCATTACAATAGTTGACCATTGTTACCATGTAAGACGTCAATACCAATACGTCGGGTTTGAATTGTTGGTATCATTTATTAACCCTTTTCCTCAATTTGCAAGTTTGTCTATCTTATCTGTGGAAATGTCATCATGTGATGCTTCATATTCTCTGCGTAATGACAAGAGATCGCCATTCATTCAGAGGAGTGAAGGACAATAATGGAGCCATCCTTGTCCACTATGCCGAAATTTCATGGCACTACCTTCTTGCAAACGAGTCATACTTGTCTAATTTCTCGAAGAAAGACAAAGTTAATAAAGCAGTCAAGATGCTGGAAAATGCACTCCAAGAATAACGTTTGAAACAAGCTATGTTTATGCCATGCTAATTTTGTTTCCAACGCAAGAATTTGATAGATACGTATTGACATTAGCTGCAGGAATATGGAGTTGCCACAGCAATAAGTGGGGACTTCTTTTGTACTGTAACATCCCACTGATTCAGTCATGTCTAGATTTTCCCACCTTCTCCCAGGGTAGCAAAGTGGTCGGGTAGGTCTGGGAAAATTGAGTTCACTTGCGTTCGTTTGTGGGTCGGGTTGCATCAGTACAAAAAGAAGAGGCGACCGAATCTGTTAGGAACCAATCTTTACTCTTTAGGCCCACAGTTATTTTTTCATTTATACTAGTGATATAATTAACGCGAAAGGACTCAAATTATAAGTTAATAATATTTATTAATTAATTTATATTTTATTATAAAATAAATATAATTAAATAAAATATTAATTTATAATTTGAACATTTTGTTGTTAATTGTATTATGTATATATTTAAAAATAAAAATATAATAAAATTAAAAAAAATCTTAACTTATATTCAAATTAAATATTTAAACAGTTTCTTGCGCTATTTTTTTCAAATGGAATGAATTAAAAATTATGTCCTTATATATCTATAAAAGAATTCAAGGGATCCTCTAGACAAAATTTTTAAACTTGATCCCACGACTCAAGATCTCTTCGAATTACCAAAAAATTGATAAATACATCTCTTAAAATTTTAATTAGGATTAATTATTCTAATATTTTTTTAAAAAAGTTACTAATCAAATTACATGTCTTTTAAAAAAAATTAGATAATTTTAGAAATATATAATTGTATCGAAATTGTAAATCAAATAGAGATTTAACTTTGGAGTTAAGTAATTTAATACAGAAATATGTACCAAAATGATAACTTTTATGGCAACCTTGTTAATGGGAAAGCCAAATATATTGTGCATCTTTATATCAGTACAGTTACAACATGTACAGGGATCTGATCTTCGTACTGACAAAGAAGATGGAGTTGCAACAGCAAGAAGAGGAACTTTTCTATGAATGGTAATACCAGTGTACTCAGTCATGTCCAAATCTTCTACTCTTGCTCCACCAGGCAATGACCAATTAAACTTGTGCACAAGATTTGCCAACAAAAGTTCATTCGTGGTCATGGCAAATAACATTCCAGGGCAACCTCTCCTGCCAGCTCCAAATGGTATCAATTCAAAGTCATGCCCTTTGTAGTCTATAGAATTTTTCAAGAACCTCTCAGGCTTAAATTCATTTGGTTCATCCCACGTTGTGGGGTCTCTTCCAATTGTCCAAGCATTGGCGATTGCCATTGTTCCAGCAGATATGTCATAGTCCTTAATTTTGACATCTTGCGATGCTTCTCTCGGAATCAGTAATGGGTCTGGAGGATACAAACAAAGGTCTCTTTGAGCACTGCTTTCAAGTAATGCATTCTTTTCTAAATCTTCTTCTTCTATTTTCGGTTTGCCGCTGGCAATTCGCCTCACTTCATTCTGCAATTCTATCATGTGCCTCAAGAGCTCTGTCATAACCCATTCTAGGACTGTGTAAGTAGTATCAGTTCCACAAGCAGTTACATTGACAATATTACTCGTTAGAAATCCAATCATCCAAGCGCTGTGGCAGCAGGTAAGATCATAATTCATTACTCATTTTGCAGTATGATTAGAAAATTGTTGGCTCAACAGAATATTGTAATTGCAAGTCTTAAAGGATTTTCGAATTGAATAAATAGTTAATGATGGGGTATTTTAGATTAGATTAAATCGAAAAAATTGAATTCTCTAAATCTAACAAATATAAAATTTCAAAACATAATTTTTATTTTTGAGTTTATAACCTATAAAATTAAAAAAAAAATTATCTTGTAAAATATAATATTATGAATTTGACTTTTGCAATTAAATTAATGTTTTAGGTTTAACTTAAATGGATAAAATCGTACAAATTGTATCAATTTGGTTCCATTCGGTTCGTTTGTTGGAATATATCCTAGTATTAATTTGAATTTTGGACAAAACTGATCTAAACTAGAATGAGTTGGTAAAATGCTACATAAAACGACAAATTTTTGTTTAAATATTCAAGTAAAGTACTCGACGATCATGGATTATGAGAAATACCAAAATGAGAGCTTTGATGCTAACTCTATCCATCAAAGGAAATGCCAGCTTCCATGTTATCCTTTTGAATCTGAAGAAGCACGTCCGCAAAATCTTTTCCATCTTCACAGCTTTCAGCCGTTGCGCACCCACCAGTGCCATTCTGTCTTTTCTGACCGTGCAAGTGCTCTTCAATTGTTTCATCTAGAAAATTATCAAACGCTAACTTTCTTCACTTTTAGCATCTATGCCATTGACAAGATTCACCCAACGAAGCCATGGGATAAAGTCCCCCACGTTCGTACTACCCAATAGCTTCGTCATATCACTCAACAACTCCTTAAAGTTTCTTTCCCCTTCGCTTCCTCCCAAAAGCTGCCCTACATATTATATCACTCGTAAGTGAAGAGAACATTTCAGTCAAGTTCACTGACAGAGACAATGAAGCAGAACTTTCAATATTTTGTACAAGGAGAGATATTTCTTCTCTTCTCACTGTTCTAAATGACTGAACCCTCTTGTTACTTAAAAGTTGGAGCACACAGATACTGCTCAGCTGCCTCCAATACTCACCATAAGGAGCACTTGACACATCTTTACGAGCACAGGCACTCTTCCGAAATGGAGAAGCATTGGAGGGCCATAGCATCGAGACATTGACTGGAGGGATCGGTGAGGGTACACACCTAGTTGATGAAGGTTTCCAAGTATTGCAAACTTTGCTGGTGATGGTGGCAGTATTTTCTGAGTGGTGGAAAAAGCGAAAAGGATCCATTTCATAACAAAATACCCAAAGAGGATGAAGGAGAGGACATAGACAAGGAAAATTTGTAGCATACTTGTTTTCTCTTATCTTCTCCTCCTGTTTCTTTTTCTGATTGCTCTCACCTCCCCTCACACATTTATTGATGATATTCAAGTAACACATAAATCAAATCCGGTCTGAAGGGTAAGAAGAAAGAGTCGTGGGGTTACTTATTCAAAATAATAACAATAACAATGACAGTGATGATGATATAGGCATCTTAGCAATCTCAAATTGGACCGTGGAATCTGGAAAAGTCATTGAAAATGTCCTATTGGGAAATTATATTTACATATGATCTGGCCATGTTATAGCAATCTCGTCATCTTTGTTTTTGTCATTCGTCCAGTATAAGATACTATTTTCTCAAGTCATTAGTTTAGTATACGCTACAATTCATCCAAGTCAACAGACAATCACTTAAATGCTGATGTTGATTACTCCAAAAGTAATGTTTTAACTTGCAGCCTTCTAGTTATTGGACTAATTTTAATCGGAGTTCTTTCATTATGCAAAATCCACAAATTTGTAAAAAGGTGCAGGATCCTCTGATTTTGTAAAAGAACCTGAAAATCCTTGCATTTTACTGGTTTTATTTTTGCTTTTTCAGCCAGTAAAAAAGTATGTAGGTTGCAGCCTTAACAAAAACAGTATCTCCATAGTTAGAGAGAGTGAGGAGTCGCAATAACTACAAGTAGGATCTTCCTACGTATGACTATACCAGTTGATTCACTCAAATCCAAGTATTCCGATTTTGCTTCACCAGGCAATGTCATGTCAAACTTGTGCAGAAGACTTGCTAGTGCAAGTTTAATTGTGGCAACGGCAAAAGTAGTTCCAGGACAGCCTCTTCTTCGAGAACCAAATGGAAGTAACTCAAAGTCACGGCCTTTAAAATCTATGGCAGAGTTCAAGAACCTCTCTGGTATAAATTCTTCTGGTTCTTCCCATGTTGCAGGATCACTCCCTAATGCCCATGCATTGATTATAACTCTATAGACTTCGCAGGAATGTCATATGTACCTACTTGAACGTCTTTACTAGGTTGCCGGGGAAGCAATAATGGAAGTTGAGGGTGTAATCGTAGAGTTTCTTTTATTACTGCCTTCAGCAAAAGCAGTTTCTGTACTTGATCCTCATTAATGAATAATTCACTTCCTGCAATCCCTCTCACCTCTTCCCCTGCTTTCTTAATAGCTTCTGGGTGGTGTAAGAGCTCTGTCAATGCCCATTCTAGAGCTGCGTAAGTGGTATCGGTTCCACCAGCAAACATGTCCTGCAAGAAATTGCAATGCATAGATCACAGCATAGCCAGCTAGTTTCCATACCATTTAATTGTTTGTATGCAATTAATTTAATTATTTGCCCACTTATAAATTGGAAGAAATTTGAAGTTAACAATTGCTTGATTTGTTCGTATCAGCTTACCAGTAGGATGGCCTTCATGTTCTCTCTAGCCATGCAAATACTATGCGTGCTATCACTTTGAATGTCAAGAAGAATATCCAAGAAGTCCATTTGTTCCTCTCTCACACGAGCATTAGGTACATCACAACGTGAAATGTGATCGTCGACAACTCCGCTCAAGAAATCATCCAAACCTTTGAAAACTCTCACCATGTAGCATCCAGACCAGTCATTTTGTCCACCCAACCCCAACCATGGAATGAAATCCCTCACGCTGAAAACACCTAACAACTCCCCCGAGCTCCTCTAAGAGTTTTTTAAGCCTTCTCCCAGCTTCACCTTCACCATAAGTTGTTCCAAACGATGCCTTGCATATCACATTTTTAGTCAGCGAAACTAATATTTCACTCAAATCAACTGGAGTCGAACCCACACAAGATTTTCCCACTTTCTTTGTCATTTCGATCGTCTCTTCTTCTCTTCGTGATCTAAATGATTGAACCTTCTTAGAGCTAAGAAGCCTAAGCACACAAATGCTTCTCATTTGTCTCCAACATTCACCATATGGGGACATGGACAAGTCCCTGTTATCGTACAGAAGTCTTCTGGCAATGCTGGAATCCGGCCTATTTGCAAACAGAATATCGTGTGTTTTCATGGTATCCGGTGCAGAAGCATAATGGGGCCATGACGCAGGGCCAAGGACCTGAGAGAACGGTGTGGGTGCAAAACTAATTGGTGTAAGTTGCCGATTACCGGCAACTTTGATGGTGAAGGGGGTAAGTTTTGCCAGAAAGAAGGGCTGCAGCAAGATTTCTAGTAGCTTGTATAGGAGTAAATTGCTAATCATTTTCGCTTGTCTAGCGTTGTGAATTCTCCACAATAAGCAGGATTATGCTGATATCCCTGGTTCCATACTTCCATTTATACTGTCTCTGTTGGGCATTTAAACGTCAAGCATTTAAAGGTTTTCTGAATAAGTTCAAAGAATTGTCGAACCCAACAGATAAACTTATCTTATTTATGGAAGCAAATTTAATGTCATTTCTTTTATGTGCCTATTCAGATCATATAGCGGGCAACCTATTAGACTATTGGTATTGAACTGTTAGGAATGGATCCTAGATGATGGGAAAGACGAGGGTATACATGCCTAGTCATTAGGAATGTAAATATAACAATGTCAAAAATAATTTTATATTTTAAACTTATTTTAAACAATTGAATCGAAAACTGGGTTTATTTGAAAAAAAAAAAAATTGTAATTTACGATATCGTAATAAAATATATTAAATATTTGGGAAGCTGACAGAATATTGGGAAGAAAAATCACTGCCCAACCCCCGAATGACGAGGATAGGTGATGGCTTAAGCCCACCCTTCTTTTGTTTAGGCCACAAATGTTAGGCCTTATGGGCCATGGGCCAGGACGGATATCTCTAGGATGACTAAATTTTTGATATCTTAACCCGGCGCGTTCGTTATGCGAGTGAGAACAGCTTTTCCTTTTTCTGCTTCAAACGGAAGCTAACGCAACCAACTATTAAACTTAACCTCAGCCCAAATCTAACCAGGGTTAACTCCTTACCAATAACTTCTGAAGCACTGATCTCGGTCAAACCCACGGCTACAGATATTACACGTGTATGGATGGATCTCGTCCCAACCGCCTCAACCCTACCGATTGGTAGGTTAAAATTAGGGTTAAGTTTCTTTGTCCGCCGCTCTACTTATCTTGTACATTGGTATATCGTCAAGACCTCGAATTTTCTCTTGATTTCTCTCTCAGTTTCTTGCTGTAACCTGCGATCATGGAGATGGAGCGCGTGACGGAGTTTCCTGTCCCGCATCTGGATCGGCGGCCACGGAAGCGGGCTCGTTTGGGCTGGGACGTGCCACAGGCACCAAAGGTATCATCTGATCTTTGCGGTTGTTGTGTTTCTTTGCCTTTATTTGATAGATCTGGTGTATAGCTTTTAGTTTTCCTCAATTTGTTAGTATTTCATATCAGGTTCGTTTTACTCGGAAGATTCGGATCTGAATTATTTGATTTCCTCTTTGCTCTTTAATGTTTAATCGATGATCGTTTTTTAAGATACTTACAGATAGTATTTCTTTGTTGTTAGAGGATCAGGGCTTGATTATAAATCCATCTGTATGTGCAACCAATATATTCTACGCCCTGTTTTCTCTGGGCGAATGGCGTATTCAGGATAGTTATCTTATTATCTTAGGTTTAATCATATTAGACGTTTGGATCTTCACTTGAATGATGATTAGTGATTTAGTAAATATATTCAACTCAGTACAAGTTTATATGGAATATTGTCTTTAATTAGATGAGGAAATTTTCTCCCTTGAAGTCTTCTATTGCGTCACAAATATCATAATGAGAGACATGTTTCCACTAACACTTTCGTTAAATCTTTTTAGAATTTTAATGAATACTATCTTATAACCTGCTTGTGATACCGAACTCATTTAAGTTCAATTTTTTTTTATGCATTGGTTTATTTTCGCCTTTGAGCTTTGCTATACAACTGTTAATGAGTATTTGGAAGTTTATTGCGTGAAGTGGGTGATGCCCAAGGGGATAAGTTTTAGGGGGCAAATTTGATATATCTTTTGAGTGGTGCATGAATGAATGGCTGTGTGTAGGCTCAGGTAGGATTATTTTGTGGACAAGAGGTTGGAAAAGTAACAGGCTTTGCACCCCCAATAGCAATCTCGGACCATACTACTAGTGCTCTCTTTGTAAAAGGAGTGGATCGAAATGGTTCTCCCCCATGGCGAGAGGATGACAAAGATGGGCATTACATGTTTGCGGTTGGAGATAATTTAACTTCTCGCTGTAATTTCACTTTTCCATTTTCTGTCTCAATTAATGATATTAATCTGTCCTCAGACGTGTCCTTGAGGTCCTTTACTAAACTTTTAATCTGATAATTGTGAAATATTTTTCTTGATGAACTGGATATTTATTTTTTAAGCAAGAGAATCAGAGTTTCTTGCTGTATAGATTCATTTTTGGAATGTCATTGTTTTTGTAGAGCTGCTTTCTAACTGTTTCTTACTTTGTTCTTTTCAATGCTTCAGATAAGATCCATGGCAAAATGGGTGAAGGTACATTTATTGCGCATAATTCACATCCCTCATAATTGCTATTTGTTTGGTCATTAATATAATATTATGCATCTTATTCTTGATGCTTTTCTTTTACAGGAACCTTTGGTCAGGTTTTAGAGTGCTGGGATCGAGAAAGAATAGAAATGGTTGCCATCAAAATCGTTCGTGGTATCAAGAAATATCGTGATGCAGCTATGATAGAAATTGAAGTTCTGGAACAACTTGCAAAACATGATAAAGATGGCAGCCGGTGAGTACATGTTATTGTTTGGTTTGTTCCCTTCCTTACTGGAACTGCTGGATATGTATAACCATCCCTAAATATGTCCAATGGTTAAATGGGTTTATTCCTTGCAGTTGTGTGCAAATACGGAACTGGTTTGACTATCGTAACCATATCTGTATTGTAAGTATATGATTGAATTGTGATGGATTAATTTCCCCAATTTACACTTAGTTTGGGGGTTAAGACTTGTGGATGGATTCAAATGGTTTCAACAGGTGTTTGAGAAGCTTGGACCTAGCTTATACGATTTTCTACGGAATAACAATTATCGCTCATTTCCCATTGATCTTGTCCGAGAGATTGGCAGACAACTGTTGGAATGTGTAGCATGTGTGTAGTACTTACTTAAGCTAGCTTCTCTTAAAACTTCTTTTTTCCTTTTCTCAAGTCAAGTAGCTATGGTTTATTTGAATATGATGGCGGAATTTTCTTTAATGAATGAATTCTTAAAGTATTACCTGTTCACCATTCTTTGTTATCATTAAGTGTTACCTAATTTTTTTGGCTTGAGTTAAATGTTTTTAATGGAGAAGTGCACTAAGTAAACTGGTCTGAGTTAACTGTGTCTTTTGTTACTGCTTGCTAATGATTTAAATTTTATTTATTTGCAGTCATGCATGACCTGCATCTGATACATACAGACTTGAAACCTGAGAACATTTTATTAGTCTCTCCTGAATACATTAAGGTTCCTGACTACAAGGTATTTTGTTATTTCTTTTTCCTTATTTTACCTGTGTTTTCTTCTATGTATGAAGTTTTAGATCTTGTTGCTTATGACTCGTGTATTTACAGAATTCTTCACGCTCTCCCAACGAGAGTTCATACTTTAAAAGAATGCCAAAGTCAAGTGCTATTAAAGTGATTGATTTTGGTAGCACTACCTATGAGCGTCAAGATCAGAACTACATTGTATCTACACGACATTATCGGGCACCAGAGGTTATTCTTGGTAAATATGTTCTCAATTTCGTATTAAGATTTGTTAAATTTGTTCTACGCTTATTGTTCATCATTAAGAATTGTTATTGATAAGCTGACTGAGCATGGTCTTGTTGATTTTAGGCCTTGGATGGAGTTACCCTTGTGATATATGGAGTGTTGGT
>CP135568.1:2362871-2447126 GCA_032401905.1 Swietenia macrophylla | reverse complement strand
CCCTTTTCCGTTCCTTTCCCTCTTAAATTTCAAAAAACAAACACAAGGGTATAAAATTAGGGAGAAAAGAAAAACTAAGGGCAAACAGATTAGTGATGATAATTTTAGTATTTATGTCGAATTATATTTGTATCTGTCAAAGAGATAAATTTGAACTCTATCCATTTAATAATTATATCTAAAAGTAAAAGTTTTAATATGGTCTTCGTTTAATTTTTTATTTATATTTTAATATATTTTTATAATATTTATAATAATATATTTAAATACTAATTAATTTTATTTAAAATATAACTATATACTTTTAGAATTAGATAAATATATCTAAATTTTTTAAAAATATAAAATTTTAAAATAAATTTATTAAAATATAATTAAATTAATATAATATAATTATTTAAATAATTAATTATATCATATATAAGATTTATGTGTCAAAAATTTTAAATTTAAATTTAATATAATTAATAATCATATCATATCACTCGTTCAATAATTATATTAACTCATAATAGTCTAAACTTATAAATTTTATGTTATGTTTGTGTCGAGTTGGGGGCACGGAAATTCCTTAACAAATGTTGGGTAACAAAGTAAAGTAACTATCAATGAAACAGAATAGACTGAAGTGAACTAAAAATAAAACATTAGCAGTGTGTGTAATATAAGCATGAAATTAATTGACAAAGTAATAATTTACTAAACTTTTAGGGACTAACATGAAATTTTTCTTCTTCAAGGCAATGCAACTAGCATTGATTGGTGAGTTAGAATCAAAGAATAAAATACGGACTGCGACTCACGTTTCTTAAATTTCTATGATGCGTTGAAGGTTTGTCATTGTTTAAACCATGTGCACTTCTATTAGTTATCACTTCGAAACTTGTGGGATTTTGATTGGCAGCAGGGCACCATGGTAATATATAATGTGATGAGCTTCCATGGCATTTCCATGGAGAAGAACCAAGTCTAATAGAGAATGGATCCATTGAGTTTGTTGCAACAATGGTGGCAAGAGTTCAACGAAACAGCTCCTTTCAATCCCTTTCTCTTATTTTTTCTTTTCTTTCTATGTCTTCTGTATTTGTTCAACGTCACCCGAAACAGCAGACTCAATTTACCACCGTCACCGCCGAAGCTTCCAATTATCGGCAATCTTCACCAGGTTAGCGCAGATCTCCACCGGTCTTTTCAAACTCTCTCCGAGAAGTATGGCCCTCTAGTACTCTTACACATGGGAAGCACCCCAACTCTTGTAGTTTCATCTGCTGAGATAGGTAGAGAGATCTTGATGCACCAGGATACATTCTCAAACAGGCCTCGCATAAAAGCTGCCGACTCTCTGTTCTTCGGGTGCTGTGACGTCGCATTTTGTCCCTTTGGTGATTATTGGAGACAAGCAAAGAAGATTTGTGTTCAGGAAATACTGAGCCAAAGAAGGGTGCAATCATTTCAATTTGCGAGGGAAGAAGTAGTTGCAAACATGATTGAGAAAATTCGCCATTCATGTCTGAATGGAACGGAAGTTGATCTAACTGACATGTTTGCTACTGTATCAAACAATATTATTTCGAGATCTGCTCTGGGTGGAGTATATGAAGGAGAAGGTGACGAGAGTTTCACAGAATTGTCAAAAACTGCTATGAGCCTTTTGGCATCCTTTTGCTTTCAGGATATGATTCCAATTCTGGGATGGATTGATGATCTTACCGGCTTTAATGCAAATTTGAAAAGGACTTGCAAGTCATTACATGCTTTCCTTGATCGTCTGATTGAAGAGCATCAGGTTTTAAGGAGCAATGATGACAACACTGATAGGAAAGACTTCGTAGATATTCTTCTTCAACTTCAGAAGGATGTCACGCTTGATGTTGACCTCAATCGGGAAAACATCAAAGCACTCCTATTGGTATATCCCTCTCTCCCTCAGTCAGACCGAGACATTTTAGTTTACTATTCTAATCGAGACTTTGTTGTTGTTTATTACAGGACATGTTTATTGGAGGAACTGATTCTACTGCGACAACCATGGAATGGGCAATGGCAGAACTTGTTAAGAACCCAAGTATTATGAAAAAAGTTCAAGAGGAGGTAAGAAGAGTAGTGGGAGAAAAATCAAAAATAGAGGAGACTGACATCAACCAAATGGAATACTTAAAATCCATTATCAAAGAGACCTTGAGGTTACACGCTCCATTAATGGTTAATCGGGCAACGTCTGCAAGTACTAAACTACAAGGTTACGACATCCCACCGAATACAAGCATCTTCGTAAATTCCTGGGCAATTCAAAGGGACCCCAAACTGTGGGACAGTCCTGAAGAGTTTAACCCAGAGAGATTTGCAAGTATTTCAGTTGATTACAATGGTCAGCGCAACCAATTCATTCCATTCGGATCTGGCAAAAGGGTTTGTCCTGGGATTTCATTTGCAACAATAGAGAGTGAATATGTGTTAGCCAATCTTCTCTGCTGGTTTGACTGGAAATTGGCTGATGGTGCAAGAGGAGAGGACCTGGATATGAGTGATGTTTTCGTGCTGGTAATTCGCAAGAAAATACCCCTTCGTCTTGTACCAGTGATGCATACTTCCAATCTGTAAGGGGTCTGGTCTTTGAGGCTGTTCTTTGAAAATGGCAGCCCTCTAATGCTCTGATTCTTGGGCAGTATTCCATTTTCTTAAATGTAGCTTTTGGGCAGGCTTGCTAGTTGCATTGCAGGGATGTTGTAGCAGACTCATGGAAGCATAAGCTAAACCAAATTAATTCGGTGATTATGTCTAGTCAACCGGATATCTTACAGCTGGATTCTGGATCAGAAGATCCATTATTGAAAAAGCCTGCCATTTTTTATTCTCTCGATGTATTTTTACTCCATCTATGCCGGGATTTCTGATTCAAACAACAATTAGCACATGCTACTATGAGATAAATAGCAATCTTCAACGTTTCCCCTAATTATTAATTAAGTTCTTTTCTTGGGCAGATCCAACCTATTAATTTCCCTCAATTAACAACCACTACAGCCGTCGATATAGTTGGGGCACTAGGATCACTTCACTGGGACTAATATGAGAAAAATTACATAGTTTAAGTATAAATTATAAATATTCTCAAATATGTTCAGACTAATTTGTAACAATTATGAATACAATATATAATATAGTAAATTATTGTCACAATAGGGACCGTGTAGTAGTAAATTATACTAACTCAACTTGCTTATTATATTTATACTACTCATCTTTTTTATTATTGTAATACTTAATTTTTCAAAATTAACTAATAAATTAAAATTTTAAATTACATGATAAAAAATAAAAAATAATATTAAAATACATAACTAAAAAATTAAAATGATAACAAAATAGTTAAATAAATATACTTATGATGGTTTGTATTAATTATTTTATTTAATTTTTTAATTATAATATTCAATATTTTATTATATTATTTAACCTTTTTTTATTGTAATGCTCAATTTTTAAAATTTAACCCATAAATTAAGAATTTGAGATATGCAAAAAATTCAAAAAACCCCAAGTGAGCTAGAATAGAAAGCCAGCAAAGATATTACCCTTGAAAATAAAACAGAGCAGCATGCCAAACTAAATCCAGAAATCTTGGCCCTCCAATCCTTGGTTATAATCACGTTTCTGCTGTTTGTGTTTCCATGAAGCAGGTTTAGTGCAGTAGTGTATGTAATGAATAGCCACTGCCAGATCAAAAGCAACTTGCATTCTTTTTCCCCAAGTTAGCTGCCTAGACATCTTAGCATTTGATAAACAGTTCCTCGAGCTACCATTCTGTTCAAATTCAAACACTAAATAAGGGGTGCTCCCATAGCATCATCCCTCGAGACTGATTACATTGAAATGATTGGTCCCTGTCAATATTCATATGACATGCCGAGCTACCTCCTCTGCATTCATCTGCGATGCTTTAGTTTGGACACCCCATAAAGCAAATCAGCTAACAGATTTGATGACACCGAATTTCTAGGAGATTAATTCTAAATGAGGTGATTAATTGAATGATCTTTCTGTATAATTTGAGTATTTCTGGTATATGTTCTATTTTATTAATTTAAGTCATGCTTCTAAACAAGCTTGGTAAAAATCCTACCTGATAGTGTCGTCATCTCCTGTAGATAGATATAGAATGATCCAGGGGATCAAAATTTTCGTTCTTGCATTGTCTCTTGTAGGGCATAGGCACGCCTACAAGGGAAAGTTGGAGATCTCATATATATATATATATATATATATATATATATATATATAGGTGGTGCATGCCAGTATGCCTAAACTTTGCATGAAAAGAGGTGGTTTCATACTTGGAGGGACCATCCATTAAATCAGTTTGACTATGTTCCCATGCAATGGTAAAGGACAAAAGACAATGGTAGCATGGTTTCCATCGCAAAAGACACAAGGAAAAGAGGCACTTTCACTGCATATTCAAACTTCAAAGCGATAAACAAGAAAGCAAATATTTAAAAACAAAAGGAACAACTCATTCATGAATGCATCCTACTGATCAAAATGTGACACAGTGTGCCAAAATGGTACAACGAATCACGTGAGAAAAATATGCTATAGAACTTTATCTTCTGCTAGCATCCGAAGACAGACTAGTTGAAAATAAAGCAGAAGACAGAAGCGCACTTGTCACAATGTAGCCCACTGAGCCCAGCATAGTCACTCTCATATCCAGCCCATCATTACTGTTTCTTCGCAAAGTGTAATATTGACACTGACAGGGATTCTCCACCGTTGCAGTCAATATGTTTGGTTATAAGTTTGCATTTCAATGTTTGATTTGCCTTGCATATCAGTGTGGATTTGCCCACATTGAACCTGGTTGAACTGAAACTTTTATGTACCCAAATATATGAAACTGTTTTTGGGATGTGTTTTTGGATTTTGTTGAACGTCTATGTGATGATTTTAAGTCAATACATATTCAACCGAAAGAACAGAAAAATTAGTTTAAGAATTTTGATGGTTCAATCTACCCAACCACCATAGCAACTGCTGAGAAATTGAGTCCAATCCCAAGCCTATGAAGGCTTGCCATTCCTTGGACATTGCTGGTAGAATCTATCCAAGATTTTCTTTTATTTTTTTGTTCTGTTTTCACTGTCAGCAGCAGTGTCGTTTAGGATTGCGGCCTCGTCAAGGAACCTACACAGTTACATGCACAGGAAGATGATTCTTTTGACTCCGGGGACAATTTTTGGGAAAATCAGAAAGCATAAGTGCTCCAAAGTCCTAAGAACATGGCATCATTCCGTTTATCTCAAGAGCATCTGCTTTATTCTCGACATGTGGCCTTCTGTGTGTGGGAGGACATTGGCAGTCGGATGGTAATTATTCCATAAGCTGGGATTGGAGGTGGAACTGGGAAGGATACGAGTGACCCTCATCTTCCAGGCCAATAGCCACTACAATCACCAGGAAGCATATACTAGCTGGCGGACATCCTTCCAGGCATGGCCTTAGTAAACAGAAAACTCTTCTGTTTCTTGTTGCCAGGACCAACTGGCCAATACCGTGCCCATAGCGCCATGTGCAGATCAAGGAAAACTTTGATTTTTGAGGAATATAATTGCTGATTTCCAGGAGAATATCTATGCTTTGTATGTAGAAAATGTAAACTTTCTATAACGTGTTACTTTGTTTCAGATCCATCACCAGGATAGAAAATTTGTGGCGAACAATGAGGAGGAATATCCTCTGCTAGTGTATTTTGTATCGGTCTCTGCCGAGTACCGAGAAATAATTGAAGCAGGACCATGATTCCAGTGCCTCTCATGTGAGCTCAAAAGACCATTGAGTAATTATTTCATTCTCCATTTCCACTTAGCTTCCTAGTCTATGAAATAGACCTGAGCTCCGGCCCGCCCATGGTGCTGGATTCCTTTTATGATTTCCATTCCCCATAGTCCTAATTCGTGACCATTCATTGATTCGTGGGCATCTTCTCCACCCAACTATTTCTTTTGAATAGGAAAAGAACGAATCCAAATCAAGATTGGTTTCAACAGGCGGTTCTCCGCATACCAAAGTGGAGTTGGAAAAGGAATAAAAGAGGACGACTTGTCAAAATCATTTTCCCTTCTTCATTGACCTAAGAATTGGCGTTATTTGCTAGTGGGTAGCTTTTCATTAGTCGCAACAAGACTTCCACGACACAGGCTTGGCCCTTCACTATCGGGAAAAATGAGGGCATGCAAGTCGTCTCACGGGCTTCTCTATCGTTATCCTCTCGTTTCTGGCCAGGTGTTCACACCATCTGTGGTTCACTTTAGACCACATCAAACAAACATTTCCACTCTTTAAATCATCTATATCAAATACATCCAAGTGTCTACGTTGGCTACTTAGGTGGAGAAAAATTTAGATAGCTACTTATGGGGAGAGAATTTTAGAGAGAATCATATCAAGGTGAGCTGAGTTGACAGAATTATTCAATTAAAAAAGAAAGAAAATATATGAACGAACGATAAAGTATAGTCATTATGTTAATCATCGTTGCCTGTTAATTGAATCAGAACTATTCTCTCAATTCTAGTTTTATTTTTGTTCAATGCATTTTCCCTGTAGGTAGTAGTAAGTTCGTTTGTTGTTTCTGCTACTAGCCTTTTCATTTAACAAACGGCCGTGCGGTCTCTGGTCTCCATGTCCATCCATTAACTACCCGTGCACTTCAAGGCCAAGCCTTTAACCTATCTCTCTCTCTCTCTCTCTTGCTGCTCTTCAACACCCGTTCTCTCTGAAATGGACTCCTTTGCAACTATCACCGCGGAATCTGTTTCTGCTTATTCTTCTGCAACAAGGTCTATCTTTTTCATCTCGAAAAACCCTAGCTTGAATTTCAGAAAACAACCCTTTTTGAACCTATGTAAAACCCGCAAACACAAGCCTTTATCGTTTTTTAAGTCTCTCAGATGCTCACAATCGCCGGAACCCGCTTCGCAAAATTCTAATATCTCGTCTCTCTCCTGCTCGGCTGTCACTTTCTCTTCTGCAGCAACCGCTGATCTTCCGCCATGCAAGCTTCATGATTTAATCGCCGAATTTCAATCTTTACCAGAACCTGTTGATCGCATCAAGCGTCTCCTTCATTACTCAACTCTTCTGCCTCATCTTCCCGACTCGTCCCGGATCTACTCAAACCGAGTTATGGGCTGCACGGCCCGGGTCTGGCTAGAAGCTACGCTGGATAACGATAGCAAGATGAGGTTTAGAGCTGATAGTGATTCGGAGATTACAAGGGGGTTTTGTTATTGTTTGGTTTCTATTTTTGATGGGGCTGAGCCGGAGGAGGTGTTGAGAGTGAAAATAGAGGATTTGGCGGCTTTGAATGTGGGCTTGGTTGGTGGGGAGAGGTCAAGGGTGAACACGTGGCATAATGTGTTGATTAGTATGCAGAAGAGGACTAAGGCTTTGGTGGCTGAGAGAGAAGGGAAGAAGCCGCTTGAGCCGTTTCCTTCTTTGATTGTGACTAAGGATGGAGTTCAGGCTAAGGGCAGCTATGCCGAAGCTCAGGTTAGTATTATGTATCTGCGTTTTGGTAGTCAAGTTGATCGCAAATTGTGCTTTTTTTTTTATTGTAACTGTTATTACAGGAGTTTGATTTGTGTTAATCATGCACAAATATAGATTTTATGAGCGTGATGTTAATTTGGTGATGAGACAAGGCAGGATTTTGTGGAAATCACTGGGATGGAAAGCCTAATAATGAAAACTATTAAAGTTGGTGAGAATCCAGAGTGCTGGATGAGGTTTAGGATGTGTAAGGGATAAGAGAGTAGAATACTGTTTAGTTGAATAGAAATTGCTGACTCTATTTTTTGTAATACATGATTTTAACTAATTGAGTAGCCATCTAAGCGCCAAGGCCTTTAAAACCCTGTTGATGTGTCAAGTCTTTGCTACAAAAGATTGCACTTGTACAGTGTCCTGTAGGTGTTCATAAGGAAGTTGAACTTCAATTATTTGTTGTTGTAATGATCTTTATCTGTTACCATGAAAAATGATGTTGATAGGACAAGGGTGTTTGCCTTTTTGCCCCAATTAGTTGATTTTTTATTATTGGTGGTCAACTGCTTAGTTTATTGCTCTCCTTAATGGCAAGAGTCGGTTCTCATGCTGCAGGGTATATTTGCAGCGCTTTTTTTGATTTTCAGGAACTAGTTTTGAATTTTTATTTGGTGCATTGAACCAGGGTAGATGAGTTGTATTTTTAATTTGCTCTCCCCATAATTCATTGAATTCGTAGATTATAATTCCTGTTGAATGTTATAAATCATGTGTTAATTTTAAGAGTACTGTTTTCCTCTTTCTCTCTCTCTCTCTCTCTCTTTGTGTTTTTTGAACTTTTTCATTGGAGTAGAGATCTTAAATATTGCTGACTTTCTTGTTTGTAAGATTTTCTTTAGTATCTTCATTATAAATGATAATATGCTTTCAAAATCACATATTTACTGGTATGTGAAGTCTCCCTTAACAGTAGTTCAGGCAAACTAGGGCCATTGTTGCTCTTATCATAGTTGTTCTAGCTAGTATGCTAATGTCTGCAAGCATGCTTGATCAGCATAACACAACAGTATATTGGAGTATCTTCATTTATTCTAATGATGTGATCTTCTTTGGTGACATGATTAGATTCTTATTTGATTAAGTTTTCAGAGTTCTTTTTTCTATTATGTTAATTTCTCATGATCAATTTCGTGGCAGTGTCCTAATTTTCATTATAGCTTGATTCCAGGCTAGATATTTGTTCCCAGATGAGTCAAAGGTTGAAGAACTTGTCAATGTGCTGAAGGAGAAGAAAATTGGCATTGTTGCACATTTTTACATGGACCCTGAAGTTCAAGGTGTCTTAACTGCTGCACAGAAATTTTGGCCCCACATCCATATATCTGATTCATTGGTCATGGCTGATACAGCTGTCAAGATGGCTGAAGCTGGATGTCAATTCATAACTGTTCTGGGTGTAGATTTTATGTCGGAAAATGTGCGTGCAATTCTTGATCAGGCTGGCTTTCAAGATGTATGTGTTCTTTCTTTACCAGAGTTAATTTTGTTTGAATGTATTTGCAATGTGCTACTTAAGCAATTCGTGGTTTTTTTTTTTCCCCCTTACTTGTATCTCTATGCAGGTTGGTGTCTATAGGATGTCAGATGAACGCATTGGTTGTTCTCTGGCAGATGCTGCCTCAACTCCTGCTTATATGAATTATCTTCAGGCAGCTTCCCGCTGCCCTCCTTCTTTGCATATTATCTACATAAATACTTCACTTGAAACAAAAGCTTATGCCCATGAACTTGTGCCTACAATTACTTGTACATCTTCAAATGTTGTGCAAACTATTTTGCAGGTTGGTAGGACTAAGATCTTTGTTTACTATCTTCATTTTCTATGAGCTTTCAAGTGAGTTCTAATGTCAAACTCTATTTAGGAACATGCTTTTTTTCAACACAACTTTTTCTCCCCTTCCCCCTGCAGGCCTTTTCTCAGATTCCAGATCTAAACATATGGTATGGGCCTGATTCATACATGGGTGCAAATATTGCAAAGCTGTTCCAGCAGATGACTGTGATGAGCGATGAAGAGATTTCTGAGATCCATCCAGCACATAATAAAGACTCAATTAGATCATTGCTTCCTCGCCTGCACTATTATCAGGTAAAAGTTTTCTTTTTGATCCTCGATGAACTTCACTATACGGAGCTTGTTTGAATGGCATATTTATACCATGTATGCTTAGGATGTCAGCTCACTGATGGTTATATCATAGGAATGCATTCACAGAAACTTGGTTTCTATTTGTTGGTCACTGATTTGCTACAGCATTCAGAATCCAAAAGCTTTTTTCATTCATCCGATTATCAAGTAATTTAGTGGTTATTTTGCGTCTCCTCATTATGCAGTATAGCCGGGTAGAGAACAAATATGGTAATACAAAATGAAAATTGCCTCCATATGTCAGCTATCAGTAGGGGTGGCAATTTGGTTTATTGTTCGTATTTGTGTCAGGTTGTAATTGTGTCGTGTCAAATAAAGATTAACTTGACCTTGACCTGTTTAATAATCATGTTAAAAATTAAAAACTCTAATTTGACACGATTAATAAACAGTTAAACAGGTTGTAATCATATTACCTATTTAATATATTTTTTATATATTATAATAAATTTTTATAATATTTATAATGCTATATATAAAAATACTATTTAATTTTATTCTAAATATAACTAAATTATTTTAAAAAATATAAAAATATAAAATAAAGTTATTAAATTGTAAATAAATTAATATATTGTAATTACTCAAATAATTAATCATGTAATAAACGGATTCACGTATTAAAAACTCTAAATCCGAACTCCGACATGATTATTAATTGTGTCGTGTCGTATTTACTCATTTAATAATCGTGTCATTTTATGTCAATCCGAACTCGCAAATTTGTGTTGGATTTGTGTTGATTAGATTGGTCGTGTCAAAAATTATCACCTCTAACTATCAAATACATATATTTCTATAGAAGCTTCTTCCTAGTGAGAAATGTACTTTCAGATGTTTGCCTTGCAACATGATGGTCTAGCCTGGTCATTTTTGTCAGCATGTCCCTGATCAATTGTCCAAAATTGGTCATTGTGTATGCAATTGAATGTTTACTGCTTTTGGTTTTGGACCTTAAAAAGGCTTAGATGTGTCTTGGTTTTGGTACTTTTATGTAGGTAGAATCAAAAGTAGAATGTTTACTTTGGTTTAATCTCTTTCTCTTGTCTTCCAAAGACTGCTTCAACAACTCTGTGTTTGTGTTAAGTGCGAATCCTTTAAATGGACTTGTTACGAAGACATTGTCAAACATAACAAGCTAGGCATTACTTCCTATTATCTCTGTGTGCATTTGCAAACTTAGGCTTTTTCACTGCTGCATTCTTCTATTTGCTGACTCTATGACCTTTCTGTAAAGAATGGAACATGTATTGTACATCACCTTTTTGGGCATGAAGTCGTTGAGAAAATCAATGAAGCATATTGTGATGCATTTTTAACTGCACATCTCGAAGTCCCTGGAGAAATGTTCTCTTTGGCTACGGAAGCAAAGAAAAGAGGAATGGGGGTAGTGGGCTCCACCCAGAATATATTAGATTTCATAAAACAGAGGGTTCAAGAGTCATTGAATAGAGATGTCGATGACCATCTACAATTTGTACTGGGAACAGAGTCGGGGATGGTGACTTCAATTGTTGCAGCAGTTCGTAATTTGTTAGGTTCTGCAAAGGCCCCTTCTGGGAAAGCAAAAATCAGTGTTGAAATTGTCTTTCCAGTTTCATCAGACTCAATGACAAGAACATCAACAAATTCATCCTCGAGTCCAACATCGGTTAAATTGGAGGACTTTGCACTACCTGTTGTTCCTGGAGTTTCTAGTGGAGAGGGGTGCTCTATTCATGGGGGCTGTGCATCCTGTCCATACATGAAGGTGAGAATGTCCATGCATTTGTTAGATTGGCTGTAAGTTTTATCACTCGTGCTACCCAACCTGGACTCAACCTGAAATTTGACCATTTGCCAACTTCATTATTGATTGTAATTCCTCTGGACTTGTGAAGTGACATATGGTGGGGTACAAATTCCCCAATTTTCTGCATATCTAATATGTTTTCTCCAACATGATGCTTCAAGTAGGCTTCTGATGTATTTACTGTGACCTGACAGATGAATTCTCTTACATCACTACTAAAAGTCTGCCACCACCTGCCGGAAGGGAAAAATATCCTCAAGGCATATGAAGCCGAGCGATTCAAATTGCAAACCCCTCAAGGAAAATCAATTGCAGATCTCGGGTGCGAGCCAATATTACACATGAGACACTTCCAGGTTAATATCTTCTGAGAATTTCAATGCCCTCAAATATCTGTATATCATAGTGAGCTTATATAGTCATGGATCCAAACTTGATTCTTATTCTCTTTTGCAGGCCAAGAAAGAATTGCCAGAGAAGCTTATCTCTCAGGTCCTTTCGTCCATATGACCATGGCGAGGTCAATGTCACAAAGTTGAGCTCACTTTACCCTATATACAAATTGGCACTGCTAATTTATTGGCACACCTGGACGCCAGCAGAGGTTTTTATAGATATATAAGGAGGAATTCTCCAAATGAAGCATCAAGTCATTTGCAAATTTTGCTGTAGAATTAATAGTATTACAGACTTGTTTCGCACCTCTACCGCTTATGGTGCTTAATATTGATTTTTCATGGTCTCATTCAATGTTAGGCTTATACAAATTGGAATGAAAAGGCAATTTCCTTTTACATTCTACATTGAAACTTTTCCTCCAAGAAATTCCACACAGCTAATTCTTGTATTACTCATTCAAACTTCCTGTTTTGGCAATACATGTTTGTAGAACAGAATGTCTACTTTTATTATCTCTGAAGTTGGTGTCTGTTGGTCGAATGCAGTGGTCGGTGGACCTCTACCTCTCAAATTTCATGACAGTAATTCATTTTAGTATTCATATACAGGGTTTGTTTGAGAGCGTTAAAAGATAGCATTAAAATGTTAATTATAAAAAATTAGGCGTCAAAGAATTAAAAATTTTTTTAATATTTTTTTTATGTTGAATAAGATAATAATGCATTTTATTATTAATAATAAATAATTTATATTATATTTTAATAAAATTTATAAATTATTTTTATATTTTATAATATAAATTAAAAATTTTTAAAAATAATTTAACTTCTCTATCATTAATTATGCCCATATTTGTTTAAATTAAAAAAAAATAAGGATCCCAATCCGTACACAAATAAGTATTTATTTTTATTTTAATAACTCCGCCAAAGTAAGCATACAATAGTCTCCGTCTAAATGGAAATCTCGGCTGCTTAATTAAAACGCAACCGTTTCCTTGTCGACGACGGTTTTATTGTTGAGCTGTCTTCCTCTTATTGGACACCAAAAAGTCCATACTCCAATAATGTTGCTTCCCGCTCGGTCTCCTGGCAGTACCAGACAACACCCACGTGTTGGTCGGTGCTGTAATGTCCGTTCCATGTTTCTTGCTAACCGTAACCAACCGCCTGGACCTTTTGCATTAATTACTATCTCTCGAGAAACGACGTCGCATTCTCATGTTTTCTGCCCTTTTTTCCCCGTAATTACTCGATTGGCATATTATTGCTGTCCCGAAGACGGAGCTGCTATAGATAATCGTACGTCCGTACGTCTCCTCCTTTCTGTTTCATTTCTTGATTTCCCCTTTTCTTTTTCTTTCTGGGTTGATTCTCAGATAACTCTTCTCGTCCCTGATGTTGTTGCATCTTTGCGATTCGTAATTCTGTTGATTAACCCGGTCACGTTGTTTGTAAAATTTTTATATCGCTCTGGAATATTTTATCATTTTCTTATGCGCTATATGGGGCTAGTTTAATTTCTCCGCTTTTGACCAGTATCTGTCGGTAGTTCATCTCAAATAGTGCTTATTATCTGATTGATTGCATTTATTTATTTATTTTGTTTCCATTTTTGATTTGGTCTTATAGCTGGTAATGTACGTAATACAATGTCTGATATACCCATTAAGTGTTGATCTTCAGTGTGATCGATTGATTATGGGAAAAAGGCATGTAATCTGCCTTACTAAAGAAATTAATGTCAGTTAAACTCTGTTCTCCATTTGGAACACGCATACTGTACTTGTTTCTTTTAGCTAATTTAGGAACTTTATTGGATAATCAAGCTTCGTACTGTTTCTGAACAAGAAGGTTATAGCATTATTGACTTGCTATGCATATGATATTTCTCATTTTCTTCGACCAGGGACTTGTAATTGTGTTGTAATCTCTGTTCTAATGAGATAGAGGCGGAGCATAGTGACATAAACTTCCCGTTTATATTCAATATGCACTTTCTACACCATATAGTTCTTCTTTTGTTAGAAATATGTACATCCTGCCTTATGGAAGGTTAATCCATGAAAGTATATTATTTTGTTGAATTTAAGAAGTTATAAAAAGAAGTTATAAAAAGATGGGACTTTTAAAAGTGAGGTGCGGAATTTTTGGCTATAGGGAAGCATGGTTGCTTGAGAATATGGTAGATTTCATAATTCATTTGGGCAAATGCCTAATAGCCACTTTGAGTTGCCGTGGGAGCGACCAAATGCACTAGGGATTGAGATAGCTGAAGCTTGTGTTGTGTCTATTCGTATTTATGTTGCTTTGGCTTTTGTATTTGGGTAACATTTATAGGAATGAAATTGTTCTTTTCGTAATGCAGTGGCCAGTGATGGAAATTATTGAGATACTGATGATTATGCTGATATAAAGCGACAACTACTAAGATAAGAATTTGCAGTTGGCTGTATGTTTGGTCTCTGATACTCTATTGCTACATCCTGAATGCACATGTGATCAATATGTTCCATAACTACAATGAAAGATATCCTTCTGAAAGTTATACTAGGGCAAATTTGGCAAATAACTATTTCTTGTGTTGTTTGGTAGGATAGAGTGACTATCATGAGCTCTGCAACTGTAGTAGCAAGTATGCAAGGGCAGCAACCTCTTTTCTCCTTAGGGGTAATCTCGGATGTCCAATATGCTGATATTCCTGATGGTCACTCATTCATTGGTGTTCCCAGGTATTATCGTCATAGCCTTCTTGTATTGCAAAGGGCAGTTCAAAACTGGAACAACCACCAGAAGCTTAAATTTGCAATTAATTTTGGTGATATTGTTGACGGGTATTGTCCCAAAGACCAATCTCTCAATGTTGTGAAGAAAGTATTTAATGAATTTGAAAATTTTAATGGCCCTGTTTATCACATGATTGGTAATCACTGCCTTTACAATCTTCCCCGCGACAAGTTACTGCCATTACTGAAGATTCCCAGTACTGATGGGCATGCCTACTATGATTTTTCACCAATTCCAGAATATAGATTTGTTGTTCTTGATGGCTATGATATCAGTGCAATTGGTTGGCCTGAAGATCATCCACATACATTGGAGGCATTGAAATTTCTTCAAGAGAAAAACCCAAATACAGAGAAGAACAGTCCAGCAGGACTTGTGGGGCTAGAGAGAAGGTTCCTTATGTTTAATGGAGCTGTTGGC
Source organism: Swietenia macrophylla (assembly GCA_032401905.1). Taxonomy (NCBI): domain Eukaryota; kingdom Viridiplantae; phylum Streptophyta; class Magnoliopsida; order Sapindales; family Meliaceae; genus Swietenia; species Swietenia macrophylla. The sequence continues at coordinate 2,431,975 of CP135568.1, read as the reverse complement.
AAAGAGCAGATGGAATGGCTAGATGGTGTACTTCAGGATGCAACAAAGTTGAAACAGAAAGTAGTTGTCTGTTGCCATCTGCCTTTAGATCCTGGTGCAACGTCCCCAGAAGCAATTTTATGGAATTACAATGAAGTTATGGATGTGATACACCGCTACAATTGTGTGAAAGTTTGCCTATCTGGTCATGATCACCGAGGAGGGCATTCAATTGATACCCATGGGATACACCATAGAGTCTTTGAAGCTGCACTGGAGTGTCCTCCTGGCTCAGATGCATTTGGATACATTGATGTTTATGACAATAGGTTATCACTTGTGGGGACCAATCGAATGCAGAGCACAGACATGTATTTTAATCCTTAATTGGACTTCACGGAATATCAATGGCAAGAATCCTACAACTCATTCTTTAATAAAACAATGCTGATTGTACATTAATCTTAACCGGAACTATTTAATGGAAAATGCACAAGGCTTTCAAGAACTTAATAAAATGAAGTGGTAGCTTTGCGTGTGGTTGGCTGAGGAGTCAGTTTTGTGGTGTCTTTCTTCCCACAAAAGAGGTAAAGATGTGATTGCTGGAAATTCTTGGCATGATCAAGTGGAAATGTCGTTAGACTACAACAGCTACTCCGCATTCATTTCTAGTGAGATGTCTTCTGCCTGTGTCTGTTTTGTGACCTTGTACATGATATTCTGATTATGCTCCCCTTTGCCAGTGCTTCTTTGCTTATGATGGAAAATTTGTCATTCATGTTTGATGTTTGGCCTTCATATTTGAAATCCTGAATCATGCCATTTGTTAGTTTATTATATTTTACTCTTTTAAGTGATCATTTAAGCTTCGGACCTCAAACCCTGGCCCTTGACAGAAAAATTTGAAGCCATTGTACCATATTCCATATAACTTTTGGTTTCTCCTCTTCCCGGAAGAGCAAAGTGTAAGGCTGTGCATTTCATGTAAAAGACTCAGAATGAGTGGATTATGAATTCTTTACCATCTAGTAGCAATAGCAACATAGTTGACCAAACCTTTGTATGATCAGATGTAGCAACAAACTTTTCTCTTTCACTTTCTTTGATTGCCAGTGGCATCTGTCTAGAATGTAGACATGACTAAACAATCGCCAAGAACTTTTCCACTGAAATTGGATTATACCACATTATGGATGTTGATTGACCTGTAATTGTTAGTTACCTGTGGACAAGTTCCTATTTCATTCCCAATAATGTTGGATCAGTCACAATCTATCAAATGATAGAGTAACCTGTAAGTTGCTTATTGGGTGTGTGATGCTAAGTTGATTAGGATCTTCCATATTGATATTCTCATTTGAAAAATCTCCATGCTTTGGTGAATGAACCCACAGATTTCCCGAACTGATAGGCTTTTTTTATTTTAAATTTTCAGAACCTGATCATCATGAGCATATAATATTTCAGGTCAAAGCATCGCTTGCAGCTAATGTTGATAAGATGGTTCTTAACTCTGGTATTTTTATGATCATCCTCGTCTACACGTTTCCTACGCCGATTAGAAGCAACAAAGTTGACCAAACATTTTCATATCCCTTGAAAGCGGCATATATTTTTTTCTTTTACTTTCCTGAGAAACAAACACAGATCATAATAATAACCCCAACATTTTCCTCAGAGTCCCTTTACCACTTCCATGTGAACCACTTCTTATAAGCCACAATCCTAACTTCTAACATAAAATAAAAATATTAAAACATGCAGCTGGAGGCTAATACTGGGGAACGATTCATGGTGGAGCATTTGTCTTCACTTTTGTTGAGACCTCTTTGCCTTTCTCTTCTCAGCGGCGAAGAATCCGATCAAGGACACGACCGCGAAAGCACTGAAGCAAACGGATGCGATATCGAGTGACAAATGGCGGCCGCTGATTGCCTGGACATCAAAGAGATTAGTTGTCTTCTGGTCATTGGTGCTTTGACCATAAGCCACCTCATGATGATCAGCATTGAAAGCATAGGCACGAAGAAAGTAGGTAGCAGTGGGAACGTCCCGCTCGATGTTCCATTCCAAGGTTTGGAGACTTCTGTTGTATGGTTTTTCAACTATCTTAAACTGACAAGTCTTGTCTTTGTTTAGATGATCCTCCGTCTTCCTCCAAGCACGGTCTTTTTGGCTGATGGGTGCGTAACATAACATCACCTTAATGGTCTTGAAGGCCGAGTCTGTCCCTGCTGGGAGGCTCTGGTTCAATCCCCATGTTATTGTCACTTTGTCTTCACCAGCTTTCAGAACTGCAGCATGATTTTGATTGTATATGATCAACAACCCAATTGAAGAAATTGCGATTTCATTTTAAACCATGACTGAATGAATATGGCAAAATTGGTTAGAGATTGAGAAAGAGAGATGGATTAGGATTGGTTTACCTTGGCCTTGTTTAGTAGTAACAGTTACTTGGAGACTCTTTTTCAGAGAAGAGAAGAGTATAACTCCACAACATGCTTGCATCAGAAGAGGAAGAAGAAGGGCAACTAAGAGAAGACCACTCGCAGCCATTGAAACTCTACTTTTGGGGTTATAACTTTGAGGAAATCACCAAAAGCTTGGAAACCAGAGAAGCCAATTGATCCCAAAAGCACTTGCCGCTCCCGTTGAGGATCCACTTCTCCTTGGGTTTCTTTAATATGCAAATACCATGCCAAGTAACAAAAAATGTCAACTTCTTGACAGGCGCTTCTTTCTAATATTGGCAGAACAAGTCAATGGCCCAATCCAGTATACTTGCTGGCTTATTTTCAAAATATGATCAATTAGTTAGCTAATTAATCAACGAAGGAGATACCAATATTTTCAGACCATTGATACTATCGAAAGAACGTCCCTTCAGCATGTTAAAGAGGTGAAGCCAAGATTGAGCATGTTCTTGTGTGTTTGGGATTTAGTTTCGTATGATTGACTTTGTGCGAACTAAACTGACTGATGCATTTCGTCCAAGACACGTCAAATGATATTTATACACGTGATTGGCTAAAATTAATCTTAAATTCTGCTTTGGTATTTTAAATTTTATGTTTATTAATTTTTATTTTTGGTATTTTAAATTTTTATATTATTTATTTTAATTTTTTTATTAATTTTATAATTCTTTCATCTCAAGTTTAGCTGTTTTTTCTTGTTTGTTTCTTGTACCCTAATGTTTTATAAAAAAAAAAAAAGAGCAAACGGACAAGAAGACCGAATTGAGAAGTGATTTGAGCCGTACCAATTGCAGAAAGGCCATCCCATGGAAATAGTATAAAACAAAAGGTAAAGTTTACCTTGAGTCAGGGCCTTCCCAAGTTTGGCCTTCGCTGAATATGACTGACTGGAGATACTGATCCATGTTGTAATTGTATGCTTTGCTTGTCATCACACTCACAACATGATTAACCCTTCTAGTGTATTCTGTGAATCCGTAAATTTTCCGCAAGGTAGAAAATTGCACAGCTTGTATAATGATGCTATGATAATTAATTAAGAACAGAGTAATAGAAATGGACAGCTTAGAGTCAAATGTCAGTTATACAGGATTGGTAACAACACCCCTTAGTCGTATTATGCAGATTTTGCAGAATGATCTCCATAATTTATAGTTGGGTTGTAGTAATTACAAATGGAGTGAGAATGAGCTCTGCAATCGAAAATATATTAACGAAGATGTTGACCTCAAAGAAGGTAGAGGTCTCACATTGCTTGGACGAGAGTCATAAATGCTCTGCTCCTTTAACTAGTAAGAGGTCTTTTGTCAGAACCAAAATCATGCCATCTGTGGGTACCAAATCGAATAATAATATCTTGTTAACTAAGTTAGATTGTGACAAATAGTATCTGAATCAATTTTCTAACTAAAAATGTTTCAACGAGGATATTGAGTCTCAAGAGAAGTAAATTGTAAGATCTTACGGGGCTTAAGTCAAAGACTAGGTTGTGCCTTGTATGTGTTCTGTTTCCTTAACTAGTAAGAAATCTTTTGGACCAAAGGCTTGTTTCGTGTCTGGTAGCGGACAATATCTATCTACAACACTTATAAGAAACATTACAGGAATAGAACACTAGTGTCACGAACAATATCTATCTACAACACTTATAAGACACATTCTAGGAATAGAACACTGGTGTCAGAAACAAAAGGGTGCAATCATAGTGTCAAAGCGGACAATATCTTGCTAGGACACTTATAAGACACATTCCAGCCTCGCGCCCAAGCGAGACGTAGGATCTTACATATTCAGCACAGATTCATCAAGAGAAAGCAAAGGATGTAAACCTGAAAACATACCGGACCTTACCGACAAATGATGTATTCTTTGGAGCTGTGAACAAGGAAGCAAAGGATGTAACCTGAAAACATACCGGACCTTACCGGCAAATGATATATTCTTTGGAGCTGTGACCAAGGACAAGAAATCGCACACCTTGATTGGAGGCCATTTGATGGATGAGGAATTAGATTTTTGATGATAGTACTAGAAGCAACAGCAGCAGATTAACACACGAGTAGCTTGCAGAGGAAAAAAGTATGGTAGCTTCGGTGTGAATCGCCCTCAGGACTTTTGGGGTCACCGAGGTTGGCGGCCGCACAAGCAAGGCTCTTGGCGTCGTCTCTTGATCGAAGATACTCTCTTTCTAGGTCTGCCTGAATGTATAAGATCATGCACGTAGTGAGGGATTTCGTTAGGAAATCGAGAGAACCATTGGTAGACTGCTTGGCTCTTCCTTCATGTTGGCATCGATCCTACCTCATTGCTGTTTACAGATGATGTAATTCTACAATATATGTCTTATGTGTTAAGTTGTTATTAATTTCAACCGAAAATTTGAATAATTAAACAGCAAGCTGACTCTGTTAATATAATTTGGGATGATCAGGTGGATTTGGAGATTCTAATGATAACCGGGCAGTAAAGCATTCTTGTGGTTGAGGAAGATGTCCTCAGAACTAATGCTGAGGTTGGTGCATGGCAGTTGCAAATATTCTAAAATTTATGGGAATGTTCTCTTTATATCTCATGCTGCCTTTTGTTGCTCTTACAGGTTGGATCTCAGTGCACCATTCTGACAGATAACCATTACGAAGACGCTTATCATTTACTTGAAACACCAATGTCGAAAAAGCTTTCCGTATATTACATCAACTGTCTTGTAATCAATAATTTTGGCAGTTCAGTGTTCTTACTGATTTCCACTACCACAGCTTGCAGGTATTTCATTAGACACACAAAATTTGGATTCATCTTCTTCATTGTATCTGACAAGAGATGCCGAGGCAGTTCACATGACCATACCCTGTTAAATTTGATTCAGATCCAACTTTAAGCATGGTTCTTGCATGTCTTTGTGCCTTTGAATGGCCCGTGTGCTTACAAAATGTGCTTTTTCTTTTACCCAATGACTGTAGATGGTCAAGGAGCTGGAGCTCAGTAGGAGAACAGGATTCCTCAGAGGAAGTCAAATTCCATTTCTCCCCTTGAAGTCATTGTAAAAAATTCACATAAAGACCAATGATTTGGGAAGAGAAAAAAGGAACAAAATTTTAACAAATTCAGGTAATGCATTGCTTCTTTGTTATTGCTGCCAGTAAATCTTTATATCAATCAGTGCTAATCTGTGTTCATTTGATTTTTCTCTCTTTAGCTATCTTAGATCAATTTAATTGATGCTTCTGATTGAAGGTTACTGACACCTTTCAACCTTGCAGCTAAGCTAATTCATCACCAGCCCAAGCCACTGAAGCACAACCAACACGAGCAGCCCCTGACACTAAACGTGCAAAAAGTAAGTTCTTCCTGGCAAAGTGGTTTGGTTTTGGATCAAATTGAAGCTGGCTTATTGTCAATTTTCTCATTTCATGGATACATCATCTACGAAACATCAAATTGGGTATCTGAAAAACTATGCATTCATTATATTAGATGTCTTTTTATATAGAGAATGTTATGAAGAAGGATTTAAACAGAAGTACGGGAAATTTGGAAGCAGTGATGACAGGATCATGGTTGTTATCATCCATTCTGCTGTTATTGTTGTATCATCCATTCTACTATCACTAGTAGCTAAACATCTTTAATCATTCTGTATTCGTAGATATTGTTGTTGATGATCTTATTCTCGCCAGACCGTCGATTTTTCTGCTTTTCCATTAGAAGCAAGCATTGCTTTTTAACCAATCTGTTCTGGAGGCAGAGGGCTTAGCCAAAAAATACCATTGATATACGAAGACATTGGATTGTGATAAATGGATGAAGATAGCAAGGCAATTAAACTGACTACTTAGTATAGGACTTGTAATACCGAAATCTATTAAAAACAAAATTTAGGTCCAAAAATTTGATATTTTTTTAAACCCATTCTAGTTGTTTTTGGCTTATGTCCTTTGGTTTATAAACATGTGTGGATAGATATAAAATTGGGTTGAAATTTGAGAGAGAACTATAGAAACTTGGAGAAGAGAGAAGAAAGAAAGAAAAAGAAGGAGAGAAAGAGAGAGAAAAAGAAAGAGAAGAAGAAAAGAGAGAGAAAGGAGAAGAAGAAAAAATAGGGAGAGGAATAAGAAAGTGAAGGTAAGATTTCACTTTATTCTTTATTTTGAGAAGAAAATTAATTATATTTTGTGTAAGAATTGTTAAAAATTAAAAATAGATCAATTTTTATTTTTGTATTTTAATAGTTAAAATTATAAGTATTTTAAATTTTTAAACTCTAAATCAATAAATTTAAAATTAAGTTTAGTAGTTTAATTAGAAGATTTTTTAGAAATTGTTGAAAATTTAATGAAAAATTATGAAATTTTGATTGGAGTGAAAATACAAAAATTGCGAAAATTTTATTGTATTTTATAAAATAGGTGAATTTATGTGCAAAATGTTAAAGATTTTGAGGTCAAAATAAAATTTTTTACAATTTTAGAATAAGGAAATAAATTGTAGATATTTTTAAGATATTTTTGTAATTATTTATATTTTAAGAACTTTTTCATAATTTATTATTATTATTAATTTTTATTTTAAAAATTTAAAATTTTAAAATTTTTAGATTGTACCTTAATTTAATTTTAGGTTGAGAATATATTTGTATTTTATTATAAGTAATATAAATTATTAGTCATTTCAACGATTAAATATTGATTTTAAATGGTAATATTAGATAGTAATAGGGAAGGGGAAAAAAAAGTGGGGAAACTATAAAGATACAAATATCTTTTAATTAAAGTAGATAACTCACATATAATTGAGTATTTTAATATTTTAAAAATTAAAAAATAAGATTTTATATTAAATTTTTATTAAAAAAATTATATTTTAATAACATGATTATTATTCTGTTCTATTTTATATAAATTCTTCAAAAATTTAGTAATGTTATTATTATATAATTATACTGCTGATCTTTATAATGTTGTAAAATAATATGAATAAATAATTTTGTTATTATTATGTACGACTTTTTATTTAGTATCAGTGATTATAAACTTGATTGCTGTCCTACGATAAAAATTTGTAAACTTGAAATCATGGGCAAATATTTTTAAGTACAAAACCTCTAAAATATACAAGTTATATATTTCTTGGATAGCAATATTTAATAATAGTATCCCAAAATTTTCATTACACATAATGATAATTAAATTTTATTATTGTTGTATTATTATTTATTATACTTGTTTACGTTTGCTTATAACTTTATTAATTTGAAGTATGATTATTATTAAATTTAATTAAAAAAACTAAGTTATATATAAATATATATAAGACTTTGACTTACAACTTATATTTCTAATTAAAAATAGGTGAACTTAAAAAAAATTGTATTCTTTTACTAGATATATTTTGGAGGAATATTTTATGGTATATATCATATTTGTTAGAATATTATAAGAAGACTATCTATATTTAGTTAAATAAATGTATTAAATTTGATGTAATTAATTTTGTTGCGATGTTAGTTTAAAATTTTATGAAAAATATTGAAAGTGTTATAAAATTTTAATACTTACGTATCTGTATTAATATTATTTACGTATAATAAAAATTATGTCAAAATATTTAATATCTTATCTTTTATTTTAAATTATTTTTATTAAATTTTAATTTATAAATTCTAATTTTGGAGCGTCACATGACTGTATATATGTTCATGGCTCAGCGATTTCATCATCATCAAAATCCTCTTACATCCAGTCTTTGCCCCGCGTGTGCATCGGCATTGTTTAGCCAGATACAGACACTCACTAGGCCACAGAAAAGAAATATTGTCAACTAATTTTTCTGTATATAAAATTTAGCAATCATACATATATTGATGGTTTGAAAGAAAGTGGCTCACTTAACAAGACCAGAACGAGAGAGAGAAGATGTACAAGAAAAGCAGACTTTTCTTAAGAAGAAAACAGATGGAGAGATGCCTCGGGGAATTATTGGGCACGCAGGTGATACAATCTGTCTTGTCCAATTATGCCCACTTGTTCAACCCCAGCTGTATAGCTTCCTTCTTCCAATCCTTTCTCTCTTAATTTAGGCCCCACTTTCCTTCCTCATTTCCAATCATCTGTCACTCTCATAATGAAATCTGCTTCCTCATCAATCCATTATGGCCCATTACATACAAATATCACCATTTTTGTTCACACACCTTTGCCTTAACATAAGGTATGATCCGTGTTTCCTCTTACCTTATTCAACCTTCCAGGCATAGAGAAATATGCAAAACTCTGATGGCACACTTGCATTTAATAGTTCTATTGAACCAGAACTTCCTGTCTGAGATGATAATGGTGTTGATGTTAATAATGATGATAATTGCGGTGAGGAAGATGTAGTTGACAGTGAAGAAAGAGATGAACTCGATGATATAATTGGTTTAAATATAAATAAAGCGTGCCTTAAGCCAGGACTAAAGAGCCAGTCATGGACATCCCAATACACTTCTACTCTTGCTTTGTTGACATGAATGGATTCATTACCTCTAAATTTCCACTGAAGATGCTTGACATGAATGACTAAATGCCCATCAATCCTTATCTCCATTTCTGGCTCAACCCCACTTGAAGAATTACATTTGCTTGTATTCCCGCCGCTTCTGTTCTTGCACTCAATTGAGATCTCATGAAGCCTGCCTTTCTCGTGAAATTTGACTCTTGTAGAGAATTTCTTCTTGCCAAACATGTGCTCCTTTCTTGAAACCAGAACGGGATCAATAAGAGCAGGCCTACAGCCAGTTTTCCTATATGCATCTTTCTTAAGATCACCAAGTAGCAGAGCAACCTCCCCATCACAAACAACTGCAACATAATAATCGGAGTTGGGCTCAGTTTCGCCATTAAATTTAGCAGCCTTGAGGTCCCAATAAATATCTACAGATTTTCCGCCAGCTACAAAGCGTTTGGAGCCTTGTTTTCTCCAAAAATACCATGGCTTCAGCTCAACTTTGCAGGTATATTGGTTGTCTCCATCTTCTCCTTCTACTGATACTGATAGGCCATGGAGTAACAAGTTCTTGCACCATGTGATTGTAACCAAACTGCACTGATCAGCAATCTTTGTTCGATAAACTGACATGAGAACACTCTGACCGGACCTGGTTACCGCAGCAGGATCATCACTCAGCTTCTCACTTGATGAAAAGCAAGCAGGAATACCAATTGGATCTTGCATGGTACTAGAAAAATATTGACAAAGTTTTAATGAACTAGAAACTGAGCAAAACGCCCAAACCCTTGAGAGCAAATGAAGAAACCAACAAGAAGGGGCAAAATGAGTTGGGAAGAACTGAATTCAGAGCGTGAATGATGACATAGACAGAGTGTCAGAGATCTTACACTGCTGTACACAAGATGTATGAGTCACAGAAGATGCCAGGGGGGTTATTGGTAGTGCTCTATAGAAATAAATAAGTAATTTCAAACTGGCAAATAGATGGCAGTGAGTGAGAGTGAGTGCAGAACCACCTCTTTTTTTAATATTTCACTTACCTGTAATTTATTTTTATTTCACATTTTATCTAATAAAAATTTCGTGTCAAAGAGACAACTTTATTGAATACGAGGCGGTTTTGGTTCTGCAATAATCTAATGTACTTAAAATACAAATTCCTAGGCATATGTATGCATGGATAAAAGCAGAGAGAAGACTGATTTTACCAGTTTGGAGTATAGATTTCTACGTAAACAAGATAGAAGACTGCTGCTGCTACTCCTTGGAGGCATGACATGACAGCGCACGAAGTGGGGGTAAGAGGAGACCAGATCACTCGATATCAAAGCCATCAAATCAATAAACAATTGAGAAGCATTAGAAAGTTATTTTCCAACGTGGGTCTCCATGGTAAGTTTTTGAACCTTTATAACTTTCACTTGAAAGATTTGTCGGAAAGGAATCTAGAGAAGGAGTGGTAGTTGTTGCAGGAAATCTGAGGAATCTATGGTTACAGCTGTAGATCTGCTCATATTCTCTGCATTTTCAGACAAACTTGGAAGGTTTACATTGCACTGTCTCCATAAAAAGATTAGAGAATTTGCAATAATCAACCAGGTCTTGAAGTGATGATACCAAATAATGATCAAAATGAAAGTGAATTTTGAGAAACAATGTCACAGTAGAAAAGATAATCTAAAAAGTTATGGAAGACAGCTAGTAGTATTTGATGGTAGCAGAGCCAGAGCAGTTACAGAGAATCATTAAACAGTTTGACCTACAAAACAAACATTAATATTGTTCTTAATCGCATCACCGAATGCAAGCAAATGCACGACTTTTGTAGCTGATTTGCATAAGATATCATCATATTATGTTCAGATCGTACCCCATGAGAGAAGAGAGATTCATGACAGATTCATTGGCCAAAATGCCTACTATCACCAACCTTATAACCTGATTTCCAGTAAAATCATTTCTCCAATTAACCTAGGGCTAGAAGAAAAGAAAGTTATAACAACATTGATAAATAGGTAATATTATAGTGTATGCTTTCAATTTGAATACCTGAAATATGTCACTGGCCAAATTTTTAAAATTAAGTTTAGAACGAGCGTCTCATATAAAATAATTTTATCAAATTAGTACGGATAAAAAATTAATTAATTAGTATTTAATAAAAAAATTAAAAATAAAATTTATTTTTAATTTTTTATTTATATTTAATAAATAAATTATTTTTTTATTAATTAAATAATTTTATTATATTATTTATATTAATACGTGAGAAATATTTTATTTAAAATTTTTTCTATAAATACTTTTAATTAGGGCATATTTTAAAAAATTTGGGGTTTTATTTGGGCTCGGTTCCTTTCACACTATTGACTGCAATCGTGACTCGAAATTGGGGGAGTGTACTTAGTAAGCCATTCTGTCAAGGGATCAAAAAGGTGACAATTAAAAGATTGATTATATACATGGGCGGCAAGGAATTACGGAGGGGCATTTTGATCCTTGAACATTTTACGTAAACCCCCAAATTGTGGTCGATGGTTTTTGATTTGCATGAGAATAACGACCTACCTTTGCTCGATGCGAAGATCATACAGTATGCAAATCTATCTCTTGTTTCACATGTTTCTTTTAATTTTCTAACGTTTTCTCAGGAACCAAACGTAATATAAGTCGTTTCCTGTAAAATACAGCTTCGAATTTTATAAAAAGATGCAGTCTTTTCGTGGAAGCATCCGGTTAATTCAAAGGCTTACTTTTACCGGCTCAAACGCTAATTGACTTCCAAACGGAGTCGTTTCCTCCGACTCTGTCGTTCATTCATTCGATTTTATGAAGAGTTGCCTATGGCGCTCGCTCCACTTGTTAGCTTCTCGCTCTGAGGTCGGACTTCTTTGCTCGTCATTTCATTTCTTTTTGTGATTTATTTTCACTCAATTTAGTGTTCGTTCAATGCAAAGCTTATGATTTTGTTTTACCTCTAGAGGGGTTAAGTTTTTCATTAGAAGAACAACATAGATTTGCTAAAATAAGCTCCTCAAATGAGCGTGGTTATTCGGTTTAGCTTAGTAGTTGTGGATTAATTTTGGTAATCTTCTTTCAATCCGTATATGTTTATGAGAGGAAAAAAAATTATACGACACTTTTGAATGTTCTTTAGCGGGTAAAATTTGGCTCCCAAACTGAATCTTTGGCTTCATTGAACTCCAATGATCGAAGTAGTATGGCTTGTTTGAATCAACCGGCAATGCTGGAACCACATTTTCCCAATAGGTACATTACAACAGTGGGAAATTCTGTTGAATCGGCTTCACAACCTCCTTCTGCAGCTGTTTCTGATGTGGGTGCCCGCATTAAATTTAAGAGGCTTGATAAAACTTCCAGGAACTTAATGCAGGCATGTAGCTCTTTGCTGCTAATACTATTACAAACTTGTGCAAATTTTGCTCCTCATTATGTATTCTTTCTTATACTTTGCAGATTCTTGATAAGGAAGCAGTGGAGGAAGTGAAATCACAGAGAGAGATACCTGATATAAAGTCTGGTTATATCGTGCAACTTTAAGTGGTATGATATGTTATGTTGCTGATATATTTCTTTGGTTTCTGAGGCAAGTTGAGGGGGATGGTCAATTTATTGATGGAATGACCGTTAATTTGTTCTGTGGTGTTTCTTGGTGTGAACAGGAAGTTCTGGATAATAAGAGACGTGTTTGAGTTTTGAAGGGCATTGTTATAGCAAGGCGAAATGCTGGTATAAGTACTACATTTAGATTGAGGAGACTTGTGGCGGGGGTAGAAGTTGAATCTCTCTTCCATCTGTGAGTAAAGTTTGATTCTTGTGTGTCTGACATACAATACGTGCGCACCCTCCCAATATGATTCATTTTGGTCTTTCTCTAAACTGCACAATAAGTGTCTTCTTCCACTTTCTCTATTTCCCAAATGGCTTGGAGTCTACTTGTCCTGAAATTGCATGGATATGTGATGCAACTGGTGTATCACTATATGAATTTAAAATAATCTTATGTTTTATGGGTTAAGCATGCATTTTATGCACATAATTGATTAGAAACTGCTTGATGTTTGGATTTTACTTAAAACATGAGTAAAATATTTGGAGGCAAGGTTTGAGAATCTGAATCACAGGCAAGGACAATGTTTGTCACCCACTCATACTAAGTCGAACTATTTGCTGTATTTTCTCATTGGAGAACAAATTTTTAGTGCATTAATTTGGTAATAACTAAATCTGTAAGGGAATAGAAACTAAAGTAGCTAAGCATGGAAACTTGATTTGAATGTTTATATGGTTTACTCCATGTGATTTCCGGCTGTTCCTGTCTGAATTTGCTTGAAGTAAAATAGAACGTCTGTTCGCTACGGTGTTATTAAGTTTCCATCCATTTACTTTGATGAAACTCAGATTCCAGCCTATGGGTTCATATTTTACAGATTTGAAATGGTAGATCTATAATATATGAATAAGTATGATAAAATGCATGCTAACCCATAAGGACTGCAGCACTTTCTATTATAAATATGTATGATATGACCATGCCTACTCTAAAACGAAGATAACTAGCCTCCATGTTTATCACAAGAAGGAACCAAAGTCAGTGCAATAAGGGATCGTGCTATCTATGTCTTTTGTGTCAGTATTAAATCGCTTGTCCAGCCTATTGTTCTAAAATATTAGGCATTGTCTTGTATTTTCTATGATAAATGAAAGATTTACTACAAGAAAACAAATTGTGAAAATGGACAGAGTAATATCATAAGATACATTTAATGGTGGATGGTACAGACGTTCCTCTTTTAGAATGAAAGTACATGTTGTCTAATCAATTTGCAGCTCTTGCAATATCTAGATTGATTGCCAAGTTCAGGTCATCTTTGTGCTCTTTTGGTAAAGCTAGGCACCGGAATAACTATGTGATGTTATGTGGATGTAATTTTTTGCTGCATCAATCTAAAAAAAGAAGTTGCATAGTACGCACTAGAAAGGATAATTTTACCCCAAAAATGCAGCTGTATTTTGTGTTTTTTGCCTACTACATAAGCATAAAAATGGAGGTATTTAGTAGAAATGATATATTTTTTCACTAAAAAAATTATAAGTAATTTGTGTCTGATGCCAAATTGTATGTTAATCCGAATGTGGTTGCAAAAGGAGCCTCAAATTGGTACAAAGTTTTCTAGGTATTAATTGCCTAATGCGTTATAATTCCTGTCTTATGTTTGTACGTGTGTGGAGTTGGTCCCTTTCATTAGTGAAATTGTGGAATTGTCACCTTTCTTATCACTATGTCTATATGAAAAAAGGATCTAGTGTCCAGATAATGACCGAATAAGTTTTGCGGTGGATGCCCGGTACTCACCTAATATAAAGGAGACAAAAGTGCTGGACAAGAAAAAAGTGAGGAGGGCCAAACTTTACTATCTGAGGGACAGGATGAATCCACTTAACAAGTAGGAGACTTTGATAACAAGTGGGAGAGCTCTGAGTTCATTGAGAAAGATGTCACAAACTTTTCTTTTTCGGCTAATTAAGGCTCAATTTAGGTCCTTTTGCTGGTTGGGATGGGAAAGTTGAGGGTTTTCTAGAAGCCGGCAGAATACATAGCAAGCTGGCACAAAGTGGTAAAGCCTTTTTGTCTATAATTTTACACTTACATAAAATAAGTTTGTACTGAACTGAAGCTGTTAGCTTCATTAATGTTACCCGTTAAAAAGACTTTCTTTGCAATGGTGGAGGATGCATTTTAACACGTGCAGTGTGCAAGAGGCAGCACAGCACATCTCCCCACCGTCATGTGAATTTCATCTGAGCCTATAGGTAATACAACTTCTGAACACTGGTGCTGCCAGAAAAAAGAGTTTACAGCATATTCTTTCCATGATTTTCGGATGATAATTCATTGTTTTGAACAAGAAACAAACTCTTCAAGGAACTCTCATCAAGTGAAATTAAAAAAAAAAAAAAACAAAACAAAACAGAAGTTCTTGTGAGTCTGATGAGATGTTATCATCATGAATTGATATCTCGTGTTAACATATATTTCAAACAATGGATATGCTGGCATTTTCCGTTAGCTTGGATTGGATTAGATTAGTTAATCAAACTTCAAAAGATCCAAATAGCAGCATTCGGTCAACGCTACAGAAGAATTATCTATTTTAGGAACGATTCCAAGATACCATATTACTATTCAATTGGAATCTTGTCATCGGTTGATTCCCAGGAAGCTTCCCATCTCAATCTCAGTCTCATGACTGCAAATCAGAATCTGCATCCCTTCTCATCAACTCCTTCTTCCAATTCCAAATGCAAACAATTATTACTTTGTTTCTTGATGTACCATATCTAGACCCATTTCAAATAGCTGACCTTTCACTTTCAGCCTCCTCAGAATGCGAAATCCCTGGTTCGTTCCACCCTCCATCTCTCTGCAATGGGCTTTTTTTTTTTATTATATTATTTCGTTTTCAAATAAATGAGGTTAGGAGATGAGTTAGTAATTGACGAAGCCGGTTCAACACTCTACTTGAAATATAATAATAAATAATAAAACAAGTGTATTAACTGGGACTCTCTGGCTCTGACTCTTTCTCTCCCGCCCGTCCCACGTTCCCACATGAACTACAAATCACAACTTTATTGGAGGGCAATTGCTTGCACTGTTTCGAAAAAGGATTTCATCTTTCAAGTGATTATTGAGTCCATCGGCTGTCGGTTTACTGATTTTTTTCAGCCATTAAATGCCTTAACTTCCACGAAACCATACACACACACGCACCCTTACCCTTCTTTCGCACGTTTCTTTCTCTCTCTATCTGAACAACCTCCCTTTTCCTTTGGATCCCATCTCTGCTTTCTCTTCTTTTTGGAAGTGATACGAACGAAATTTTATTTTTTTATTTTTGTGGCGGGTGTTGTTAGAAAGACGACAATGCCACAAGATTCCACTTCTGAACAAGACCAGGACGATTCTGATGCTGAGTTCGTTGAAGTTGATCCCACTCGTCGTTACGGTCGGGTCTGTGTTCTCTTCTCTCTTTTGTTAAATTTCTCATTTTCATCGCTAGTGTTTGGAGCTTCGGTATTATGTCACGAAGATCGAATATATTCGTTGGGTTACGATTTGGGTTCATTTTTATTTGCACTATTGTTCTTGTTTTCGTTATTTTGCTGTAATTTTTGCAGTACAAAGAGGTTTTAGGAAGGGGCGCTTTCAAAAAAGTGTATCCTTTATCACTGCTTTTGTTTCAGTTTTTAGTTTATATCGCACCAAACAACTAGTGTCACTATGTATACATCTATATGAAACTAGGTAATTGTGTATCCTTGATTAAGTTGTGGGAATTCAGTTACAAAGCATTTGATGAATGGGAAGGAATTGAAGTAGCATGGAATCAGGTTAAGGTGGCAGATCTATTACGCAATTCTGAGGATTTGGAGCGTCTCTATTCCGAAGTTCATTTGCTTAAAACTTTGAAACACAAGAACATTATCAAATTTTACAATTCGTGGGTCGACACCAAAAATGAGCATATCAACTTTATTACTGAGATTTTCACTTCTGGAACATTGCGACAGTAAGTTTTAGTACTTCTGTTTGAGTATTTAGATTCTCTCACTTTTATTTTCCATTTCTTAAGAAATTTATATTCGGATAATTTGTAGATATCGAAAGAAACATAAACATGTTGATCTAAGGGCGTTGAAGAAGTGGTCTAGGCAAATTTTAGAAGGCCTTGCTTATCTTCATAGTCATGACCCTCCAGTTATTCATCGAGATCTGAAATGCGACAATATTTTTGTAAATGGGAATCAAGGTGAGGTGAAAATTGGGGATTTAGGATTGGCTGCGATTCTTCGCAAGGCACGTTCAGCTCATAGCGTCATTGGTAAGGACTTTGTTACTTAGTATTTTATAGAATTTTTTGAATGAGACCTCTCTTGGAGTCTCAGTTGAATGTAACTGTATTACCTTCATTGTAGGCACACCAGAATTTATGGCACCAGAGCTCTACGAGGAGGAATACAATGAGCTTGTGGACATTTATGCTTTTGGCATGTGCTTGCTGGAGTTGGTGACCTTTGAGTACCCATATATTGAATGCACTAATGCTGCTCAAATATACAAGAAAGTGTCATCAGTAAGTCATTGCTTATCTTTGGCTCTACATTTTTTGTGCATTTGCTAATTTTTCAGCTCATACATGCCACGTGCTTTTTGGAGATGTAATTTAAATACCTCTGTTTGAGAACTTTGGAAATGTTACAATCACTGACTTTTAAACACAGACTGTCAGGCTCATATAGGTGCCCAGTGTTTCTGATCACTGGTCATTTGATGATTTAGTTATGATGCTTTAACATGTAATTATTTCAGGTGTAATTCATGAACGTCATCAGTTGCTATTTAGATATTTACGCTTTTGTTGGCATAGTTTACAATGATTGGCAGACTTTATCTACATCAACTTGAACCTAGTATTCGTAAAAGATGATGGGATTCCATGCAGTATGTAATGGCATACATTGTCCAATTTGGGGAGATTTTTATTTGTTTACAATTTTACATTGGTTAAGATCCTGAGAATTCATCTATCTGAATCTATCTATGCTAATTAGTAGAGAAGTCAGTTGTCAGTGCTGTCTTTCTGGGTGTTTGCATTAGACATCAACCATAAATATTGTGTGAGCTACTGCAGTGGATGTTGCTTCAGAAATTTCTGGGACAATCTGAATTCAGTTTCTCATCAATTTAAGAGGTCATTACGCTGCTTAGGAAAGGAGAATAGGCAAAAAAAAAAAACCTCTGTTTTGTTAATATGAACACATTACCTTAGATAAACAACAGTATATTACATTCTCTGTTGACCAAACTTTGGTAATAAAAGAAGCTAAGACACTGTGAAATTTTGCATTAGTTTAAGTTTAGGACAGCCCAAATGTTGAAATACTGGATGGCGCTTTTGGCTTCATTGTAGTAGTTACAGATGAATCCATTCTACACTTTTTTCTATCAGTTTCTCATTGTTAATCCATGCATCTGTTCCTTGTTTATCTGTTGTTGCATTTTCACTAGTGATATTTTCTCCATTTGAGACGGTTTACCTTAATATCAAATATGAAGCCTATAGAATTTTCAAATTACATCAATCTTCTAGTTTACAATTTGAAACCAGATGCTTTTGGTTAGCCATCAAACTTAAAGAATCTTTTCTGTTTAACTGGTTAAAGATACAGGAGGATCCTTTAATCAAGAGGGACCGTTGTTTTTCACCTGTCAAGATTGGACCCACTTATCAAATAGATAAGTTCAAGGTCTTCGGTCAGGTTTCAATGGCTTGGTATTGATTTTTTTTTTTGGTTTTAATTTTATTTTTGGTATCAATGGCATTCTTTTAGATAGAAAATTTTTGAAACTGCTCAAAGCGTTGGAATCTTGTGAAGTTTGTAATGTTTCAAGATCAAAATAAATTGTGAAACATTTAGTGTTAATATTGGAATATGAGTTACCTTTGTCGTTAATTCCTTCTTTATTTCATCATTCTTACTTTCACATACCAGCGGCTTGAGGTTGTATGCGGCTTTAAGCTGCGTCTTGATCGTCATTGTCATTTTTTTTCCTTGATAGGGAATAAAACCAGCATCATTGGCAAAAGTGACAGATCCTGGAGTTAAAGCATTTATAGAAAAATGCATTGCAAAAGTCTCTGACCGGTTGCCTGCCAAGGAGCTTTTGGGGGATCCCTTTCTCCAATCAGAGGAGGAAAATGACAGTGTAGGCCTTCCTTTACGAGTCAAAATACATCTTTCAGGTAAATTTGATGTTCAACAGTTGCTAAGAAACTTAAAGACATTTTACTTTTTGCCCTTACATGTTACATCTTTTGGTTCTGTTCAGCTGGGACTTCTGATGGGGTAAAAATTGCCAAAAATGCTTCTGATTCATCAGCTGACACAGGCAGAGACTTTACAGTGCAAGGCCAGAGGAGGGACGTTAACACAATCTTTCTGAAATTACGAATATCAGATTCCACAGGTTCTCTCTCTTTGTTTCTCCCTCCACATGCGTGTGACCATTGCAGTTTATTTGATTCCATACCTAGAACATTATTTTTCAACTCAAAAGTTTTTCCATGGTTAAGGTCATTTTCGCAATATCCACTTTCCTTTTGATACTGAGGGAGACACAGCAACTGCTGTTGCTAGTGAAATGGTGGAAGAGTTGGACCTGACCGATCAAGATGTTTCAGCCATTGCTGCAATGATTGAGTCAGAAATTCGGTATCATATTCCAGACTGGGAACCTAGGGAAATTTCTGGTGATAATCTGCACGAAGAGGTAACAAGTTTCAGTAGCTGGTCACCTAAAACTAAGCATGAAGTTTCTCCATTGACGAATGAGTTGACCCCTAATTCTGTTAGTCTTCATATAGAAAGATTTCCATCTGGTCATAAGTACTGGTCTGACTCATCCAAGGGAACTCGTAGAAATTCTCAAGGCAAGACTCCTACTTCAAACCTTTTATCTCACGGGCATTCAGTCAACCTTGACAGCTTGACTGAGCACAGTGACCAAGCTCCTGATAGCTGCAGTGATGGTGACAGTCCAAAGGGCGCTGCTTCTCTTGAACATGTGTCTGATAATACCAGCAGTACTATAGAAAAAGAACCTAGTGGAATCACCGATTTGCAATTTGGAGACAGTGATAGTGCAGCTTTAGATCTACATGGTGACAGGAAAGCATGTCAATCGGAGGTGGAACATGAGATATTGACGAACACTGAATCAAAAGATGTCAAAAAGTCCATGGAGGAAATTGAGTATCTGTTGGTGGAGCAGCAAAAGGAGGTAGATGAGTTAAAGAGGAAGCATGATTTAGTTATATCAGACTTTCTGAAGGAACTCTCTCCAGAAATCCGTCGAAAAGTTTTAGGTATGTATAAGCTGAAGATTCCTGAATATATGATGCATAATGAGACAAATTGCTAAGTTTCAAATCTTCTCAAAGCTCATGTGCAACTGGGAAATAAATTGTGATCTTGTACATCTTATATAAAGGCAGAACGTATTCTTAAGCTCAAAGATTTTTTCATCCCATTTTTCTTGTTTGGGAGAATGAGTTTAGTAGTAGAATGTGGTGCACTGTAACAAGTCTTAAGAAAGATGCCTAGTATGATCTCCATATTGGTTGATGTTGAGACTCGAGAGAGAACCCAGCAAAATTAGCGCAGATAGAAATGATTGCTGAAGAAGTCCAATTTCTTCGTTGAGAGTGGACTCGTGATGGTCCTATGAACAAATGAAGGAATACTAATCTTATTTTCTATGAATGTACGATGCTGCTGCTGAGATGCAACATTGCTCTGATAATTTTTTTTGTGCATAGTAGATACCTAGGAGTTATCTGTCAGGTGCATTACATGTCCTCGTTTGTCTCCTTTCAGACTGATATTTGTCATGAAAATTTTACGGGTTGCATACTTGTACATACGGTTTACAAATTACACACAAGTCTAGCTGTTTCAAAATTGTCGAAATGAGAATGTGTTTCAATCTTTTGGGGAATTGTTTCTATTGTTAAAAGATGAAATGGGATTATTGTTTGCATTGTTTGATTCATATCTCGTACTCAACAGAATACTTGTATCATGAATACGACTCATGCCAAATTAAACTATTAAGAAACGGAGTACCTATGGATGATTTTGTTTGTGTGGTCAATTATTTAGTCGTTGCCCGATTGAAGGAGAGGACTGCAATACAGCCAACGGCCACAGCATTTGATCTGAAACTAGAAAGTTGGGAAATAAAATGTTGAAAATCAATGAGAATGTTGTCTATGGACGAAAATTTATTTGCTTGGTTTTAGCAGAAGCATTCGAATCATAAGAAGGCTTCACGGTGGACTTGAAGACAAGTTTCCTGCCCTGAAATTATAGGACAAAAATCGAACACGCGGCATAAACACAGGCTGATTTTTGTGGGTTACCAAAACGAACCCCATTTCACTATCACCCATCACTCACTGTATTTGCCATGAGCCACGGTGTTCTTTGAGATTATGAACCTCAATTTAAAAGTTGATATGACTTAAATAACAGCAACTTGTCAAGGTCACATGCGATGAAATCTCTATTCCATTCCATTCACGGTCCTGTAATCTTCTTTGCCATGATCCAGGGTTGAATTAATGGAAAGAAAACCAGGGCAATCTTTGACGGTAAAATCCTCAAATAGTATGCTTCAAAATCAGAAAGGACTGCACTGGCACTGGTAAATTGTATTGTCACCGGGTCCAAGCAATTAATAAAGGCCGAACACGTGTCAACATATGAATGGTGTTGCATATAATTTCCATGAGACCCAAAGTAAAATAGTTCAAATTTCAATTACCAAGGCCAAGGCTATGACTGAAGCAGAAGTGGATAGAACTCATTTGAGGCCCTCTTTTGTCTTGCCAGAGGTAATAGATAACACGCCTAATCCTCCTCTTCTATTTCCTGCTATTCCCCTAAACTAAACCCTCCAACTCAAATATCCTTCTCCTCTGTAAACTCGTTCTTTATTCAATTAAAAACGGCCATTTCAACCTCAGCGGCACCCACAGTTGCCTCCACTTCACCAAAACTCGCATACCCATATGCGTCTCCGTCTAATTCTCTACCCACAACCACCACTTTCCGTACTAAATTAACACCAACCCACCTCTGCTCTTCTTTCCTTCCCCCTTTCACTATCACCTCCAATAGCGCCGTCACTACCGCTACCACCACTACCGGCCGTCGTTCATTTATCGTGCGCGCCGCTCGTGGCAAATTCGAGCGCAAGAAACCCCATGTTAACATTGGAACTATCGGCCACGTCGACCATGGAAAGACTACTCTCACTGCCGCCTTGACCATGGCTTTAGCCTCTATGGGCGGCAGCGCACCCAAGAAATATGACGAGATTGACGCCGCCCCTGAAGAAAGGGCTCGTGGTATCACCATCAACACTGCCACCGTCGAGTACGAGACTGAGTCTCGACACTACGCCCACGTGGACTGTCCTGGCCACGCTGATTATGTTAAAAACATGATTACTGGTGCTGCCCAGATGGACGGTGCCATTTTGGTGGTGTCTGGTGCTGATGGGCCAATGCCACAAACGAAAGAACATATTTTGCTGGCTAAGCAAGTGGGTGTTCCTAACATGGTCGTGTTTCTGAATAAACAGGACCAGGTTGATGATGAGGAGCTTTTGCAACTTGTGGAGTTGGAGGTTCGTGAGTTACTTTCTTCTTATGAATTTCCTGGTGATGATGTGCCTATTATTTCTGGTTCTGCACTTTTAGCTTTAGAGGCTTTGATGGCTAATCCTGCTTTAAAGAGAGGAGAGAATCAATGGGTAGATAAGATTTACGAACTTATGGATGCTGTTGATAGTTATATTCCTATCCCACAAAGACAAACTGATTTACCCTTTTTGTTAGCTGTTGAAGATGTGTTTTCAATCACTGGTCGTGGTACTGTTGCCACTGGCCGTGTTGAGAGAGGTACAATTAAGGTTGGAGAGACTGTTGATATTGTGGGATTGAAGGAAACAAGGAACACCACTGTTACTGGTGTTGAAATGTTTCAAAAGATTCTTGATGAGGCAATGGCTGGGGATAATGTGGGGTTGTTGCTTAGAGGTGTCCAAAAGGCTGATATACAGAGAGGGATGGTGTTGGCTAAACCGGGAACAATTACTCCACATACTAAGTTCCTTGCCATTGTGTATGTGCTAAAGAAGGAAGAGGGTGGCAGGCATTCTCCTTTTTTCGCAGGTTATAGGCCTCAATTTTACATGAGGACTACTGATGTGACCGGAAGGGTGGCTTCTATCATGAATGATAAGGATGAAGAGTCCAAAATGGTTATGCCTGGTGACCGCGTGAAGATGGTTGTGGAGCTTATTATGCCTGTGGCTTGTGAGCAAGGAATGAGATTTGCTATCAGAGAAGGAGGGAAGACTGTTGGCGCAGGTGTGATTCAGTCTATCATTGAATAATACTGAAAGCTTTGTGATGGGCTGCAAATGATCTTTTGATTTTTGAGTGGTGTTAAACTTTATATTCCCAAATTTACGCAATTAGTTTCATCTTGAATCCAATGTCATATAATTTGCAGTTTTGTTCTTATTTTGCATTGAACTCGAATCTAGTCTAGTTGAATATGTTCATTTGATAATTCATTGTGACTGTCTTTCCTGAGTTGCTCCTGTGGCCTTTGTTCTAGTCAAGAAATTAAAACTTGTCTTCCTTTTGAGGTTGCTAACTTGTGTATGTCCTATTAAGCATGCTGGTATGAAGTACTGGTATATTGCGTGTGGTTTCCTTAACTTAGATTCCCTGTTGTGCAATCATAAAATTTTACATGCTTGGTGGTTTTAATAATCACAGATAACATACTTGTTTCTAACATAATAATCTCCGATCAACACCATATCAAATGTGATTTTCTTGTAGTTTCCAATTAAAGTATATCTCTAAATCATCAATTCATTTGCCCTGTTATCTGCTTGATTCAATTAATCTATGAATAATGCCTCTGTAAAGGACCAATTTATCAAGTTGCTCTCTTCCTTTGTGGTTAGTTCATCCTTCTTTGCCCAATGCTCTAGGCATTTAGCTTCACAACTATCTCTATATGATCAACAAATAAAGCCTCCCTAGGAAACATGGGATAACATTTTTGAAAATTCGTAGTGCATGGTCGTGTGCATGCGCGTTCACACGCAGGCTCCTTTGATAACTGCTCTAAAGCACAATAGTTAAAAATATTTAGCAAATGCTTATTTTGACGAGGAATTTGGTCTATGCCAAACAGATTTTGGACGAGATTGAAATTGCATATATCTTCTTTGTGGAGAGAAAATAAGATTAGAAATTGTCTGGACAAGGCCATATTATGTGATTCAAATAGAACTTAATATGTGCATGTCAAGTGGAGACACAGAAATATAGTTCACATTTCTGTTGAAAGTGGGACTTGTATATGTGGAAAGCAATATGGAGACTGCAAAAAGCTACACATAAGAATAGGTAAAAACCCTGGCTGATAGTGGGACTTAATCGCATAACAGGCAGAAGAATCTGGAGGAGAAACAAGATTGTAAATATCAAGGAAATTTAGCTAGCTTTAAGATAAGAGGAGTTTGTTTTTACACTATAAAATGAGGCCTTTTCCAAGCTACAACCATATATACTAAGACATTCACATTGCTTTATGTTCATAGACCAACATTTCCAGAAATACCTCGTTAGAACACCTCATATCGATACTATTTCACTCCCTACAATCATGCACCAGAAGTAAAAACTTTTACCATCTACCGATGCAACAGCACTGGTGAGGGGCAACCAAAAGCCACAGAGCCCTTTGCATCTTCTGCAAAACCATGCAATTCACAGACATCAGGAAGTCCTAGACGATAGTTGATATGATCAGCTGTTGAACAAATGCTGCTCTCTGCCTTTTCTCTTCAGTGTTCTCGTCATGGTCGTTATCTTGCAAAGTCGTTTCCATGCTGCACAAGAGGAAAGCAATCAGTCAGTTGCCAGTTTAGCACCATTGCATCATCCTCATCAATATCAATCCAATCTAATTGTTATATATATTTGGCTATAAGCAAAACTAGTGAGATAATTTGAGGAACAAGACAAAAGATGGTAAGATCGGTTTCAGGATACACACTCATTGAAGTACACGCTCAAATAATGGACTAACAGAGCGACTAAAAAACCACAACCATCTATGGCACATACACATAATGGAGAGCTGGAAATAGGAAACCTACTGCTACATATCTCTAAGATAGATGGGCTGTAAACATTATTCCATTCATTGGAAATGAAGAAACGATGGTAATGTCTTTATTTGGATCTGAATTGTAACTTTTCTAGAGAACTGCCTCACTGGCCGAAAAGTATCAAGAACTGAGGAAAATGCTAGAATAGCATACACCAGTAGCAGAAGGCAAAGTAACAGAAACAGCAGAATACCTTAGTTTGAGAGGAAGGGGCAACTTCTCAAAATAAGGCAACAGAAGCATCAACCAAGAAGTTTAGAATGGTTTGAAAGTTGAAACTACAGCAGTATCCATGGTAGAATGATCCCATAAAACTACAGGAAGAGACTAAGAGACAAGAGTACGAAATTCTTGTCTCTGAATTGGAGTTTATCATAAATAAATTCCTATACAAGCAATAAATTAACATGTGTCATATTTAAAACTGAATTTTCTCCAGTTAGCAACTTCCAAGGAAGGAGGATACCTTTTCGAACCAGAGGCCACATTGGAACAATCATCTTTCTGAATTCCTTCAGTTTCTGAAAGTGGTGCACAGAAGAGAAATGGTGATAGAAGTGGATCAGGTAAACATTCATGTGCATTTCCTCTGCCAATTGTTGAAGAACCAAGAAATGAGCTCAATTCCTTGCCAAGCATTGCTGAACCACTATTCCAGAAACCAGATTTTAGAGATTTTTTCCTGCGCTGCAAAGCATAAAAGTTTTCTTGTCCTTGTGATTCAAAAGTACAGAAATATCTTCGTAACAGTCACATGAACACTGAATTATACAAATGAAGATCCAAAGCTGGGGAACAATACCTTTAACAAATTTGCGTGCTGGTCTATGAAATGTTCGACGGCATCTTTTCCTAAATTTGCTGCACACAAAGGACAAACCTGAAACAACAAATAAAAGCAGCCATCAAATTGATTCAAATTCCAATATTAGACCTATTAATTACATCCTGCAGCATCCCATAATTCTTTACATTGTTCTATGCCGTTGATATTGTCCAAGAATCCGTAGGAAAAGAGACCTTTTTTATGACAGACGGTAAAATGAATGGAAATGGATAAGCGGGTATTTTCTGATTCTTGATTCCTATTTTCTAAACCTAATGAGGATGAATTTTGCTGCAATAGTCTGATATTTCATATTTACAGGAACAGCATCAAGGAATCAGAGAAGACATTCCTAACTTGTATCATTAAACAACTTATTATCATCTAGGTAAAATTACTAATAAATGATTGGCTAATAATAACTAATACAAGTGTATACATAGATAAGGATGTCAATAATAAGAGTAACAGATAAAGAAATGCACATACTGCATTTTTCAAGTCAAAGCAGTGTTCTTCCTGCAAATGGCTACAAATCAGGTGAACTTCAATGTCAAGGTAACAGAAGGGACATGGAAAGCAAGCTTTTGTATCATCATCTCCTTCTAAATCATCCATGATCAAATGATTATCTGCTTGAAATATAAATCAATAAGAAAATAAGAAAAAGATTGTTTTAGAGAGAATATTTTAACAGTGAAGCAGCAATAAGTGACCACTACACACATAAACTGTGTATAGCACTTTGGAGAAAAGGAAATTGCTCAGACCTCCATACTCAGAAAGTCACAATACGAAGATAAAAATGATTAAAAAAAATGTGTCAGGTACGAGAGAATGTAGGAAATATAGAGGGATCATCCACATTGAAGTATCCTTAAAACAATTTGAGGTTGTATGGATTCTCAGCAACTTAATTGTTTTAGATAAACAACACAATGACAGATAGTTCGTCAATTGTCTAGTCCTGATCAATAGAGAAAAAAAAAAAACACAACAACAACAACTTAAATCTAGGGAATTCCAATAAAGAAAGAGTTTATACAAATGAGATCCCATCCTGGAATATGGGTTCTTAGCTAAACTACTGATGAGAACACTGTCTAATGCTTCCATAGACGCTATTTGAAAATTTAAAATGTCTTACTGCAACAAGCAGAACAGAAAACCTGATTGTCATCTCCATAGCAAAACAATATAAAGACTAAAAATTTGGCATCAGCCAGCATCATCCTTAAATCTCCACACCTCTATGAATCTCTATTGAAATATCAATCGACAAACTATATTGTCTAGACACTTACCAATTCTGTCATCTTTGTCATTTGATTCAGCATCTTCGTCTTCACTGATATATAATTCTCTTTACAAACAATTGGGGCTAATAATCCGTAGAACTTTTCCTTCAACAACCGCAATTTAGTGGCCTTCAGCTTATTTAAAAAATCATCGACCTCATTCAACAACTCCTTGAGTCGTTTCTTCCTATCATATTCATGATCTACTGGGATGGTTAATCACTTTGAGGGAATTATCACCCTCAGACAATCTAATCAAACTTTCTTAACAAAGAACTCGTACACCCTCTCAACCCTAATTTCTGGATTAACAAAGTAAGCACGCAATAAGTGAAAATCTTCTGAGATTTTGGGCGGGCAAAATTACAAGACGCGAGTTCTGTCCAAAAGGAAACTCTGCAATTTAACTCCAAAGTAAATAAGAAAAATAATTAAAAATATATATACTTAAAAAAAAAACACAAAAAACCCATTAAAAAAAGCAAATGAAAATTAAATAAAAAGGGATAACGGTATCTATGAACTGTATAATATCTCAATCCTGGCAAGTGCTATCACGACCAAAGCTGGTACTAACTCTCCTTTTAACCTTCAACACATTAAAACAGAACCTACTTAAAACTTCTGACCCAGTTCCCAGTTCCAGTCTGAACAGTTACTACTTCCAAATAACAACCAGAACAAACCAAAGGAAAAAACTTTCAAAAACTTTCCTGAAAACAGAGTAAACGTAAACAAAAACCATAACCCGGAAATAAAAAAAAAAATGGTAGAAGAAGAAAACAAATACCAGAGCTGAGACGAGTAGGCTGGACAGCAGAGAAGCGCTTGGCAGAGTGGACTCTCGAAGACGAGAAGTCAATGTCCATGATGATACAAGCTTCCCGGAGAGAAAGTCAGCTTTCACCGGCGATGAACGTCAGATTCCGTCGTCACAATCTGGAGCTGATACTGCTGCGGACAGAGGAAAGAAATGCAATTGTGGTGTTACGGTGGAAAGCTCACACTTTACATCGATCTGATATATCGGGAAAAAGCTTTCCAAGCACACAAAAGCTACTTTGTGGATGGTTGACACGTGGAATTTGATTATTATAATAATTATTTAATTATTCTTCTTCGACAATTATACGACGTGTCGTCTATTATATTCTAGATTTCTAGTTACTTTACACGTAATAGGGTCGAGAACTATGACACCATTCTTCTTTATTATTTTATTTTTAATCAATAATTAACATCTTAATTGCTTTTTTATTTTTATTTTGTCAAATAATTTAATTCTAATATTAAATAAAAATAAAGCACCAAAAATCTTCTTTATAAAAAGAATCAATTCGAAATTATTATATGCTCAAAGTCTAATATTAAAATAATTTTAGAGATTTTTTTTAATTTTATTCGTGCCAACAAATAATTCAAAATGTTCTAACTTTTTTACAACAAGTTCATATTAAATAACAATTATTCGAGATTTTTTTTTACATTATTTTAAAAATTTAAAAATTTAATCGTGTATATATATATGTGTGTGTGTGTATGTGTGTGTGTAATTTGAAGTAAATAAATAAAATTTTAACTCGACCTCTCGTATATGTACGTATAGAAATACATATACGTATAGAAATCTATAACATAATATATATTTTCAATAAGACAAACAAGGAGAGTTAAGGATGATTAGCGTGGGGCTGGAGCAAGAGTGTTTAGTCAAATCTGGTGGCCTAAAAAGGTAAGTCTATTAGAATTTGATTATGTGTATTGAAAACTAGTAATTAATAGAGAAAAATAAAGTTAGAAAGTTAGATAAAGACAACCTAATTTAGGGTATAGGCACTTGGGGCAAAAAGTTGCTTTAATGGAAAGAATGGTACTAGGGTCGGTGCATTGCATTACACCTAGAAATGAAAAGGGCAAACAACAAAACCAAAGCATTAAAAGATTTTGATGGGATTGTTTTCTCTCTGTTAAAGAAATTGAAAAACATCTCTATTTGGCAGCATTGCAAAGGAGGGATAGACTTGAAAGTAGGTCAATTTTATTGCATAGCTTCTAGGATGTGCCATTTGTTGTTCTCTCTGGGCCTTAAGATGGGCTTGTGGGCTACATTTAGAGGCCCATGAGAAGGAAAATCAATTTTGGGGTATCGGGAGACAGTTTAAAAAAAAAAAAATTGATGTCGCTGCCATACCATGTGTTATAATTTGATTGAACAGACCATAGAGAATCTTTTATAGATTAAGTTATTAGAAAAGGATGGAATGAAGAGAATGATGATTACAATCAACAGGAAGGAGAGAGCTCTCATAGCTGTACCTGCCCAAGAATCTCCATCTCTATGTACAAGATACAACCCTTAGTCAACCTTAACTTTTCGTCGACAGTAAACAAATCAAAGATCATCATCATCACAGAGAAGTGTCTGCTGCAAAAGGGTTGATTTTTTGAAGGTAATTTAATTATATGTTGAAGTGATTAGTCGATCGCATTCATCAAATCAAGAACAAGAAGAAGCAAATACTATCTCTAACTAAGTCTATCTAACATGCACCAGAGCATAATGAAAGTGCTTTAATTATATATGAAAATGTAGCCAATACTGCTCCATGTTGTCCCTTCCTTTACTGTCGACGGTTTTGAAAAGTAAAAATTTTAAATCAGAGTCTTCTTAATTAATTAATATAATAAAAAAATTATAAAATTTATTTTAATATTTTTTATTTATTATTTATAAATAAATTTTTTTTATTAATTAATCAGTTATATTACATCAATTACTGTAATAATATAATAAAGCTGTGTTACTTAAATAGTTCGGCGGCTAAAAATGGAGCAACAATTTCTCCCATCCCACGAAAGCGAAGCCTGCATTTACCAATCTCGAGGATTTTCTGGGAAAATTTTATTAAGACAGTAGAAGTTTTAGGAAAGAAATTAAACAATCATAAACCCATACCATATGCCATGAAACTCAAATTTAACGTCGAGCGAATCAAACTGCTGCTTGATTGATGATTATGGCTCAGCTCTAGAGACTTGAAACTCTGTGAAAAGTGACTGGAAAACCACGGATTTGACCTATTTGCTTAATTTGCTGCAGATACTACTTGATTTCGCTCCCCAGTCAGGACTGGAATAGACGAATACCCGTCATTATTCTTTGTTTTGTTTCATTAAGTTGGGGCATTCATGATTTGCATAAGTATTACAGGAAAATGAAGAAGAGAAAATAAATGAGATTCTTATCGCCTCAAGCAGCAGTTGCACGCATTAATTACATATATAGTTACACATCTGTAATCAGACTTATCCCACACATCAACACTACCTTTCACTGAGATCTGACTACTTATTTCTATCTGCCATATTACACAAAACACTCATGCGATCAAATAGAGATAAAATCCTAAACCTTAAAAGAAATTCGGTAATAAAAACGCATCGCAACACACACCACATGTTGCACACAAGAAATCTGTTAAAGCTTCAAAAGAAGAAAAAAAAAAATCTCTCTCAATAGCTCTATAATAAAGTAATAGCTATGTAGTAAAGTAACTCATTATCGGACCAGAAGGCTTGATTCCCCTTGCATGGATGCATGATTACCATTTCATGCATAGCTCTTGCCTTGAAAACACATCTTTCCTCATCAAGTGGCAGCTAGAAAGGCTACCCATCTCGTGAAATTAAGGGAGCAGCCTAAACTGCTTCTCTGGAGTACTGAACTAAACAAGGACTTCGGTCCTGCCACAAAGTTGAACGTCGCAACCATGGTGTCTGGAACAGAAAGAATGTAGATGTAACAACTTATTTTCATTGAGTTATAGAGAGAAAGAGATCAACGGTAGCAGACACACTCAACAACACAAACACTCTCTCTCATATATAACATGCAATAGGAAAATATAAAGGAACGAAGATATATGCAGCACAGGACAGCAGTAGAAACTAGAAAGAAATAGGAATGCTAACTTTATGAAGAGGCAGCTGTCTGTAATATTGCGGTACACGCATACTGTAGTTTAGAGAGAGGCCCTAATCTTATATTCCCGCATGCACGTTTCTCTTTTAATGTGCAGGCAGGCAGTGTGGGCACGTTTCCACAGGGAAAAGAAAAGGTACGAAAGAGATATAGACAATGGAGATGTTTGGTTAATGGCCGGGAAGGTGTGGTATTTTTTGAAGGCAAAGCATGGTGTCCTAAAGCTGGGACTCCTTTTAAAGCCTTGGCTAGCTAAAGGGAAGATCTTTGCATGCAAATGTGAGAGGATATATGCTTTTGTTAGAAGGTATTTGAAAATTTTGGCTCTTCACCAACCTCTTTTGCCTTTTGGTGTGTTGTGTCAAAAAGGATTATAATTTTTTGTACTGCTTTTGCTTATGTTGCTATGGCTTGGCTTTGTGGGGCGGCATTGATTGGTCAAGTTCTCACCCACCATACCATGTCTATTGGGCCTGTGACAATGATGCTACCCACATGGATAAAAGTCAATTCTCTGCTTTCATATGATCATAAGTTTGGATGTTGATACCTAAAATAATTAATTATGTTCTGTTAATGAATTGTTAATCATGGTTTAAACTTATATTAATTATTTAATCTTGTGATTAACTATATGCGGCAACTCGATTATCATTCTACTAACAGGAAAAAGGAAAAAAAAAATGGGTATGCATCATCATGTATGTATTGCCCTCATCTCCGTAAATCAAACGGCTTAGAATCCATCAATCGGCTTGGCAGTGGAGGACCGAAAACAGTTTCTTTCAATCCAACGGCTACCAATCACTGATAGTTACGTTGCGTAAATTGTACAGAACCGAATTTCAACGGATACAAAGACCCGTTAGAGCGACACCTGTTCCCGGAAATGCAGAGCTGCATCGCAGCGCAGGCACGTTAGAACTAAAAGCACAGAGGTGGGGTCGGTGAGCTTTTTAACGGACGAAACTTCGCGTGGAAGACAATCAAGGTGGGACCTTTAAGTAGGGTGTCTAAAGTGGGGTCCAGTTAACCCCTGCTGTTTGTCTTGCACAGTTGTAAAAGCAGTATGAGAACATGAAATTGGAAGCTGACGTGGCAATAATTAGAAATATTAATTAATTAATTGCCACAAAAATAAGTCAAGTCCGAGTCCTTTCGCTGTACTGTAGACATCGGTGGTTGTCCTAAGTTGACAAGGGAAAATTGTGCCCACTGAAATGACGTGGCCTCTTCATGGGCTGATAAATGGGCTTTCATTTTTGGACAGTCCGAAAGATCGAACACACCCTGGTAACCCAAATTACCAACCGGGTATGACCCGACAAACCAGGGTTTTGTTCAGGGCTCGCGGTCATAGCCAGCAAGGGATGAACCCTTGAAAAAACCTGATATAGTCTACTGTTTCTCCAGCTTCATCAATTCTCTGATGTCATTAGCATCATAAAGAAGCCATGAAAAGATCAAAGGCAATCCTTGCATCTCTCAGACTCGCAAATTTGCTCCTCCCGACTCGGCTTTATTCAACTCCTCGGCCACTGTATACGCTGGTGACTCACTTCTCTTTCTTCTCTCCTTTTACTCTATCCAATCAATCTCATACTCCACATTTTCTTAACAACACCCAAAAGCTATTCTTTTCTACTAGTCTGAACTCTATTTTAGACCTCATATTAGTGTATGATTGGTCTGATGAGTTAGAGAACAAGTTACATGAATTGAATCCAAAGCTGACCCATGAGACTGTTATTTATGTTTTGAAGAAACTGGATAAAGACCCAGAGAAATCATCGGCCTTTTTCAGTTGGGTCTGTGATAAAAACGGATTTAGACCGACTTCTTTGGTTTATAGCTTGATGCTTAGAATACTAGTAAATAAAGATTCGTTGAAGCAGTTTTGGAACACCATGGGCAAAATAAAAGAAGAAAATTTTTATATTGATGAGGAAACTTATTTATCAGTTTTAGGGGTTTTAAAGAAGGCCAATAAGGTTAGTGATGTAGCGGCTTTCAACCAATTTCGTGATAGAATGGTTAAAGAGAATGCCATGAATGATGTTATGAAGAGCGTGGTTGATGTTGTTTTGGGGTCGGACTGGGATGATGAGGTTGAGAAAGAATTGGAGGAGATGAAAATGGAGTTATCAGATGATTTTGTCATAAAGATTTTGAAGGAACTTCGAGCTTATCCTTTGAAGGCCTTGAGGTTTTTTCATTGGGTTAGTGAATGTTCAGGTTATGAACACAATACCATAACATATAATGCTGTTTTGAGGGTTCTTGCTCGACATGATTCAGTGGAGGATTTTTGGAGTGTTATTGAGAAAATGAAGAATGTGGGGCATACAGTAGATATTGACACCTACATAAAGATTACAAGACAATTTCAAAAATGTAGGATGATGGAAGATGCAGTGAAGCTTTTTGAGTTTATGATGGATGGCCCATATAAGCCTTCAGTTCAAGATTGTAGCTTACTTCTGCGGAGCATTTCATTAGGTGATAACCCGGATTTGGACTTGGTATTTAGAGTTGCAAAGAAATATGAGACATCAGGGAATTTGCTTTCTAAGGCTGTTTATGATGGTATTCATAGGTCACTGACAAGTGTGGGAAGGTTTGACGAAGCAGAGAAGATTATGAAAGTCATGAAAAATGCAGGATATGAGCCTGACAACATCACATACAGCCAAGTTGTCTTTGGACTTTGTAAAGCTAGGAGATTTGAAGAAGCCTGCAATCTGCTGGATGAAATGGAAGAAAATGGATGTATTCCTGATATTAAAACTTGGACCATTTTGATTCAAGGACATTGTGCTGCTAATGAAGTTGACAAGGCATTAATGTGTTTTGCAAAGATGATGGGAAAAAACTATGATGCTGATGCTGATCTTCTAAATGTCTTGATAAATGGTTTCCTTAGTCAAAGGAGGGTAATTGGTGCATATAAATTGCTCAAGGAGATGGTAGAAAAGGCACGTTTAAGACCTTGGCAAGCTACATTTAAAAATCTTATTGAGAAGCTTTTGGAGGCAATGAAACTTGAAGAAGCAATGGACCTTCTGCGATTAATGAAAAAACAAAACTACCCACCTTTTCCTGAGCCTTTCGTTCAATATATTTCAAAGTTTGGGACTGTGGAAGATGCTTCAGAATTCTTTAAAGCGTTGAGTGTGAAGGAATATCCGTCCTCTGCAGCATATCTTCATGTTTTTGAGTGTTTCTTTAATGCAGGTAGACATTCTGAGGCCAAAGATCTGCTCTACAAGTGCCCTCATCATATTCGTAAAGATTCTAAAATCTCTGAACTTTTTGGTTCTGCAAAGAATGACTGAACTACCATTCTTTCTGTGAAGAAATCAACTCGTGTAAAATCTTCTGCACTACTAAACTGTCCCTGCATTTTCTACTTATGCAGTACATCAATTTTAAATCTTATGTGCCTGTTTTAATTAAAGTTGCTTTAGGAAAGATTATTACCAAATTTCATTCGGATTAGTTCCCGGGCATTGTCATGTGATCACATATGCACCTTTTTGTAGTCATTTGGCATTGTGTAGCACAACAATTGTGTGACTATTATATTCTTGGGTATCCAGTTTCACAAAATTTTTGACTTTTTACACGAAGTGTATGTATTTCTTCCATTTCAGCATCTGTATTCTCGATTTCTTTATAGCAAAATGTGGACGCGACTTTGCTCTGGTTTTAATTTATTGCAAAGTAGAAGTGGCTGTCGCCAAGTTTTTTTTGCTAAAACATGTAATACTAGCTTCCCTTTCTAGTATTAAGTAGAATTTTTTTTTTCCTAGGAAAAACTAAATGAATGGTGGAAGTATTGGATTTTGATATTTTGAAAGACTCTTAACTGTAAACATGTTTGGCTGAAAATTGAAACACGACCTTACCATCATATAAAATGGAGCAATTTGTTACTCCAATCTAAATATCCTTGCATGACCAGATTTTCTTTTGGGAATTGTTTCATAAAAGAATTGAACATGTTGGTTACCCAACATTAAGTCCACCCAATAAAGAATTCTCTCTCATGTTGAAGGCAGCACAATGACTCCAGAAAATAATTTATTTTCTGCTTCACGTAGAATGGCTACCATTGGGCAACTGAGCAACATTTGATGCAATATTTCCCCAGGAAGTTCACTTCGGCCAGGCTGGTACCAGCTATAGCTATCATTTTGAGTTAACCCACATCACTAGTTTCTTAAACAAAAGGTACCTGATTAAGATAAACACCAATCACATGAAATGACGGCAAAATATTCCTTTATTTTTCAGATTTAAGCATTAAACATCCTTTACATGGAACGAGCATAAATTCAGTCAGGTAGCTCAGAACGCTCCCTTCTAGCTGTATCTATCATAGTATGCAAGAACTTGCAAGGATCACAACTATAAGGGTTAGCTAGAGCTGCGTGTGCTAAGAATGGAAGTTTTCTTAACGATCTTCCGCTCAAACCCTGTTGAGGAAAACATAAAAATCACAACAACGGTTAAAAGTAAAATCATTTCAATTATTCATTTTGTTGGACTTCAGGATTAAGTTCAAAAATTAGAAAGAAAGGAAATATTTTTGTTTCTAACCTCACATGCTTCTGCAGCTTCAAGCAATTGTTTATAGAAGTTCTGTGGCGAGTGAGCCTCTTGAATCTCCGGATTACTTAGTTTCTCTTTTAACGAAACAAAATTTGGAAACATTATGGGATCACAATCCTGAAGAAATTCCAATGTCATTCAGTAATTATATGAATTTTGT
The DNA here is from genome assembly GCA_032401905.1 of Swietenia macrophylla. Lineage (NCBI taxonomy): Eukaryota > Viridiplantae > Streptophyta > Magnoliopsida > Sapindales > Meliaceae > Swietenia > Swietenia macrophylla. Next base: position 2,396,297 of record CP135568.1, on the reverse strand, counting down.
CCATTCCATGATTGCACTTTCATTCAACTAAATTAAGGCTTCAATGACATGGTTCACGTACAAGGTGAGATATGCATTCACCTGGAAATTTGACAAGATTCCTGTCCGTACAAGTTCCTGCAAACAGGACCTTAAAATTTCATATCGAGCTTGAAGTGTTGGAGGACCAACATATGCTTTGATATCAGCACGATCAACAAATGCAAGATCTGAAGTCCAAAAATTGGTTAATCTATAAACACCGACAAGATGGAGATTTTCAAAAGTAAAAACGAAGAAATACAAAAAATGGCATCTAATTATTAATAAGAAGGGAACAATTGAAAAGGACAAATATCAAAGGAACAAATTTATATTGTGATAATAAACAACTGCCAATACATAAGAAAGAAGTTCAACAAGGGGAATGCTACAAAAATGAATGGAGTTCAAGTTAGAACGCAATGCTTTCAGTAGTTAAATTCACTTTATCTGAATTAGATCATAGGCTTACCAATTGCAGCAGTTATATTGGATGTAGTTAGAATTATCACATTTGGAGATGATTTCAGTTTGTCCATCTGAGTTAGTAAAGCGTTCACAACCTGAGATGCAATTTTCAAGTTGCATTAGCCTTAAACAATGAGCTTCTAAAACTAGCAGCATATTCTAGAAAGAAAATACAATGAAGTCAGGGCGGGAAAGTGTAGAACCCGAATTGAATCTGAAGGTTCAGAACCAGACAAAGCAGCCTTTCTAGCAGCAGCAAGGCTTTCAACTTCATCTGAGTATGAGCATATTCAAAGAAATATAAGCCAAAAGATGCCAAAATAATGATTTGAAAAATAAAACAAATCCAAAACGATACTCCACTATAATAAATCATACCAATCAAAACAAATACCAGATTGTTTTCTTCCTCTACCATTTCTTGAATTTTCTGGAAAAGCTTTGCAACCTACAATTAATTAATTCCTCAGTGAAAACCCAGAGCCACATGCACCAATATCCAAACTCAAGATTGGCTTTCATCACCACAAAATTCTGCAGTATTTAACAAGAAATGTGAAAAAACAACAGGTTTTCCCATCAAGTTGGACAAAAATACTGGAAACACCTTTGACCTGTCTTTTCCCTCCCTCAAAACAAGAAGTGACTACCTTTTCCCTTTTAAATGAAATTAAGCGATCCTTGTTACTTTCCAGGTAGACAAAATGAAAACAATTAAATGCCAAAAGACAGAACTAAAGTTGATAGAAATACAGATACAGCCCAGGTTTGAACTAGATTGTTAGTAGTCATCAATAACAATAAACATTAGTACCCCAAATTGATAAGCAGAAAAACAATCATAAAGGAATGATAAAATTTCTCAAGATCATGGATAACAACTACATACCAACTTCCCGCTTTCAGAGAACCATTTACTAAACAAAGAGTGTGCATTAACTTCAACCAACTGGCATTGTGGGTACCTGATTAAAGGACAAGCCAGAAAACATAATTAGTCTAAATCAGATAATCAGAAGCAATAAGTACAGATAATTAAAACAAACATAATCAGATAAAAACATTATTATAACCTGGAGCTAAATCTGATAGACAGTTTTTGGGCCAATGCTTTACACAATGATGTCTTCCCAGTTCCTGGAGGTCCGTGTAAAAGGATAATACTGCAGACAAATAAAAATTCAGAAGAAACAATTAGATTTCTTTTCGCTTGCCTGTGTTATCAGCAACTAGATACAATCACCATGTGCTCTCTGTCAAAACCTACTATAGGTAGATTTCACTTCTGCTCATTATATAGAAAGCATAGTTTTATCAATGTTTAAATATAAATGAGATCAACTAGATGTCCCTTACCGGTTCCAAGACACAAGGAAAGGATTAACACCCTTATCAGTGAAGAGCAAAGCACTTGATGCATAGCGCAATAACCTTTGCTTTAGACCAGATTCATAAATCAGGCTGCAAGAACCAATTACAATGTTACAACATCAATGAATAACCTGTAAAGAAAATAAGCAACAGATCTACCTTTCCCACATGCCATTGAAATCCTTGGCAGGAAGAATCCATTCATTGAAGCTAGAGAGCTGGCCATCCCCACTTAATTCCTCACACGGTCCTTCCTCGCTAAGCTAAAAAACAACATCAAAATTTGAATGAAAGAAAGTATGTCGGAAAGATTCAAAGCACAACATATCTCCTTTTTTTTCTTCTCTTTTTTTTTTCCAAGAGCCCAGAAATCTGTCTGTGTGCACCAGAAAAACAAAAGATTGAAAAAGTTTTGGGATATATTATGGGTGAAATTACCTGAAAGACATGCACAACTGGTTTGACTTGCCAGAATAAAATAATATCATGGTTCTTCACCCATTCATCTGCAACATTAACAAATTCATACATCAGAAATACAACAAATTGGAAACCACTAGACAACTGATGAACATTATGGGATAGTCACTTTCTATTTCTCTGCTTGAAGCACTCGAGTTCATCAAATAATGAAAGAATCAGTAAACGGCTTATTTCAGTATTTTAGAACCAAAAAAGTATTTTTATTTTCCAATCCAAACAAACGAAGAGAACTTACCGGTGTCACAAACACAGATTCTTTGTACATTTTCTATAAGAAATGTATCATCGCTAGGTACCGGGATTGGTCCATCTACGTAGCTTAAACTCCTCTTTTCAAGCATTCTAAACCCAAAACATAAATCCATCAAGCTCCTTAATCGTGCTATATACAAAAAAATAATAATAAAAAGCTAAATAATTGAGAAATAAAACTCTAAAACAAATAACGTCATAGCGATATATAAAAATTCTTAATTTAATTCTTACCTTTCAACAGTTAACCGGACATCCTCGATCCGAGCTGTGCTCGAAGATTTTAAGCAAACTTCGACTGAAAAAAAAAAAGAATAAAAAAACCCAATCGCATTAAAGTTGGGAACTTGAAATCGACGATGAAATTAAACAATCAATTATATCTTCACATACCGGAAACGAGAAATTTGTCTTCGGTGAGAAGAGGCGTCGGTGTTGGATCAGCGACGCCGTTTTGTTCGGCGCCTGTAGGGTTCTGGACGGTAATTTCCATGGGAGTACTCATTTTCGGGAGAGTGATAGGGATTGGGATTACAATGTGAACCCTAGACACCTAAACTTTAGGCGGATTTCCTTTGAAAACGGGCGGGAAAAAGGTCTGCTATCTTGTTCTTTGATTGTCGCGACTATATTACAAAGATCCAATTAACACGTGCCACGTATGTGCACCACTGAACTGAAATGATATAGAATCATAGTAGCAATAACAATAATATTTACAGAGACTGTAAATCACTGTAAATAAATATAATCCAACATAAAATAATTATCGAAATTATATAATTATTGAAAAAGACACGTGTCCTATAAACAGAAGAAACGGCTACCACGTAGATTACAATGGAGGTTACTTCTTCCATCGCCGTCCATGATTGTATCTTTGAAAGATTTACCCAGAGGAACCACGGGCACAACATGCTCTTGATATGCCACCATCACATCCAGAAAGTACGGTCTAGGATTGTCCGAATTGCAGCTCTAAGATCTTTCCTTTTGGCCTCTCGGGCTGCAGGTATTCCACAGGCTTCTGAGAAATTCAACAATCCGGAAATATTTCGGACTTTCTTGAAGGATCTCCCAGATAAGAATCGGCTCTATTTGCCTTGCAATACCGATCCTCCCATTCCATCACCATGCCCAAGTGTTGATTATTTATCACCATTGTCTTAACAGGGAGAGTCTCTGCCTTGACTGTAGCCAGCTCCTGGATATTCATGATGAAACTTCCATCACCATCGATGTCTAGAACTATTACGCAAGGGTTTGCTACAGAAGCTCCGATAGCAGCAGGCAATCCAAACCCCATAGCCCCAAGTCCCCAGGACGTTAACAACTGACGAGGCCTGTTGTACATTCAAAACTGAATAGCCCACATTTGATGCTGTCCAACGCCTGTACATAAAATTACTTTTCCATCAGTCAGCTCGTTGGGAATTTGGATAGCGCACTGAGGAGTAATCATTTCGCCAAATGTCTTATAACTGAATGGATTATTTCAGTTTTTGCTCATTAAGCTCCCTCCTTCAAGCCGAAAAATCAAACTTAAACCCAACTCCTTTAGTACTTTCCAACATCCCATTCATCCCCTTAAAGACCAACTTCGCATCGGCACAATCGGACATGTGAGGCTGCTTAATCTTCCCAATTTCAGCAGAATCAATATCAATACGAACAATCTTAGCTCGGGTTGCAAAAGCGTCAAGGTTTGATGTCATACGTTCATTAAATCTAACCCCAAATTCAAGAAACATGTCACATTCATCTACAGCATAATTTGCATACACTCTGCCATACCTTTATTAACATTTGCAAAGATGACACATCCGAACAAGGGAACAAACCTAGGCCCATCGTTGTGCTCGTTACTGGTGTCCCCGTCAGCTCAACAAACCTCCTTGACTCCTCGGTAGAATTCAAGCAGTCACCACCAACACACGGCACCGGTTTCCTCGGCTCGGATATTAGCCTCACAATCTGCTGCAAATGTCTTTCACCTGTATCTTTGGCAAACTGGACATGTAATCAGGCAACCTGATTGAGTTCCACTTAGGAACAGCCAGCTGTAGTTGTATGTCTAGTGGTATATCGATTAACACAGTGCCTGGCCCGATGTTGCTAAAAAGAATTCTAGGAATATCATCAACATCAAGAATAAGATAATTGGGTTTTGTAATATAGCGAGTATGCCCAACGACTGGAGCTTCTTGAAACGGCTCGGTACCCAAGATCCTTTTGGAACCTGGCTTGTGATCGCCACGATAGGGACACTGTCAGAATAAGCATTTTCGAGGCCAGTGATTATATTAGTGGCGCCAGGTCCGGAAGTAGCAATACAGACACCAGGCTTTCCGGAAGAGCGGGCATAGCCCTCGGCGGCAAAGATGCGCCTTGTTTATGGCGAGGGAGAATGTAATGGATATGTTGAAACGGGTGAGAGATCGGTGGATCTCCACTGACGCACCACCAGGATAAGCAAAGAAGGTGGTGACACCCTGGCGTTCCTGGGCTTCAACGATAATGTCAGCACCTGAACGAAGCTCTTTGGGGACAAATTGTGAGGGAAAATCTTTTTGTTGGAAGAGAATTGACAGCGTGGAAAGAACGGTGGAGATTGGGCTCTGTGAACTGATTACGCGAAAAAGGAAGTATAAGCCGCGGGGAAACTGAAGCTGGAAGCTTGGGGTTGAAAATGTATGATGTGGATCTTCTGAAGGTGGTAGCGGCCGCCATTTATGGCTGTGGCGGGAGATGAAGTTTATGGTGCCCAACGGACTCTTTATAAACTTCGGTCGATCGCCCAGCCGGTGTTGTTTTGTTCTGTATTGTATTCAATGCTAGATTTCTTTTCAAACACATCGTTTTCTCTTTTTTCTTTTCCACTTTCGTGTAATAATTCATGCAATATTAGTTTATTGTTTGCATTTGACATTTGAAAAAGACAGATCTAACAAGTAGAAAAAGCCAGATCTCGGGCAAAAATGATCAATGATTGATCAAACTAACCAAAGTGTTATTGCATCGGCGTCTGTCCATCTCCATGGTTGTACATGTCTTTAAAGGATTCACATGGAGGAATCATATTGCATCAGCGTCCTTCCACGTCCATGATTGCACGTCTTTAAAAGATCCACCTGGAGGAATCAGATCATTCAAATGGTTGACATACTGGTGATGAGACACAATTACATCAAGAAGGGACGGTCCAGGGTGCTACCATTTTCTGAATTGCAGCTCTAAGATCTTCCTTTCTTGTCACACCTATATCACAAGGTTCTGCAAACTTCAACATATTAGGAAATATTGCAGTCGTTCTCTCGGGATCTCCCAGATAAGAATGACCTCTGTTTGCATTACAATACCGATCCTCCCATTACAATATCATTGTTTTAATTCGTTATATTCAAAGCTTTAGCTGTTGCCAATTCTTGGACATTCCTGATGAAACCACCACCACCACCACCACCACCACCACCGTCGATACTCACAGAACCCCGTTCTCCCTACTCCACCCGACGTTAATAACTGACGATACTCTCTTGTACTCGTAAAACTGAACAGACCACATTTGATTCTGCCCATCACCAGTAGAAATAATTTCATTCCCATCAGTTAACTCATCCAGAAATTGAGCTGCATACCGAGTGCGAATCTCTTCCCCATATGTCCTAAAACTCACCGGTATCTTAGCTAATGTAATACTCCGTCCATACGTGTGAGCTTGAAAATAATTCACATCCACATAATAATCTGAAAAGTTTATCATACACAGAACCAATCCACATGGCAATGCATAACAAGAAGAATATGCCGCTCTAATTTGCCTAAGATACCGTGGTCGCAACACAACTTCCCTGGAGAAAAAGTCCATGATGAATAAGCTATAGCTTCAAGTTCAAGATGATCAGCAGCAGCAACAACTTGAAATCCTCAAGACTGTGGCACAAGCTTGGTACGGTCATTCCGGCAACTCTCGGTCAACCAATGAGTTCGATGCACGTCAACAAAATTTCATGAGCCAGCCATCGAGATTCAAGATAGAAGCTATGAACAAGTCATCAGCTAAGGAAACAGCGACTGCAAATTGGGATTTCAGGCAATCACTATGGGACTCGCGAGATTGTGACTGCATCCAAGAAGTTAGAGGCGGGCCTAGTGTTGGATAATCCGTTTTCCGTGATAGATGATCCTGGTCGGGGACAGGCGACGCAGGGAGAGTAAGAATAGCCTTAGAAATTTGTTTAATCGTTTGTCTTCGAAGAGATATAATGAGGGTGAAATTACTGGAGATAATGATACCCAATTTTGATTTGTTAGTGCAACCTCACTAGATTACTTTTATCTAAGTTGATTTCATTTTCAGGTTGCCAATAACATTTTTCCTCCAAATTGGGGGATCGTCAGTTTCATTAATGACGTCAATATATGGTTTTAACTGCAAGGAGAATTGAAAAAACAGAGAGTTTTGGTTGCATCCAGGGCGGACTTTCATGGGAGATAGCACCTTTGTACATCTGGTACATTTGCTCACAACCAGTTACTAAAATGCTTATCTAAGCTGCATGTGTTCTGTAAGCCAATTATCTTTTTCTCTTGAATTCTTTAAAGATATGGTTGCACTTGCATCTAGTTCTCTTGTCATATTTCAATTCAGTCGATATCAGGGACAGGCATAATATAAAGGGAACGCAAAGGATTTAGTTGAAACAGGCATAACTGTGGTGCGAAATAATGGAATCTGAAAATTAGTTTACTATTCTTGAAAGTAAAGTCCTTACTTTATAGGGTGGAAGAAGATAAGTTAAAATAAGTATGCGACGATATATGATCGAAAGGAACCAAATTATCAGGTAACACTAGCTATCCAAGAGTTCCCTTATGCAGTACCCTCCGAAATTATATAGCATTTTGCATATATTCGGGGGCCAAAAGAGCTCATTGCACCATTTTGAACCACAATTTTATCCGAAAATGCCAATATCCGAGATCTGATGAGGTTTTATATGTCTCGAGTCGTAAGTTTGATACATGCTGATCACTGTAAATCTGTAACGCGTTGCATTGAAATCAAGTCCTCACAGAATGAACTAGCTTTGAACTGAAAATATTAGCAATGTTGCAGGTGGGTAATTGTTAACTTATGTTTATATCATACATGACTGAAGTTCTAGATACTGTTATATATAGTTTATGTGAGCATAAGATTTAACCAAAAAAAAAGGTTCTCCAAAGCAAGTATCTTGTATATTTAATGAAACTACACAAGTCCTAACTCATGAAGGCAGTGTTCTGTATGCATTTGGTATCCCAGTGGAACAATTTCGTTGTCGAAAGGTTTACATTACAGCATGCTGATGCAGTTGTACAATATTTTAAGACATACACAAGAAAAATTGCACTCTCCTTAGTATCAGAAAACTACATCAGGGTCTTTCTTTTGTTTTCTTTTTTCATAACATACATATCCAGTACAGAAAATGCATGTTTAACAAGCATGCCACCCAATAAGCGGCATAAACAGCATTAATACAAGCTATGCTATCACACCAAAGACAAGCCTTTATTTAGTCAAGCGTACTGCGGGTAACACTAAAATTTGGTGCTTAATTTGCCAGTCAGTCAACCCTGACCAACATGCTTTTAAGAAAGCCTAATGCCCTACGAAGGTATTCCATTTGCAGAGTTCAAATCCCCTGTGCTTCCTCTTGATGAATCCATCAGCTTCATCATCAATGCTGTCTTCATGAACTCTACAGTTCTTATCATTATTTGAGCTTTCAACAATTTCAACATGGTCAGTCATTTGAACCTTCTTTTGAGCCTTTGAGGTAGATTTCTTCTGGTGCTGTTCTTGTCGAGTCTCTTGTTCTTCTCCGTTAGTGTACTCTTGGTTGAAGACTTTGTGCACACTAGGGTAGTGGGGAACCTCATTGAGAAACCCGGGCTTTGTCCGCATTTTTGGTATGTGAGCATGGTAATCTGGGGAGGTTGTGTCCCAACCATACAGTGGCTGGTTGAGAGCATAGCCATAGCTCCTCCGCATTTTATTTATTAACTCCCTTTTCAACTACAAGTTATAAGCAAGTAGCTGAAGCTTCATTTAATAGACCCATAAAGTTTGTTATTTTCCTTTATTCTAAAACCATAATGGGTGAATCCAATTCTTTAACTTTTGTCAATATCAAACTGTAATTCAGCTGCAAACTGGCCAGTTGGAATATGATGCTTTAAGGAAAGGAGTGACAATCATGGTCATGGATCCTTGAACCAGTTTCCTCAACAGAACCAGCACTACCATAGTGCCGAATCTCTGAAACTGTAACACTGTCTCTCTTCTTTTGTATTAGAGATTCGAGAATGCATGGCTGTAAGAGCATAAGAACAAGCACATCGAGGATCTTCCACAAAAAGTGGAAGATGAAAAATCAAATCAAATACAAAGAAAGGAAAAACCCTTATGTAATTAAGTAAAATATTATTTATGAGTCCCACCAGGCTTCCTTTCATTAACTCTAGTTAAAATTTATAAACAATTCCCTTCTGACCTTCCATATTCCAAAATTCTTTCACAAACCAACACAATACAAAATGACCTTAACTGTACATCATTTTCCCGCCCAAACAACAACTGCCATAACTACCATCACCCACCCCACCAGACTGCCATACACAATACCCTAATCTGACAATAATGCAAGACCTCCAAAGACTTGATCCAAATACACGACCACTTAATCAAAACCCGCCTCCATCTCAACCCTAAAATATCAGAAAACCTACTCGAATCCGCAGCCATACTCATTCCTGCATCCACCATGGACTATGCACTCTCAATATTCGACAAAATCAACGAACCCGATTCATCAGCTTATAATATCATGATTAGAGCCTTCACACTAAAGCATTCTGCTCAAGAAGCCAAGATTTTGTACAAAACAATGCATGAAAACTCGGTACGGCCTGATCATTTCACTTTTGCTTGTACGTCAAAAACTTGCTCTAGAATAAGAGCATTAAAAGAAGAATTAGATTCATGGCCAAATTTTGAAATTTGGCTTTGGGTGGATGGAGTTAGTTTGCTATACTTTGATTCATATGTATGCACAATGTGGGAAAATTGAGATCGCACGTAAGGTTTTTGATGGAATGTCCACTAGGGATGTTTTTGCCTGGAATTCAATATTTTCGGGGTATGTCAAGAGTCAGTGTTTGAATGAAAAATGTGCAGTTATTTAATGTATTGTGCCATTTGGCTGATCGGTTTGATGAAGTCGCCTTGATTATTGTTTTGACTGCGTGTGGGGGACTGGCAGATAAAGAGTTAGGAGAGTGGATCAGCAAGTATATTGAAGAAAATGGGCTGAACAAGAGTGTTAAGTTAATGACAGCAGTCGTTGACATGTATCAAAGCGTGGAAATGTAGATAAGGCAAGGAGATTGTTTGAACAAATGGATAGAAGAGATATAGTTGCATAGAGTGCCATGATATCATATCAGGTTATAGCCAAGCAAGGCGGCGGAAGGAAGAACTTGATGTTTTTTTTATATGCAAATGTCAAATGTGGAGCCTAATGAGATCACTATGATCAGTGTACTTTCTTGTTGTGCTGTTCTTGGAGCCTCAGAAACTGGTAAATGATTTCACTTGCATGTAAAGAAGAGGACGATGGAGCTTGCTGTTAACCTCGTAACTGCACTAATGGATTTTTGTGCCTAGTGTGGGCAGATAGAGAGTGCAATTGAAGTGTTTAAGAAGATGCCTTTCAAGAATGTAATCTCTTGGACTGTGTTAATTCAAGGCCTTGCCAACAATGGACAAGGAAAAGGGGCTCTTGATTTTTATTATTTGATGCAGGAAAAGAGTATTGAACCAATGATGTGAATTTCATTGGTGTTCTTTCAGCCTGTAATCATGCAGGGATGGTTGATGGAGAGCAGAAAAATTTCGCCAGAAGTTTGGTATTGAACCAAGGTTGGAGCACTATGGTTGCTTGGTGGATATTCTTCCGGGCTGAGCTAATTGAAGAGACATATCAGTTCATAAAGAACATGCCCATTCAACCGAATGCTGTCATATGGAGAACATTATTGGCTGCATGCATAGCTCATAAAAAGGTCGAAGTTGGGGAAGAATCTTTGAAGAGCCTAGTTAGATTGGAACCCATGCATAGTGGAGATTACATTCTTCTCTCAAATGTTCATGTATCTGTGGGTAGATGAGAGGATGCTTTAAGGGTTAGGAATGAGATGAGAGAGAAGGGAGTCAAGAAGACACTGGATGCAGTTTGATTCAATTGGATGGAGAGATTTATGAGTTTTTTGCTAAAGACAGTGTGTGGCCACATTCTAAGGAAGTTTATGCTGCAACTGAAAGCATGATGGGAAGGATCAAATCAGCTAGCTATATGCCCAACACGGCAGATACAAGACTAGATGCAGAGCAAGCTGATAAGGAAGCTTCAGTAGCTCACCATAGTGAGATATTGGCTATTGCCTTTGGTCTTATCAGAACATCTCCTGGAGCTACGATTAGAATTTCAAAGAATCTAAAGAGTGTGTATAGATTGCCACAATGCAACAAAGATAATGTGAAAGGTGTTTAATAGAGAAATTGTACTTAGGGATCGGAATCGCTTTCATCATTTTAAAGATAGATCTTGTTCCTGCAATGACTACTGGTAAACCCTCGATTCATTTACCCCTATATGAGAGGCTTACGGTTGTTTTATTTTGTACACAAAACAAACAGATTGGATGACCTCCAATGTAGACACATTCTTCAGGTATCTATTCTGGGAATAAATGTAAGAATTCCTTTAGGCATTCAAAAATTAATTCAGTGGTCACTGAAACCTTTGTCAGACTAGTTTTCATTTTGATGAAGTTGATTCTATCTGTCAATCTGATCGGTGAAACACCCTCAGCCCAAAGATTGGAATTCCACCACATCGTGGAGATGTATTGTAACTATACCTGCTGCCTTGACCATTTTGGAAAACGAATACAACAGATTTAGGATTGTTTGCACAAAACCTGCACAAGTGGGGTAGGAATTTAATAATTTTTATCGAAAGGAGCAATTGTTAAATCTCTGTGTATATCTTCAGTGGTTCACACACGGATAGTCAAGCCTTCAGATAACAGATGACATGAGAGGCTGCGGTTTCCGGGAACCTAATCCCAATATTTAAACTTAAGAGACCCGATAAAAGGCATTGTCAGTAAAATTCCTTTGTCTCCTGATTCGTGAACATCTTAGGCACTAATTGTATTACATCACATGCACTCCAACTAATCAAATTAATTATGTCTTCATAATTTTTCGGGCACCCTCCTTGATATGACAGCCATAATCATCCAACCCATCAACCACTTTGCCCCAACCAATTTCTGTAGTCAAGAAAGTGTACGATGTCTCAGATGATTACTATAATGCAAAAAACAGAGGCATGAACCAGGTTCATGCGTACATGGAGCAATGTGTTCTTCAGAACTGCAGTGGAACACCCTTATCTTCAGTTACATTCATTTCTTCCTCCAATTTTCTTGCTAAGAATTGAAGTTGAATCAAACACCACAGTCAACAGCAACTTCAAGCTTTCTGTTGATAAACTATAAACTACAAATATAATCCCACCCAGTGAGAAAATTCAGTCATGGCATCAGATAGATACAATGCCGTGTTCATCTGGTTTAGCTTCAGCTAAAATGCAAGACAGTAAATTTAATAGTTTTGATGTTATCAAAACGTATCCATTGAACTAGATCCCTGGTGTTTGCTGAGCTCCCTTTAGCTACTTTTGAACCCCAGAAGGACAAAAGTTGTCATATCTTTTACAATTATATGGTTAATAACACAGGTTAAAGCAGAAAAAGAAACTTTTAGACTTGTTTTCCATCTTTGCATTAGGAGTTTCCCCAGAGCCATCACGCACTGCCATCAATGAGCTTGTACCTGGAGATTCTGGTGGTAAAATGGTGTTTTCAGAGATGAAAATTCGAGGAGGAATCATCGGTTCAGGTGGAGCAATTGTAGAGAGATAATTAAGGAGCATTTGGATTATTTGACTGAAATTAGGGCGAGCATTTGGGTCCTCCTTCCAGGATGAAGTTAGAATGATAGCCAATTCCCCAGGGAGGTTTTCTGCACTAGGCCTCACATTCTGAAACAGAAAAATACCCTCTCAAACTATTAGTCACATTAGCAGTACAAGAAAGCACCCTAGAGCATCTATTCTATATGAAAATTGTATGAATACAGAAGAGACTATTACTTTGAAAGCAGCTGCATAAGCTGCTTGGAGATTAGACATTCCTTCGAAAGGCAGTTTGTTATGCCAAAGCTCCCATAACACAATTGCAAAGCTATAGGCATCCACCTTATGGTTGTAATGCTTCTTTTCTCCCTGCCTTAACGTAACAGTACTGTATAACTGCCAGCCAAAGAGCAGTACAATTGCTCATTACATGTAACATTGCTAGACATGGCTGGGCAGAGAGAGTAAGAGAGAAATTTGTTTAAAAAGAAAAAGCACCTCAGGTGCCATCCAACGGTATGTCCCTGTTTCCGCAGTCATCATCTCTGTTAACGACTCTTCTCTTGCTAAGCCAAAATCTGCCAGTTTAACTGTTCTGTAGTCTGCTGTCAAGAGTAAGTTTTCTGCACAGAAAATGATAGAAGCTTAACTATTTTATTAATTCAGTGTATATTTAATGATGAACTCAATGGATAAATATTCAAATGCTATTGGCAGAACTTGTTCAGCCAAAACATATGCTGGCCCTTTTCATAGATGCACCAGCTTAAATGCATTTCAGGGTACCAAAATGTTGTGCCAGATGTTTGTCCTAGTCAAACTATGTCAATACGGGTTTTGAGAAACTGAAAACAATAAGCACAACGGTGAACTGTAAGCGGTACTATAAAGTATTTAGCCCAAGTGTTAAATGCAGCTAATATACAAATTTTTATTTATTTTTATTTTTTTGGATACAAAACAGGGAGTCAGGCTATCCTGTTCAGCTGTTCTTCATTTACAAGAAGGTGAGTAGAACTCTGGTTCTGCAACCAAGTTTTCTTTCTCCTATCGGCAAATAACTACAATCCTTACAAGCAGTGATCTCTACAAATTGATCTCTGCCCAACTCTTGAAGAGTTAGTCCTGCATTTGGCATGCAAATTTAGTTTGAGGAATTTGATTTTCTTTCACAGGCTCAAAAGTGAATATCAAAGCTACTAATGTACCATTACACAGCCAGTACCTATTTTGAAATTGCACCAGACACAAATCAAATTCAATCATCATGGAAATCCAGAAAACACCAGATTTTTTGTTTTATTTTTCATATCATGTCATGATCCACGCTTGAATTTTCAACCAGTTACATTGATGCCTTCAACAAGAGGCATTATGATGGCTTATTTTCAGAGAGCAAAGGTTGAAACATATGAACATGTGAGGTATGCCCCACAGAAAGTCCAGATAAGAATGACAAAAAACAAATGTAAGATGTCATGAGAATACAAGGGAGTGTGCTCTTTAAATTCAATAAACCTACTCGTCTTGCCAAGATAGCTTTCTACTGCCAGCAATACCTCGTAAGTACATGAAATTTCATGCTTATTCCAAAGGAAAATCAATCTAAATAGACATTTACGTTGAACACAGACATGTTCTCCTTCAAGTACTTGCCCAAAAATACATTTCCTACTTAACTTTTTTTCTCGAAGTAACTGACTTATTCTTTGAATTCCCCTCATAACTTTTGTCTGGTTAATAGATACTAGCCATTTAGATATTGGGTTTCCTTCTTCTACCAAAGAACTTCTCTACTCATTTGAATCTGTATCTCTATCTGCTCTTAACACATAATTATTTGTTTCCACTGAACATAATGTTAACTCACACCTATAAGTCCTCGCAATTGATCATGCTTGAATAAATAATTAAAGGTGACTGCAGTAAATTAGCTCCATATATAGTTGAGCAATTAATTATTAGTAATGTCTGAGAAATGAACTCTTAAATAAAATGCCAGCATAATATGCTTGCAATAATGGAGATAATCAGTTGACAGATAATATAATAACATTGCTAACTTATACAAAAAATGTTGAATATCTCAAACCTGCAATTGCAAAAAATGACATCTGTACAAGATTCTCACATCAAAGATCTCAATGTGACCAGAAAATGCCCTCTAATAAGATAAGGGGTCTTCCAATGTTTTAAACCTTATCTACCCACTCACACCTTAAAAGTTCAAAAAACTAAAGATGGGAATAAGAAGATTACCAGGTTTTAGATCACGGTGTATGATTCCGTGAGAATGAAGGCATTCCATTGCGCGAGCAATATCAAGTGCAAAGCCAATTGCAACACGTGTGTCTAAGCACCTTGGTCGCATGTTCAACAAGTATTTACGTAATGTCCCTCCCAATAAGAGCTCAGTAACTATAACCATTACAGGCTCTTTACAGGCACCAATAAACTGTTAACATGCAAGAATCCTACATTTGTTAGACGCAAGGATATACTCACTAAAGTTTTGCAACTACTATGATGTACAGAAGATAACAAAGATGAATATCTAAGAGAATCTAACCTTCACCAAATTTTTATGTTGAACTCTAGACAACATTGCAACCTCTCTTGCAAAACGTCCTTCTCTCTTGGTGATCTCCCCTGGAGTCTCTCCCTTGTGAACAATTTTAATTGCAACAGTCTGGTTTTTATATCTGAAGGGAACATAATAAACGTAGTAAGATACCTGCAACACTACCAGATACCACACTGTCAATCAAGAACCCCAAATCTGTATACGAGCTTAGGCCAGCTTCACTAACGAGAAGAAACTGTAATTCAGTGGAAATCTTACCATTTCCAGCAAAATGGGAGCTTTATTTATCTTTCATACGCACAAAGCATATTGAAATTTCCATAAAAACCCAGATTGGTGATTAAAAATTTTCAAATGACTCACAAAGATTACTAGTCCAAAAACACAAAAATGACAGAAAGTGTCTGATTTCTATCCAAAAGTGGCCAAAATTTACAAATTTAAATAGCATTCCTCAATCAAGAAAAAATGCAATAGACCATAGAAAAAACAATTCTCAGAAAGCAGAGGTAGAGAAGCTTTCACTTCATGAGACCAAGCAATGTAACAAGAAAGACCTAATCTAGAATTAGCAGCAAACTTACTTTCCCTCGTATACTTTGGCATGAGCTCCCTCTCCAATCCTTGGTCCAACAAAAAGATGCTTCGGATCAATTAGCCATTTTGCATCCAACTTGAACTCGTCAGCTGAATAAAACCTACCCCCAGATTCCATCTTTCTAAAACAAGAAAGAATTCAACATCTACATATATCTATATTTACCAAGAAATCTTAGTAACCATCACTCATTTTAGTAAAATCACACATCTGAGACCAAAATGAAAGCATTGAAAAGCTCATGCACACAGTGTATGGATAAGCTGACAAGAAACCAAGAAGTAAACAGGACATGCTCTGTATGGTGTTCTGGTGATAACCACATCTCGAGAATCAGACCCAGAGATCAAAACTCACAGATTGATGGCTTACATGTCAAATGAGGAGGCAAAAGTAGGGAGCCCCACATGTAGTATAGGGAGAGAGAGGGACTCCAAAACAACAAATAAAACAAGAAAGAAAGCCCAAACCCCAATAAATTTATAGAAAATTCACCGGGAAAAGAGAAGAATCCCCAGAAAGGGGAGCAGAGTAGACAACCAATCACCAAACTTTCAAGTGAAGATAAATTATTTTTTAACTAAAATTCTATGATGCATTAAAGAGCTTAATTAATGGGAGGGATGGGTTTTAGAGCTTATTTAATCTAGGTAAGCACTGAACTTCCCACTTGATCTATAGACAGCATCATGGAAAGGGATTGAGTTTGTTGAATAAAGAAATTGGATAGGAAGTAAAAAGGAAGAGATATTGTCAAACATGTGGACAACAACCTGCTCAATAAGAAATACCTGAACCAGCTATTACCTTCTCCTACTTCTAACTTGTATTTCACTCCATTTCCATTCCAGATTTTTGTAGCTTGTTAGATTATATGGCATGATTCGGTGTACCCATCTAATTTGTTAGAAGAAGCTTTTACAATAATAACCGTTACAAGTCCGTAACCTTGAGTTTTTGATCCAAATAGCCATATATTAAAGTTCAATTATACTTGTAACTTTAGTTATAAGAGTTCTATAATTAGAGCCAATTAGTTATTTTTTAGACAAAAATACCTCTCCCTTATTATTTGTTGATAACGCATGTTTTCGTGGTCAATAATAGTACTTGTAGAACTTGTCTTCCTTTGTTTTCCTTGTGAACAGTGACCAACAGTTAACAACAAAAAATTGAGATTCAAATCATTTGCTTTAATGTCATATTCCATACATTCACAGTATTGCAATCACGTTAACTTACTATTGTTGAAGTTAGTTCAAGGTAAGTATTAACACTGTCAAAGCTACACAGTGATCGTATCAACTTACTAGTTATTCTGAATATGTTAAAATCATTTTATGTTGTGATTTTATTTACTTTGACTTAACTCAGCATATAAAAGGCTTAAATTACCTTACATGCATGCATTTTGTGGTAGGTTTAAAAAACTATAAAGATGTTGTTGATTTGTTTAGATTTGGGTCGAGGAAGATAATAAACAGTAAGTCCTTCAATAATTTTTATCTTCTTGTAATGAAAATTATTGAGAGACTTATTGTTACGGACCCTTGATAAAAAATGACAAATTTTCAACAGATTCATATATGGTAATTTTGTTTAATTATTTTTTATTAATTTTTCATATATAGCAACAGTTTCAACGATGATTGTATATGGCGAAACATGGGAGCAGCATTTATCGGATGGCAACAAAATTTACAATGGTGATCGCAGTTGTGGTTTCACTATGGAAAGAAATATAAAATATGAAAAATTTATTCATGAGCTTTATTCTTTTCTAAAGAAAAGTCCAAATGAATTTAGTATTAAAATGAGGATTGTGCATAAACATTGCATCCCTTCAACTATTTGATATTTAAGACCGAGTGACATAACTAATGATACAGAAGTTGTCTTTTTTTGTTAATGTTAATAGTCAAATTGTAACATTTGGGGGGTTTACGGCATTATTTGTTCTATTAGAGCAACAAAAGGCTACACAAGCATTAGAGCCTTCAGCTATTCAAGCAACGTAATAGTTTATGGGTGCAGAGCAAGGTTCGAATCCATTTATTTGTTCAACAAGTAGTAACCAAGTCAGTTCTGCAGCCTTGCCATAGTAGCATGTGTACCAAACTCTCCAATTCAAAATAATAAAACCCTACAAATGATTATCTTGAGTAATTGAATGAGCAACAAGAACCTAACATCAATGATATGTCCTGCGCATTTCAGATTAGCAATGATGGCCAACCACCACCCAATAATCCAAGGCCCTCATTTACATGTAAAGAAGCGGGTCCATCAACTCATAATCCGTTACAATGCATACCTCCTATTCCTATAGCATTTAATTTGTCAACTAATGCCTTCTTAGTATAGAAAAATTACGTAGGGAATTGAGTTTATTTGCAGTCAAACTTTCAGCTCAAGATTTATAGATTCACAGCTAATTGGTTTAAGATAAGATGTATAGATGACAGACGTCAGTCGTAAGTTTGGGCAACATTGTTGAATGAAAATACATATTTTCAGGTGAGACAAATTGACCAATTACACACATGAATGATGGAAAAATTATCAGATAAACATTGTTAAGAGAGTTCTCGACTTATCGAAGAATTAATATAAGAAAATTTTATTAACTGTAGTCAAGTGTACACATCTAAGAATATTCAACAGAACATTCGAAGTGAACATGGCATGTTGATATCATATGCAAAACTTTGGCATGCTAAAAAAGCTGCCCTTGCGCTAATTTCTAGCGACCTTGCTAAATCCTACAATACATTACCACTATACTGTTATGTTTTAAAATGTTGTAATAGTAAAACTATTACACATATATATAAGGATATGGATAATCATTTTATGTACTTTTTATATTAATGAGCAATTACATTACGAGGTTTCTATTAGCAATTAGACTAGTGATAGCAGTTGATGATATTTTTCTAAAAAAAATATCGTGAAACCTTATTTGTAACAGCTTGCAAAGACGAAAATGATCATATATATATCCATTAGTCTTTAAAATTAGGAATAATGAAAATAATGACTTTTGGGCGTGTTTTATGCATAAATTACGGGGAGTAATAGGAGAGGTTCAAGACTTGATTTTCATTTCCGATCAACATACAAATATTCAGAAAGCTACAGCTAATGTTTTTTCCAAGGCAACTCATGGGGTTTGCGCATATCATATGGCAAGAAACGTTCAATTACAGTTCAAGTTAATGAGAAAAAAATTGATAAATTTATGATGGCTTACTTTGTGTCAACGAAGGCATATCGCGTAAGTATTTTTAATAATCAATTTTTGAGATTAAAGTATTTAAGTTTTGAAGTAGCCAAATATTTAGAAAATGAGGTAAGGTGTCATATATGGGCTCAACCGCATTTTACAGCCAGAAGGTATAATATAATGACCACCAATATTGCTAAAAATTTAAATGCAATCTTTCCACATACTCGATCCTTTCCTATCACGTCATTGATAGAGTACTTGAGGACTTTATTACAAAAATGGTTCTATGAAAGGAAAAATGAAGTATTTGAGATAGAAACACACCTGACAAAGCGAACTCATGACAAAATTAATAAACGAATAAATGTAGCAAGAAATATGTCAATTTATCCGATTGACCAATTTGTGTTCTATGTAAAAGGACAGAGAAAGAAAAGGTATTGTTGACCTTGGCACAAAAACATACACACATAGAAAATTTGACTTGAACCAACTTCCTTGTACGCATGCCCTGGCAGCTTGTAGACATGTTAGGTTTCAACATAACACACTTTGTTCGAAGTATTACATTACCGCATCATATGTCGCAACTTATGCAGAAACTATTAATTCTATTGGACATCAGTCTGATTGGGTTATCCCTAATGAGATAGATCTTCAATTCTTCTTCTACCTATGCAATGATTTGAATCCGAAAGACGTAGGACACAGCGAATCCCATCCGTCGGAGAAGAAATGGCTAGATGAAAATGTTCTCGTTGCAAATAGTATGGACACAACTGATAAACGTGTAAAAATTTAGCACCATTACAACTAAATTAAATGAACATACATATCCTTGCATGTTGACATTGTATTTCGATTTGTATTTGTACAGTATTTTGTATTTCAATTATTGAAGGTTTGTTAAACCTAAAATGTTATATTTAGATTACATAATGATAATTGATTGATTTGCAATGCATAGTTGTGTTTTCCATTTAATATGCTTTTATACATATTCCTCTCTTAAAACGCTAGAACTTCATGAGTTATATACCATTCCTATTGGATCAATTAGGGTTTATGATTCAATACACAATGCTTCTCTCTTTTCTGTCTAGTTTCTCACTTTGGAAAAATACGCAGGTGTATATGAAGATTTTTACAATAATATCTCATGTTTTCTATGAATTGTCCTTTTGTACATAATACAGCCATAGAAATATTTCATTACTTAAGCTTCTGTCAATTTTTGCATTTGAACAGATGATGTAGATTAGGCTAACATTAGTAAGTTTTACTTCTGTTTTACCCAGATTGGAGGACCATGGCTTTTGGCTGAAATTGAGATGGGCAAAATTCTCATCCATTTTATTTGCATTTTAACTGTTTTATTTTCAAAATTATTTCTAGGTATAACATTTAGAAATTTAGCCTTTGTGTCTTATCCTATCAATCCAGCTTCTCCTTCCTTTGAATTGTTTAGAAAAACATGGTATGTTAACATGTACATTGTAGGCTGGTTAAGACATTACTTACCATCAATTCTCTTTCGTTACAAATTAATTAAAAAAGGTTCTGTTAGCGTATGATTTTTGGGCACATTGCATTATTAAAAAAATTTGCAAATTGGAATTAGACAAAATAAATTAACTAAATAGAATTCTTAGTTCTGCCTGTTTCTTACACTTGGAAAACATTAACTAAATTGATCTTTAGTTAATATATGCTAAATTGGAACAAAATTTGAAAATGTTGCAAATAGGAGAAGAAAATTCAGCAGGAAAAGAATGTGGAAGTGTTGGTAGACAGAGAGAGCTGGACAACAACTATGACAGAATTGAGGTAGGGAAACAATTGCTTGACTAAATTAATTCAGCAGGAACAAAAAGTGGAAGTGCTGGTTGACTAAATTGGTGGACTCTCATCACTTAATCTTGACCTCTTTAGTTAACTGTAAAGAAAAGAACAATTGCCTTGCCTTGCCTTGCCTTGCTTCACTTTTCCATGCAAATATGTGCAACAACTAAGCTTGATCTTTTTGAAATTGGGCTTAAACTTTTATCTAATGTAACAGCTTCAAGATCATAGCACCAATATTAAATTATTTGGCAAAAAAAAAAGTTAAGAATCAAAGACTATTATGTGGTTTACACATATAGTTTTATAATAATAATAGCAATAAAAATGAGAAAAAAAAAACACATTAAAAGAAGCCATAATCAAACTTTAACAAGCAAAATATGATATACAGTGGCATCTAAAATTGCATTCTCCTTGGTCTCATGAATCATTAAAATTTTGTTGCTTCAGATTCATAAGTGTAATATTTACGCTAAACTAAGAGTTTAGGCAGAATTTTCAATCAATATAAGAAACTAACACGAACTCTGATAAAAAAAAAATAAATAAATATGGTTTGAATGTTGAGTTTTAAACCCCAAAACCCAACAAAAGCAATTGGTTTAATTAATTGAAGGTAACCCAAAAAAAAAAATTTGCACCTACACAGTACAGTTAAACAACATTATTTCTAGAGGGTGATAAATCATAATGGCTAGCTTTTCTCCCTTTGAATTGAGCATTGGTTTGCAGTTGTTGACATAGAGCTGTAGAAAGCTGGACATTACACCATACATGATCCCTGCCCTAAATTCATTTCTTCCATCCAATCAGTGAAGTTGATTTTATGATGATGCTGACCACCATGTCCTCTCTTAGAACCAACTAGTGCCAAAAGAAAAGAAAATAATATTTAATAAAAAAGCAACACCATATCACAGATGTGCACTTGAGAATCAAGTCACATGTAGCCTTTACTAAAAAGATGAGGGAGAAACAAAAACATTCAACTGTGAAAATATTTCTCCAAGAAATAATATAAGCCAGTTGTAATAAAATAATCAATATAAGCATGATTAATACCTAATGGATGCATACCATAACTCTTCAAATTGGAAGATAGACGAGGTGCACCAGTCTATCTCTGGCTTCTAACCCAAGGATTGTTATTTAACCCAGGCTAGGTTTCGTCAACCTGCGAGTGGTGCTGGCCCTGGAAGAAGTTCTCTTGGCCAAATAAATTGTGAATCTTGTCTCCTGCTTCATTGCCAGGCATAGATAATCCACCCCACAAATTTTTAGCAGCAGCTGCAAAGTTGTGAAAAGAAAAATGATACCTAAAATATTATTAAGATAGATCAAAACTTTTATTTATAATGGAAAAACAAAAGGGCATTGAATATCAATAAATTTAGGATAAGCAATGTACTCTTACACACATACATATCACCACTTCAACATAATGTACAAACCAAATTTTAGTAAAGAGGAATAAGCATACAACAAAAAGTATGGCAATGAGCTTATGAAAAATATTTTGACCATTTAGCAACCATGATGATTAAATTCAATAAAGCTGTGTTTGTTTTTACACAAGTTATTTCCAAGCATCAAGTTCACGTTTCGATCAGCAAAACATCAAAGAGGTAGGATCATAATTGTTGTTTGTAACTAAAATCAATCTCATACCATAAATATCTTTAATACAGGTAACTAACTCTACAACAAATTTATCAACAAAACTCAAAAGAGAGCAAAATCAATTACAAGCAGACATGATAGGGTGATTTGACCTTAACAGAGCATATACTGTAGGATATTTATGAAACAATAATTCTAACATATTACTACAATTATTAGGAAAGCTTGAATGTAACCAATAACACTTACGTTTCACATGTCTGCATCTCTAACATCTACATCTGTTGTCACTAAAATAAACTTCACTTTTTTAAGCTCTTCAACCTTCTCTTCTGCACTGTCAACCTCTTACAATCTTGCAAGAGAAGCTATTGTATCATGATATCCATTCAATCTTTCAAGCTGCCTGCAAAAGTAATTGAAAAGACATAGCATAATGTACATTCTTTTTATATCGAAGCATAGAGTGATGTTGATTAATTACTTGCACAAAGGTCAAATAAACTCTAAGATAATGCAAAAACAGAAGATAAAGAGGAATTTTTGTGAAAATATGCTATCTTTGCTTCTAATTTATTAACTGCATGAAATAGTATCAATGATACAATTAATTAGTCCACAAACAAAGGGCCATCTTCTTCCTCAATTTCTTAACATTACCCGGCCCAAAATCAAACGCACGCTGCATAAACAAGTACTCTTATGTATTTACAAATAAAAATACCATAATCCTTACTATATGTATCCTGCTGTGGCACACTATTATGTAAATAAATTGTCACAAATGCAGAGTCTTTATCTTCTAAATTTTTTCTATGTGCGTAAAACCCAACCTATCTCAACAACGATGGCAACAACTTAGATATGCATGTAAGTTGACTCTCAATAAAGTTATCTTGGGTAACATAACAAAAAGAATCGTTAATTTAACAGCTAGGTAAATCAACTACTCCGACCACCCAATGCTTTTGATCTACATTAATTGGGCAGTAAACCATGTCTAGGTCAAACCAATACTTTGTATTAAATCATTTGGCTAAGACAATTGTAAATCACATCACTTACAAAGACATATGTGTCTACCAAAGTCCACCGCTGCGCTATTATATCCAAATGTTGAGGTTACCTACCTCATAACAAGTCTAAATATGCATTTATATGCTGTCAAAAATAAGAAAACTTGTATTAATTGGCTTTGTTTGGTAGAATACTTGTAAACACTGCCTAGATACATAAAACTATAATTATTCATAATCCACAATGCATAAAACAGTGTCAATACAGTCAACAACCAGGTAAATGCAAGGAAAATACATCAAACACTGCCAACAATTTCTAAAACTGTATAAACGCTATTTAAATATCTAAATAATGCAAGAAATAATGTGTATAATGTCTAAGTATATGAAACAATGTCAAAATAATGTGTGAATAAATGTCGAAAATTCCAAAAACAAGTGCTTAGTCCAAAAAAATGCATGATATAGTGCAAAAAACCGCCACAATGAGTCCACAATGCATGATCCATCAGCATCAATATATAATGCATGAAAACAATGAGAAATAGAACTAAAACTGCATAAACACTGCCTAAATATCTAAAAAAATGCGTTAAATAATGCATATAATGTCTAAATATAGGAAATAATGTCAGAACAATGTGTGAATAAATGTCAAAAATGCCAAAAAAACAAATGCTTATTCCAAAAAAAGGCATAATACAGTGAAAACAATTGTTACAATGAGTCCACAATATATGATCCATCAACATCAATACATAATGCATGAAAACAATGAGAAATACAACTAAAATTGTATAATCACTGCATAATTCAAAAACACTGCAATCTCATCCTAAAACTAGGTAAAAAAAAAACTGTCCACACAATGCAATATCATTCACAAACTGTATAAATAAATTTATACGAAGTATAAACAATTAGTAGCTGAACAAAAAATTAAATACAACGCACAATAAATCCATAAACTTTATAATTGATCATAGTAACAACACTTTCAATATCCGAAACCACAACAACAACACTTCTAATCTCCAAAACCACAATAACACAACAGCAACTGTATTAAATATTTATATGAAATTAATTTAAAACAAGAGAATTTTGGTTAGATAAACTTACATTGTCCTTCAATCAAGTTCCTTCGTCATCTCCTAACAATGTCATAAACTATTTTGGTGATGCACTACACCTCGGTAAATCCTATGGAGCTGAGTTAGAGTTTCTCATCCACTGAAAGAATTTCACCTATTGCTCTTGTGCCTGCGATGATCCAACAACCTTATGCTTTTTCAAATTCCTTAGATCCACAAAGGGACTGACTAATCTCTTTGCTCGCCTATACTACCATCCATGTTTACTTTGCAAGTCAGGGGCAAAAGAATCATCAGAAATAGTTACAGTTACTGTTGAAGGTGAGATATTTGTTATTGCACTCATTGTAACAAAATCTGAAAGATGGTTGTCCTTCACATGCACCTTGCCCTAACATATTCACAAAGATTGTCAATGTAAGCAGGTGACTAGTTGCATCAACATGTTAAACGATCTAACATTATTAAACAATATAAAATAGTATTATTTTTATTTAAACAATCAAAACAAAGCTAAAACAAGATTCTATCAATAGAACATATTAATAAAGAGCAATTTGCATACCTCGGACATTTCTACAAAAAATTTAAGTCGTTCTTGGATCTCTTTTCTTAATGCATGTATCTCTTATTTAGTTAAGAGTCATTTTAGTTTTAAACAACTGTTTCTACTATGAGAAATATGTCTCTATTTTGGCTCATAACAACTCTTCTTGCTTTAAGAAATATGCCTCTATTTGGGCTCGTAACCACTCTTCATGCTTAAAGAAACGAGCCTCCATATTATATCGCATTCCCTCAATTGCCTAGAGAACTTCATCTATATGCACGTAGTGAGACCTTGGGGACGATTTTGGATCCCGTATGAACTGGAGACGATTTTGGTAGCATCTCTAGGGAAGAATCTATTTGTGAGGTGCACTGTGGATCATTATGGATAACATCATCTCTCTCAACAGCACGCTCTAATCCTATGACATCTTCGCCTCAAGGTGGTGAGACCTGATCAACAATATTTCAATTATAAAAATAATTTATCAACAAACAATAATTTAAATAACTATACAATGTACTTATTTAATTACCTCAGTCGTTGCATCCTGTATAACATCATCGACAAATGATGGTGATACTCCTGAGTCTAAAGGAGCAGAAGGGGACAACGTTATATGTCCCTCGCATTCTCCTATTGCTATCCTAATTGATTGCAATTGTTAGACATAATCCAGCAGGCTTTCAGAATGAGTTGGTATCAACATGTGTAGTAGAGGAGCCTAATCTATACAAAATTATTATCAATATCTATTAATAATAAAATTTAGGTAATTCAAAATATACGCAAAAACAAGTTGAGCGGCTTACATTAGATGTTGTGAATAATGTTTTGCAAGCATTCTCTCGTGCCTTGGGTTCTTTGGTGTTTGCCAATTCAAAATGCAAGAAATTTCATTTTTTGTTCGGTCACTATACTTATGAGAACAGCCTTATATATCCATATCTATAAATAACATTTCATTTCAAATATATTTTAAAAATTAAATTTTCAAAGTGAATGTTATGCACCTAAAAGGCAATTGAAAAACCTTCCAAATTATAGCGCTCACAGGCATGGCTCTTATTCTTTTTCCTTTACTCTTTGATCTTTATACCTTACCAATTAATGCTTGAGAAAGGTATTTATAAGTTAGTGCCCACGATACAGTACCCCAAGGATACCTATTAAACGCATTTAAATTATCTACCAATTGCAACACGAACGGATCTACTTTTCTGTGACTATCCCTCCCCAACAAAAATCGTTCGATAAAGTAAACCAATGCTATCTTTAAAGTATCATCATCCTCCATGATGCTAAAGTCTATCTCCTTCACAAATTTATCTAGCTGATTTTATTTGATTCACATTGCCCTAAGAAAGAACTTGTCACGTAGTCTATGTTTCTTTCTCTTGCTTTTGGAAATCACCTTATCCCTTGGATAATAACCAAAATTGAGGCCAGTTATCAACCCAAATTCTATTTTAGAAAATCGAATTACTTGGTCGGATACTAAAAACTAAATTTGTTCCTCTACTTTAAGTCCAACAACATAAACTTCTTTCAACAGCATGTTATGGATTAACATTGCTAAGAAGCCAAGCTCTTGCATCCCCAAAAATCTCCCAAAACATGATTGCGAAAACAAATCGAGTTGCGTTGCAGTTAACTTATGTTTAATTCTCTCAACAGCCTACATACGCGATAATGATGGCACAACTCTTTCGAAAAAAACCTACCTCTACTGTTTAACCTTTTACTCACATTGGTACTTAATGTATTCATGATTTCTGTTTAACAAATAATATAGTCAAAGAATCACTATAAAAAAAAGTGATTTTACCATTAAAAAAGTTATGACGACATCAACTGTAAATTGTAGATTTAAACCTCAACAAGCAGTAGAAAAAAACACACCACTATATATTAAATTGGTAGTTAATAAAAATATACTTTCACAAATATTTAATCTGTTTAAAAAAATGAAGTCCACACCTTAAAGAAAGGAAGAAGCAGGAATAACCTTTTCAAGCAGAATTAATGCACAAAAATTCATAAGTTCATTGTTCCCGCAACAAAATTTGTCAAAAGGCAATAAAATTCATCTCAGAAAAATGAAATTCATCGAGAGAGAGAGTGTCATTGTTATAGATGCTATCTCGATAAAAATTATGGTTCCTGTGATGAAATTCATCACGGGAATAGGAAAGAAAGTCATCGTTCCCTCGATGAATTTCATCGCGGGAGCGATGGTTTTTCTCGCGAAAGTGTAGTTAAAAGGGTACCCCATGATGAAAACTATCACATCCACGATAAAATTCATCAAGGGAATGATGACCTTCTTCCCGATTCTATGATAAATTTTATCGCTGGAATATGAGTTTTATCGAAAGAACATCTATAATAATGACACTCCCTTAATAAATTTCATCTTCTAGCGATAAATTTTATCGCCTCTCGATAAATTTCATGACAAGAAGTACGAACTTCTTATGACCTCACAATCAACCCACGCAACAACAAAACCTACACAACAAAAGCAAATAAATTAGGTTTTTAATACAAGTGTAACAAAACTGTCAAAATGTAATATATATATATATATATATATATTAGAAAATGCATCCAAAATGCAAATATCTGGCCAAATACAGCCTTAAGCTCATACAACCAACATATGCATTATTGAAAATAGGTACAACATACTTGTGTTGAGTCGCCGTCAATTTTCATTGCTCCCTCGCCGACGAAACAAATGCAGTCTCTTCCCACTTTAATATCACGGATTTGTTTTGGTTGGATTTTTATTTTTTTTTTTAATAGTCTGTCTCCGGTTCATTTATTTTGCAAGAAGAAATGTCGAGCATTTAGTGTATGAGACAATAAATAACAAACAGGGGCATTTTTGTCAATAAGTAGACATTTGGCCCCAAATATAACACTTTAAAAATTGGGCCAAAGATAAAAATAGACTTAAAGTTTGGGCCAATTCTATTAAAAATTCCATAACCTTCCTATCTGGTTCTTCAACCACTATTTATGTCTTGTAAGCTTTTGTGTGTGTGTGTGTGTGTGTGTGTGTGTGTGTGTGTGTTTTTAAGCTTTTTGTCTGCTTTGAGGAAGTTCACATTAAAATAAAATTGTGATAAATTGGAAAAGGCAAGATTGGATTAAACAAGGTAAGTAAGTTTGGTTTAAATTGATTTTGATTTAAATTTTAAATTAATTTAAAATTATTAATTTTGATTTGAACTTAATTAATTTAAATACATAGTAAAAAATAAATCGATCTAATTTAAATTAATAATTATTAATTTGAATTAGTTTAATGAATTTAATATTTTTTTAAACAAAATCCCGTTCAATAAATTTACAAATCAATCCGAATCATTGATTTATCTGCCTCTAATGATTCAGATCGGGTTCAATTTGGATTTGCTCACCCCTGCAATCAACACATACAAGTACTAAAGAAAATTTACAGCTTTAAGGATTCTGGGCCGTAATCCCGGATTAACTCGTCCAAGTACTAGGAAAATTTACAGCTTTAGGAATCCTGGAGCTTTACCACAATTACGGAAATGGCATACTAGAAATCTTCGTAATTAATATGCGGTGCATGGTTTGTTGCGTTTCGTTGCTATTCCCAGGCCATCTTAATATCATAGCCTGCCCTTATATTCACTATCATTCTTTTTAAAGTTTTGGAACCCATCTACCCAAACGACATGTACTAAAAGCCCAATACGGCAATTGAAACCAGAGAAACTCGGCATATTGCGCTATGTTAGTGCATAGAACGGAACAGTAACCCTGTAGATTTACCCTTTCTTCGATGTGTTAATATTCGTGCTTATACCCAACACGGTACCAGACAAGAACTCAACATAACCAGATTGCATTCATTGCATCAAAAATTAAACTACTACAACCCCCCGCAGAAGTTCAATTTTTGATGCGAAAAAGGTAAGGAATAGATAAACAACTACGGTACCATAATATTAAAATATAACCATACATACGAAGTTAAGAACGATCCGATTCCAACAACTGCTACTGTAGATGTTCGAAATCTAGAACCATAACAAGTTCCGCATTTATTGATAAACACTTGTATACTACTTGAATCAATTAAGCCCTCTCCCCAGCAAGAAGATCCATGACCACACGCTTGATACTCCCATTGTTCTTCTTGAGCAGCCTTTTGTTCATTTCTTCATCGTGGAAGCCCTGCAACAACCCCAAGTCCAAGTCACAAGGGTAATAGCAGAAGGTGAAAAAGGAATAGCAAGCAGAAATGGTAAATAAATCGCATGGGAAAACAAGCCAGTCCAGGAGCACTTTATCACAGCTATGACTTCTGACATATAGAACTCACCATCTCCTGCAACTCCTCAAGGATTGGGTCCCACTCTGCAACACCACACAGATCATCCACAGACTGCTCCAAGTCATACTCATTCATCCTCAAGATCTCCTTGTTCAAATCGACCTGCCTGAAACCCATCTCCTCAAGTTCCTTGAGGAGGGTAAGCTCAACAGCATCTTTATCACTGATCTCTTCAGAGGACGTTGGCATACCTGTAAAATTTAGCAGGGCATGAGAGGGCTCACCCACTGCTACTTCAGAAAGGTCAATAATGGGATACGACACAGTTGAGGGAGCCTGTGGAGGTGGAGGAGCTGAAGCTGAGGCACCCTCACCAACCAGCAAGCTATCATTTATAGGAAAATGCATCTCCTGCTCCTTTTTAGGCTGTTCATCAACCACGGACTTTACTGGTTCATCAGCACCATAAGCACCAGAAGGCTCCTGAAGGCCTCCATCCACAATTGGCTGAACATTCATATCAATGATTTCTGGGCTGATGGACCTATTGCTCTCGGGGGGAAAATTCAAGTTCAAGCCTCCAAAGCTATCAGAAATGCTATCCTTCAGAGATGCATCAACCTGCAAGGAAAAATAAGGAATTTTACAGGTGATCACATTATCAAATGTATAACTTTTAAAAAGAAATCCAGATGCTCTTAAGTGCATGCAATACCTGTATGAGAACCCATACTCGTTGCCCAAATTTCACACCTGATGGCGATGCCATCCTCCAATAAGAGATATAACGACCAGGCAATTCAGGTGCAGTGAAATCAACAGCAATGTCAAGCTCACCTTCTACAGGCATGCCATCAGCAGGAACCTGGAATGAATTCAGCTTGTCATACTGCAATTCTCACGAACTATTTCAATTGATATCAAGTACAATGAAAGCAGAAAAGAAACTTGAAAATAACTCCAAAATATAACAAACTAAAAAAGACCACCTGTATCTCAACTGAAACTGTATCACTGAACTTATCTCCCCAAATCCACACAAGTTGAGTACCCCGGGGCCATGGCAAAGTACCATTATTGTGCATTCTCCATATCTTAGTAAATGGGGTAGAAGGAGCGATCATAGTCCCATCCATTACATTGACATCCAAAATGAAGCAGCTGTCTAACTTAGACCGACCTGGCTTGATTCCACCACCTCTCAAGTGATGCCGTGCTGCTGCATTACCGATATGCGGTATTACTGGGGTACTGAGCCAAGAGTTGTGTCTCTTCAAAAGCAATTAAAAAAAAACCAATGAGCAAGTCGGTAAGTAAAACAGATGAATTTAGGCAATGTACAGACTAAGAATATACTCACATGATTGTATAACCCTCTGAAAGGCCAAGGATGTCGATGATGTACTGGCCTATCAATTCTAATGTAATCAGTCTCATTGCCCATTGCTGCGAAGCAGATGCTGCATAGGTCATAATCATCTTTCCTGCAGATGCAAAACAGAAACTACATATCAGCATCCAAACAAAACTTCCATTAGACGCTAATCAGGGCATAGATATATTTCTTACACTTTGGATTTAAATCGAGGTCCAGTAATGGGATGAACCCCACAACCATCACAACGAACACCTTTATGGAACATACCAACCAGGGCATCGCGATTAATGCTTTGCTGCAGTGCACCAACATGGGCTTGCCCATAAGTACCAGTGGAGTCATTTGCTCCAGGAATCCCATTAAATGGAAACTCATTCGAAGGATTACTGCCAAAATCCATGGTACAAGGTTTATGTACACCAGAAGGCCTCGTAGAATCAGCAGAACTCCCGGATGCAGGGGAATTGACAGACTTGCCACCGAGATGATTATAATCCTTCTTATTATCCATCCTGTCAACACCAGCAGGAACATTAGAGGCAGCTGATGGAAAGTTCAAAGTTGAGCTTCCAGGTGGAGCAGAGTCAATCGGTGGGGCCACATTGAGGTCGACAGAAGACAAGAGATGCATAAATGGTGCTCCTACGTCCCTAGATGGAGTCCCAACATTGACCTCTTTGTTACTACTTTTAGAGGTTGTATCCACGGCTGTTGACTTTGGCATTGTATCCACAGCCGTTGACTTTGGCAACACTTGTTTCAGGCCATCATCCTTTGACTCATTTGGATATTTAGCTAGAGATGGAGCCTTTGGGCTTTCAGAAGCCTCTGCCTGTCTGCTTGATTCTGCACCAGATTGTGAGTGGGAAACTGGATTTAGGTGGGACAGGCCCATCTTAGAAAAGCTCTCAACGAGATCAGCAAATATTGGACTAGAGGATGCAGCCTTTGAAGTGAAGTCGAGAGAGAGCTTTGAAAGTGTTTCACGCAAAGGTTCTGGCACAGATTTTAAAATTTCAGAAACCTTATTGTTAATATCCGGAAATGAATGCTGGACTTGGGGCGATCTCAAGGGAGTAGAAGTTCCACTTGATCTGGCATAAGCTTTCCCAAATTTACCGTTGTTCAGCTGTACATCAATCCTCAAGAATTTAAGACGCTGCCTCATCACATCACACAGATCATCATCATCAACTAGAGTAACTACATCACCATCTTCGTCAATATATGTCAATGTAAGATCAGTATCCTGAGAAAAATTAAAGAGACTTTGAATCTTTGTCCTTAATCCATCAATGTCAAGATCCAACTTTCCATTTTCATCAACACGGGCATTGAAACGCCTAAGTGTATCTCCATATTTCACCTGCAGAGATGTACCACGAGTTTAATCATGAGCAATTATCAGTCACACGCGAAAAACAAAAACAAAGGTTATGATTATGACTATAACAAAAATGGGAAGCATGTCAGAATAATACATCCAGCATGTATTCAAACCCTCACATGATATATCATAATGAAAATCTTTGAGAATAGGGGTTGTGTTTGCAATACTCATAGCAACATTCAGTTCTTAATGCAAAGAGGGTAAACCTGCATTACTTCCAATATTTCTGAGAATTTCAGAGTTCAACAAAACTCTCAACGAAATAAAAGGTACCAAAACCCTTGTATCAGGTAATTCAATTAACAAAAAAGGATTTTTCAAGCTACAAAAATAACACGATATCGCCTTCAATAAAAAGTAAAAGAAAAAAAAGTACGATCTCAAATTCTGCTTCGGAAAACTCAACATAATCTAACTCACTAGCACAAGAAACAGAAGAATTTCAAAGCTTTCGAGAAACCAAATGAAAACATTTTCCCTGTGGTAAGATTCCCTCCGCTTTCTCAGCCAAACGAACAAAGACCATAAAAAGTACACTGTACGAAATCCTCACACAACAAAACATAAAACACCCAAATTTCAAACTCATTTTCATATTTCACTTTCAACACACAACCAATTGAGCAGTATAAAACAAAATTACACTAAAATCAAAACATCCAGAACCCATAAATTTACAATCAAATCAAATAAAGTACCAAAAACAACCGAAAAAGATCAAACCTTAATAACCATAGTAGACTCCATAGCCACTGCGTACTATCCTTCCGGTCCTTCCCGCGAGACAAAAGACTATAATCAAACAAAGCCCCAACCCTAATAACCCTAACAAAAGTTCGATCAGAGCTTATTACGAACCGTTCAAAGTTCGAACACAATCAAATCGGAATAGATTAGACCGCAATTAATCCCACACCGTCCGCACACATCAGCCTACTTTCGCGCCCTATCTCTCTCTAATTCCAAAACAAACAGGGCGAATGAACAATCGGCTCTCAGAATATAAGGCAGTGTTTGGCTTGGCCAATAAGAAAATCTGTTGACGCTTCAATTATCTTCTTGCCAAAGAAAACCTGCGCGAGTAAGCAAGCGTTAATTGAACCGTCGGATGTTTATCGTGTTTTCATGTACACGACGACCTAGTACAATTACACCGTGATTGGTTTATTGTGTCG